>JAYKAV010003120.1:171973-246898 GCA_035582835.1 Phoebastria nigripes
GGAAAAAAGAAAAAAGAAAAGAAGAAAAAATAAGAAAGAAAAAATAAGAAAGGAAAAAGGAAAAAGGAAAAAACAAGAAAAAAGAAAAAAGAAGATAAGGAAAAAGGAAAAAAAAAAGAAAGAAGAAAGAGAAAAAAGTAAAAAAGAAGAAAAAGAAAAGGAAGAAGGTAAAAAAGAAGAAAAGGAAAAGGGAAAGGGAAAAGAGAAAGAGGCAAGGGAAAGAGAAAAAAAATAATTCCTACAGAATGCACACAGCTTTACTGCTTTTGTTTTTCAACTCATGGTGAATTTTTTCATATAACTGACTGTACAGAGGCATGACAAAATGGCTGCATGTACTAGCCAGAGGTCTGTATGTTGTGTCTTGTTTAAAATACATGTTAACTTTCCTCAACCATTTCCTTCACTTACACCTTTACTGTGAGCTATCATCTCCTTTCATCTTTTCCTAAATTTTATTAAAACAAAAGGGCTTCATCTCTTCAGACTCCAGATATCTAAAGGTCTGTTGTTTAAGTTTAAGGTATTCATTTAAGCTCCCTTTGTTATCTGCTGAGAGAAGAGGTAGCTCCAAGGAGTGTTTGGTCTCAAGCATTTAAGATCGTTTTGTCCCTAGACCTGTCTGTTTCTTCCCATACTGATTACACAAGCAGCCTTAGACTTAGTTATTAGTCTCCTTTGATATTAGATAGGATAAATCTCACCTACTGAGCCTAAACTGCTTCCTGTTTTGACATAATCATAATGAATAAGATTTTCAAACTCCAATAAATATGTAAAACGTAACTGAAATGCTATGTTCATGCTTTAGTTAACATTAACAGCTAGGTGATTTCTGTCCATCTGTTACTCAGTGATATGCCGTAAGAGTGTAACAGGGAAAAAACTAATAGTCTCAGATGATAGAGCATTTAAAAAATATGAGGTGTGTGAGCTGTGTTTTCCACAGGCTGTTTGATGTATTTTCTAGAGATGAGCTCAATCTCAGTCTTGACCGAATCCAAATACTCACTAATTTGCGAAAAGTACGAGCCTTGTATTCAGATGTGAGCTTTGCCCCCCAGGCAGCTCCAAGATTGAACTGATTAGGCTTTCAAAAGACATGACTGGTTTGGAAAGCTTTAAAAAAATAAAGGAAAAACTCTGGAGAAAGTCATGACGCTCTGATGTAGCTGGTGATTCCAAGGCCATAGTCACCCATGTTTTTATTGATTTTGCTTTTGCTAACCCCATTATTGTGTTCCTTTCTGGTTTAGATTAAAAAGTTGTTCTGCGAGAGCAGAAATAACGAAGCCTGGTTTCCTATATATTGTATCTAACGCACCCACATACTCTTTCTGCAGCATTAACAGCTACCCTCATCTTCCTATTCCTCTCGCTGGTGTCCACTGCTATATTTTCAGCAGTCCCCTATAACCCAGAGGTGTCCCCCTGTAACTCTGTTAAATCCTCCCTACATGCCCATGCCCCTACCCCGGTGGTGCTTCCAGCTCTTCCCCCTGTCCCTGACCGCAGCTCCTCCTTGTGTCCCCAGCACCCGCAGGGCAATCTCCCTGCCTCGCCCCCAACCTGTACCATGCCCCAGGGTACGGGGCAACAGGGTCCCTGCCTTGCCCAGAGCTGTGAGAGGAGCCAAGCAGTCATGTCTTTTCTTTTACCCATTTGCCAGTGCAAAGTGCCCCATGCATGCAAAAGTCACTGGGAGAGTGATGAACAGGCAGATGGAGAAGCCCCACCAGCAGAAATATTTGCAGTCCTGTATTGGTTATGGTAGATATTGCTCTTCAAAACACCACCACAGTACAGTAAAAAAATTACCAGGAGAAGAAGATACTGGGGGGCAGTATTTCATAAGCCTGAAATATGCTCTCCTGTTCACAGGATATTATTTGTTATAAAAAAACGTTTAAAAGATCAATGATTTTTAAAAAGGCTTTAGGTATTTGTCCTAACAAACTGTTAGCAGTTATAAATAAGGAATGTGTTAAAACTCTTGCCAATTATCCCAACCAATGTAAAACTGTGTATGAGCCTGGAGAGGCAAGAATTTCTCTAGCTGAGGCATTTTAAAAGAACTTAGTTTAACAAGGGTGTAGAAGAAAGCATGGAAAAGGAGCCAGAAAACTTATGAGTAAATGAAATACCTCAATGTTCAGAGCCTAAGTTGGTGTTTTTAGGAGCTGTCAGAAGATTTATTAAGTCTTTTAACTTTACTACATGCAACAGAGAAATTTAAAAATTATAGACCAAATCAGAGGCCATAGGGGACTCAGGAGAACCAGTGGGCTGCAGAAATTGCATGGCACTGAGCAGCCAGGTCTCAGACAATCAAGGATTACCTTGGGACAGCTGTGGGACTTCTCTGAATGGCAGTAATGAGCTCATATAAATGATTGCATGGTAGAAACCTGGGTCCTGTCCATCCCTATCTGTTAGGGTTGCAGCGGTGTCAGCAAAGAGGATGGGTCAGGTCCCAGGGAGTGGGGAATAGGAAGTAATAGGCTGTGACCTTGTTAAGATATCTCAGTGGCCTGGCCAAACACTTCCAGTAAGTGAGGAGCTATCCTGCTGGAAAAACCAGCTTCTCAAGTCAATGGGGTACAAACCATGTGTGACACTCCTGTCCCAGGAAGAACCTTACCAGGGCTCCATATGAACAAGAAATGGAAGGTGTTTTCCATTTAGAAGAAACACTGGGAGGGTTTGAAAGGCCACCAAAACCACTAGGAAAGCCAAAGGATGCAAATGACTGGAGACTCAGAAACAAGGACAGGGGCAAAAAAAAAAGTGGAATGATAAAGCAACGTAGCAGAAAAAAAAAGAAGGTGCTGTAGAAAGTACAGAAGGGAAATGTATTTAAGACCATTTAACATTGATTCAAAAGGACCATGAAAGCCCAGTGGGCTAGCAATGGCATCTATAACAGATGGGCAAAAATAAAAAAGGAATAAGGAGAGGCTTATTGGAAATTCAAAAGAAAATGAAAGAATTCTGGCTGAAAACTGCAGAATAAGGGGCATATCCTCATGAATCAATAGCCCAGGGGAAAAAAACAATTACAGTTTCTTGGCTTTGCCAGGAAAATCAAACTGAAGGTGGCAGCTATCCTGAAGAGTGCAAGACACTTCTCACAGATCCACATTTAAGTAGGAGTGGCAGATAAATTAAAAAAAAAAAAAAAAAAAAAAAGCCCAGCTCAGAGAGAAGTACTGCTTGGAACAGAAAATGAAAACCATCAAAATTAAACATATTGTCCTCTCACATAGACTGCAAACTCAATAGAGACAGGAAGAAAATTATGTAGATGGCCAACCAGTGAACATGGAGCTAGCCTTTTGAATGAATTTATAATAGAAGTTGTTAAGTCTCTGTTTCACCACAGATGGGTGGTCTTATTTACCTACATAAGTCAACAGACAAAAGAGGGAATATTTTCCATGAAATAACATGGCATCAGACAAGCAGAAGATGTTTGTGCAGGTAATAGCATTCTTGCATACAAATATTTCCTGGCTGTGGCTGTTTGTGTATTATTTCTTCCATGAGAGCCTGCCTTCTGTGTTTGGCTGCCTGGCAGGAGGTCTGTGCCCTGGCAGTGTGCTGGCCTGTGGGGTGAGAGGATGGGGCAGGTCTCTGGGCACACAGAGACACTGGCATAATGCTTTGAGGGGAGATATGGATGGTGCCATCCTGTGTGGGACACATGCTGATACACTGGGGCAATGCTGGATACATGCTCCTGGGATGCAGGTGGCATCCAAATGCTTTGGTGCTGCCTTAGGAGAGGCTGAAACCTCCTCCCAGGACTCGCAGTTGGTTGTACAAATATTGCTCCAGATAAGGGCGAGAGCCAAGATGGTGCAGGTGCTCTTCAGCTGGTCTCCAAGACCATGGCTGTAGGTCCCATGGGAGGTCACTGTGGGCACAGACATTAAAACTTTCCTGCAAGCCAGGGTCTACTTCCAGTGCAGCAGCACAGCCCATGAGGCTGTTAGACTAGCAATTCTTGGGAGAAGTCAGTGATTATCCCCCTATGAAATTATCCCCTAATCTATTAAACTTAATCCTTTTATTAGTAAGTAATGTTAAATACCCAAGGAAGCAGCTGGCATTCAGTCTGTTCTGTGGGTTGTAGCAATTTTGTAAGGATGTGAAGTAGGAGCTTTACTGAGTTCATCCCCTCTACCACCGTTTATAAGCATGTCCTGGGCAGAAAGAGGCTCAAAAGAGAGACCTTGCTGGTTTTGGAGAGAAGCTACATTATGTTGACATTGACCAGATTGTCTTACCTCAGCATGGCTCAAACTACCCCCAGACTTCTCCCTTCCAGCCCCCTCCTTCACTCAAAATTGTAGCTGTGCACTGCTTTTTACACCACCCACTTCCACAGTAGTATCTGATAGTAAACTTGAGAGTACATTTGGTGGACTAAGGTAACAGGCAGGCACCATCCAATTGTGTTCACCTCACAGCTAGATCAACGCCCTGGTTGGGAGCATAGGATTTCCTTAACGTGCTATGGAGTATTTTTCGCCGGTGATGTGCCATAAAATGAAATGCTGCAGAGAATGCTCTATCCTGGCATTTCAGGAGGTAGACCTCGCTTTCTCAGTAAGCTCTTTTAGGAAGAGTTAAATAGAAAAAGTTTGTATAATCATGAGAGTACACCAAGGTAATAAGGAACAGATTCAAAAGAACATTTTGCTTGTGCGCTATGGAACAATACTTGTTGCAAAACTGTTTTACAGAAGACTTTGCATGTCAGCTGATAAAATGGAGTTCAAGCTACAGAAAATACTCGATGAAAATTCTAACAAGATGATGGAGGCAACTTAGGCTTTCTTCAAGAGAGAGAGTTACGCGCTTCCAGACCTTGACCCTTCATGGCCAGCAATACTGACAAATAACATTACTGCTTCTCTTCCTGGGTTTTGTTTGCCTGTGCAAACTTAACTACTTTCTGTGTCTCTCTGTGTGGATCTACTATCCATCTGTCAACGTTAAACTCCTTGCTAGTCACCCACTCTCAAAGCTGTCTAAAAATACTGTCCACCAAAGAATGACTCTGCGATATACATCGGGACAGCAAGTCCAGCCTGACCAAAAACCGGTCTGTTATCTCCAAGGTCTTCCAGGTACCAGAAGGAGGCTTAAAGCCTGGCATCTCAAAGTGCAAAAAGAAAATGCTTCTTCCTTGATGCTGTGGGAAGCGAACAATAACCACTTGTTGCTTTTCTTGAAGTCCAGAGTACAAACTGGAGTAAAGATGGCTGTCACATCTTTACTGGATCCTGGCAAATCTGATAGAGAAGCTGAGAAAGTCCACTCAATTACTGCAGTAACAATCAGGCAGAAATCCAGTCAGAAACAGCCAGCCCAAGTATGTGGAGCCAATGCAAGGCAGTATGGGCATGGTGGGGTTTCATACCTGCCTTGCAGCAGGGTGTAGAAGTAGAAGTGGAGATGGAAGAATAGGCTCTCCTGAAAGGGGTGGCAGTTGGGATGGTGGCCCTGTGGGCAGTGGACGTCACCGTACGGTCCATGCCCTAGCAGACCTCGCTTCCCAAGGATCTGACACAGCTGGATTAGTAGCAGGATTAGGGATATTTTGCTGCCTCCAGCTATCTGTTCCTCCTGCAAGTGTTTGTGCATTAGCGCTCTTGAGAAAAGATGTGCTCTTGAAATTGCCTGATAATGCTCCTATTGCTGCACCCTTTGTTTTGGACTCTCAGCTGTTCATTGCTATTGGGTCAAATATTTGCATTGTTTCACGTTCGCATGCAGTGAAGGGATTTTTGGTGGCTGTCTACACATTTTTGACTAGAAAGTCTGTTTTTGGTCCAAGATGTTTACAGTATGTTTAACAAAATCCAAGAAATGCAAGTACTACAATATAAAAACTATTTTCCAGGCAGGGGGGTGCAGTTACCATTCTTAAAAATTTTTGTAAGTTGCAGTAACCTTTACATATATATGAAACATAAGTTTCATAATATGTACCCTGAAATCCTCATGTAATGTTTTTGACATTTCCATGAAATATTCCATATACTGTAAAGAAAGTTTTGGAACTACACCTCTGTTTAAAATCCCAAGCAACGTGTAAGTACAGCAAACTCTCCTTTATCAGGAGTGGCAGGGGGCCAGATTGCCCATTATGCCCTATTAATGCTGGAAAGGGTCGTTCAGAACTACCCGCGTGGTGCCAGTTTTAGCTTGAGACAATTATCCTGGCTGGACAGAAGATGGTTTTGGGGGGTATCATCAGGGGGGTAGCATCAGGTCTGCCTGCTGCAGCCCCAGCAACTGGCCCAGCCTGACTCCGTGGGTGTGATACGCCTGCATCTCCTGCTGGACTTACTGTAATCCTCCCTCAAACTTTATTCCACCCACCAAGAACCACGCTGCACTGAACAGAGCTAGTCACAGAGACAAGTTGCTCACAAGCTGCTAATCAAAGCTCTTTCTCCAACTGCTGTTGCAACTGATGGAGAAGCTGCTATTGAGGTGGGGACAGTTCTGCTGCTGCTTACCCTTTGTGTGACATGAAAACACATCCCATGCTGATAAGATATTATGGGAAATAAGGTGACCTTACACATCAGAAAGTGAATCCAACTAAAGAAGTTAGAGCAATATTAATCCATTCTCCATGCAGTGATTAATGCACTTTAATTAATCTACATTAAATGTAGGCTTTTAGTTAATTCAAAAAAATTGCTCCCATATCCCCTTGTAAACTCTGAACTCACATAAAAGGGCTAGAGAAAGTTCAACAAAAAACAGTCAAAATGTGGAAGAAACAGCAATCAGAATTATTGTCAGAATTATTGATAATATCCATGGCATGCTATTGATGAGTTATTATAAATTATTGTTTTACTAATTTTGCTATAAGACCCAGAGGCCTCAGTCAGAATTAGAGCACTACTGTTCATAAGTATACATAAATGCATGTATACACATACATCATATGCACAAATACAAATACAGAAAGGCATGAAGTCTGTTCTTCCAAGATAAAAAATAGTTAAAGCTCTCAACTCTTCCACTTGGCTTTATACAAGTGTGTTTTTATGAAAATCAAGGCAAAGAAGAGTCTTCGAGGGAGACAGAGGACAGGAGAAAGAGAAAGAAATCAGTAACCACCACTTACAGATCACAGACCCTGGACAAGTAAGCATGAAAAATTACTGGATTGACTCTTGAGGTACTTAAAACCAACAAATACTGAACCTTTTAGGGCAATTTAACTACCCAGATCATTATTTAGTAAAAAATATAGCCAAAGCGTGCATAATCAAAGAGTTCTCTAAATTGCATGGAGACAGCTTTATGGTATTTGGCTTCTACATCAGAGTACTGGCCTGTCGCCTATAGATGCATTTGAGACATTTGGCAAAATAAATAACAAATAATAAATACTCAAGCATTTGATGTAGGGTTTTATAAAACCTTGCCTCAAAATTAGTTCAGAATTGCCTGGGATAGGAGAGACAGCTTTCAAAATATTCATGAAAGAATTCAAAAATATTTACAGTTCTGTGCTTTAAAACAACATCATCTGGAAAAGGAGAAACCTGGAAAGTGTTAATACTACACAGGGCTGGATGCAGCCATGGTATGGGTAAGGGGGTGGCAGAGGAACATGGCCTGTCCCAAGACCCCTGACATGGGTGCTGTGCTAGGTAGCACTGAAGGAGAAGCCCAAAAGGAGGTGSGGAGGGCCACCTTAACTCCTATGATAGACACATGCTGGCTGAAAAACACTTGAGAATGAACTAATTGAAACAGCACTTCTAGCACAGTCAGGCAGCAAAGTCAGCTCATGTGAAAGTCGGCCTCATATTTTATATACAGAGAGATCTCATACTCTCCTTGGAACTGCACCCTGATCTGTTGTGTGCATTTCTAGGTCTCCCATTGAACAAATGTGCTGCATATTGAAAGCATCAGAGGAAAGCAGCGAAAGAGATTGAGGTAAAATTGGGACATGTTGGTAGGTCACCCGTGCTTACACCTGAATTATGGGATCAGATGAGGTGGTTTGGAAGACGTGACAACATGATAACAGAACTGGAGGTACACCACAGGTGGGACAAGGGGCCAAAACTCGACTGGGAAACCCTGAGGTGGAAAATAAGGGCAGTTTCCCAACTATGAAGTCTACAGAGGTAGTCTTAGCAAAAAAATGATGGAGCTCCTGCTTGGAGAGTACTTGAACGATAGATGACAGTGAGCAAAGTAATTTGCTGGAGACACTCTGTACTGCTGGGGTGTCCCAACAGATCTCTCATATTTGTATCTCTTATTTCTGTATGCTGAGAACAGCAACCTTGGTAATGAGGCACTCGTTTGAAAGGAAAAGCAAAATATTTGTCTCATCTTTCAAAGGCTGTTGGAGATGACAGCTTAGGCACATTCAGTTTCAATATTTTGATAATGCTGATGTGCATCTGGAAAGGGCCAGAGAAGGTGCTGGTGTAAATTATGAGGCCAGTGCATCCATTTTATACTGGTAAGGGCATGCGTGTATGCACGCGTGGGGAGATGGGGGGAGGTGGATGTTCTGGCTTGTGTAAATTTGGCTGCATGCCTCATGCTCACACATGCAGACCATCGCAGACTGATGCATAAATCCTCCTCCGGCTTATTTATAAATGTTTCCGCTTAAGCACATTTTTTAAAAAATTTGAAATTACAATCATTTGCTATCTTTTCCAGGTTCAGCCTTTTTTTGGAGGGGTGGAGGGTGTGAAGACTCTTTGGCCGAAAATAAAAAAGGGGAGAAGACAGATAAAATAGTGAAGACTAGCACGTCCAAGGCTTAGCTGGTCTGTGAGCATGTACATTCCCTACCGGACAGACGGCTTCGGAGGCAAGGACAGCGCTGCCTCGGAGGATGTTTCCTCTGCCAGCCTTTACCAGCACCTTCCGCCGCCGCGGAGGCGATGGAAGTGGGGCAGGGGCAAAGGAGCAGGAGCTGCCTCCCTCCCTGGTCTCGGCAGCATTTTGCTGCTACCTGCCCCAGATCAGTTCCCGGGCAAGATTTCCCCTGAAGAGTCCCTACAAAGCACTGCAATGTCAGGATTATGTTGCCTTCAGGCAGGAGCAGTGCTCTCTTTCCCATGCCTGCGCTCGAGGCTGAGCTCTAACAGAGGGTCAGGGACCCTCCGCTGTCCCTCAAACGTGAGGAGCCCTCAGGCCATCCCAGCCCTCCACTTGAGCTCTGGGAAATAAGGGTTTTGGCTGTGCTCAAAGCCGGGCTGGGGGCCTCGGTGTTTAGCACCATCTCTAGCCCCGTTTTGCCGTTGGAGCGAGGAATGCAGGAGCGGTTTCTGCTGGGATCCCCGGCGCGGACAGCCCGGGCTCACAGCCTGCCCTGCACCGAAAATCGCGGGGCTACGCGTTATGTGCAGGTTATTAAAGATTCTGCTTACTTTACAATGGTCTGTTAACAGCTCTAATGTCTTTAACATGTGCAGTCCATTGACTTTTAAGTAACATTTTATTGAAGTAACTGCCGTGGTTATTAGGCAGTAAGATTTACGCTTCATTTTCAGTCCTGAATCTGGAAATCTGGAAAGAAAAGAAAAAAAAGGGAGGAGGAGAAGCAGAGGGATGACATCTACCAAGAGACAGGGAAGGTGCTGCTTGGGGCAGCATTCACCATGCACCTGTGAGACACCATCCCCGTGTTTGCCAGGAAATGATTCCCCCAAACCCGGGGATGCTGAGCAAACCGCTAACAGAAGAGATACGCAGAGCACCCTCCTCCTTGGTGGATATTCAGTATGAGTCGGTTTCCTTCCCCCCCTCGGTATGAAATAATATTTGCAGATGTGAACTGAGGGAGAGGTTTGTGGCACATTTACGTTGCAATGCGGTTTGCGTTAAGGAACTGGCACTTGACTTTTGCTCATTGAAGAATTAACGTAAATCTTAAACCTCCGTAATCCATTGGCACGGGCGGCAAATGGGGTATTTGAATGCAACGCTGCGTGTTTCTACTGGCTGGGTGTTTTAAAGTCTCACATCTTGCATAAATCTCTTTTTAATGTGAAATGAAACGTTTAAAATAACTTGTTAAGCAATGATGGTCAGAGATTTCTTTTTCTCTCTGGAATTTTATGAGGTGCGTTTTTTCATTCCCTAAAGTGCTTCTTTCAGTCTTGTCATTTTTCTGAGCCACCACTTAGAGCTGGCTGGTGTGCCCAAGAGCTGCGACCGCTCTCACACAACTTTGTAAAACCAGAGATAAGACATTTTTGTACATTTATGGTAAAACAGATTACAGCCTACTGGCTGGTCTTGGCCTGCATTAGTTCCTTTGTTCTCAGAGATGTAATCTCTTCTTTTTCATCCCATCACCCATGTCTGAACTGATGGAAGATGATTGTCTGTCATACTCCAGGCTTAAGTTACTAGCCTTTCAGCTGCACAGAGGCCTTGAGAAATGCACTAATATATTCACAACAGGAGGAAACTGCCAACAGAAACAGATCCTGAACTGGTTCCCAAACAGGATGACAAAAAAAGTCCACTCGGACCACACACAATCCCTCTGCTTTGCATGTGGGTCCCATTGCGCACACTCGCCTTGCCTTTGCTGTATAAACAGCAGACAACTGAACTCTTTACATTGGTACACAAGAACATCTCGGTTTTAATGAAATATTGCATTTAACTCAGCACCTCAGAATTTGCCCCTGTAAAAATCCCTGTTTCTCATGAAGATGTTCTGCGCCCTTTGGAAAACACCACCCCAGCTTCCTTTCAACAGTGTCCCCAAATTCCAGAGCAGGACAAGGCACCTGCACACACATTATGTTTCCTACAGCTCTTAGGAAATCTTTGATCTCAAATTATTCTTATTTATATTACTGTGGCTAAAACAAAGCAAAAACAAAACAACAACTGTGTATTGAAGCTATAGAATAAGCCCAAACTGTTCTCTTTAAAGCAATGATTCATCAGGCTGTTTATGAAAATAGTGCTTTGATGATGCCACGCATTTAAGCCAGGCACACAGCTATTTGGAAGTAGAACTTTGCAGGACGGGGTGCTTTCTCCAGCAGGAGAAATAAAAATCCTGGGAAAGCAAAGTCAAGTCTGTGTGAAAAGGGGTGGCAAAATCTAAGGCACAGAGGCACAAACTGTAAAAGTCTAGAGCCTGAAGTACCTGCAGAGCATCTTTCTCATTTGGACTAATTGTGAAAGTGCTCTGCCTTGTACCACGCAAAGAAAAGTTTATTATGGGCTGAAAATGCTTGGCCGTTCTAAATTCCCAGCCTAATATAAAGCCTCTACAGGGGACTTTTCCAGCAGTGGATAATAGCCTAGCCCAACACCTTTAATAAAATCAAGGTGACAGACCATGAAAACATTTGCTTCAGCACTATAAGCAAATCTGATACTGTTGCTGAAAGATGCCTCGAGGCATCTGTACAAGTCTTCAAGAGAAGTGGCGGTGGTGCTAGTATGTGGGGGGGCTTCAGACCAGCGAACGCAGAGCACCTCATGGACAATGGCTGTAACTTTGAAATTTTAAACTGGCTACAAACACAAAGAGCAGGGCTCGAATCCTGTACAAAGATTACGGGGCAAAAATTGTCATTTAAATGCAACATTTATTTTCCCATTAAAATTAGAGTGTTTTTTAACGTTCGATCATGTGAGAGATGTGGTTTCATAAATTAACACTGGTAGAACATGAAGGAGTCCAAGAAACAAGCATGAAATTATTTCACACAGCAGTTCGCAGCTCACACTTAATCAAACCCAACACTGCAAGTGTAAGATATGCAACTTCACATCTAAGGGAAAAAGAAAAAAAAAAAAACTAATACAGCTCACTTCTGTTACTTTCAAATGCTGTTTACCATATAAACAACTAGAGCTGGTTTTGTAAATCCCTGGACAGGAAGCTGGCAATAATAAACTTTAAGCTGAATTCAGAGTTCTTTTGGGACAGAAGAGTTCTGTTCAGTTGAGCCTCCATTTTTGTGTTAAAATCTAGGTCAGATTTATTTTAAAGCTTCTTTATTTTTCTGTTTTGTTTTGCGTGGGTTTTTTTCAAATCTATGCACCCAGCTTCAGAGCTCAGATATCTTATATAATTTTTGTAATTCATAATTTATATAATACGAAGAGTTTTCAGAAAGATCTCTTCCCAGTTATTTTCTTTTTATGTCATTTCAATGCATGTCTGCCATCAGATAATATCACAGCTGTATCTATTATGTGGTAGAGGCGAGACTGACTGGACAAAATGTACACTGAAGCATATGAAATACAACATTAAAAATCCCTTTTAAAACATATTTTAATTTTAMAGCAAACTAGCAGTCAAACTTACATTGATTTGTGAATAGGAGCTGGACTCAATTTTTCCTAGTTCCCACCCCAGACAGTTGCAGAAGTCTGATACTGATGAGGTACGGTTTAAAAGAAAAGGTTTCTCAAGGGAAGCGAGGGAAGGGAGGATGGTGGACAGTTGAAATGGGACTAGAATTGTAGTTTTGCTTAATCAAGCCAACCTTCTATGCCTTATTTTTTTCAGTGAGGCAAACAATTAAAACCCACATAGTTTTTTAGAAGGAAAAGAGCAAAATAGTAGTCTGGTGTGCCAAGTGCTAGACATGTAACATGTACTATGCAAGAGGGGTATGAAAAATGCTAATGTAGAATGGCCCTTTTCATTTCATTATTCCAAGACTTGTTGTTGAAGAAAGGGTGGAAAACAAAATTATTTAAAAAGATCTAAAACGCAGCTGAACTTTCTGTCTTGAGGCCACTATGAGCTTAAAATTCAGCCATGTGTAGCAAAGCCCCACAAGACCTATAAACTCCTTAACTCCCTCTTAATCAGTTTTTTGGAAGTTTTAAGAACTGCTTAAGTCTTGGGCTGCTCCTCTGTGCAGACATAATGTGTCCCAGACAGAAGGTAAATTGCAGTAGGTAGACTTCCTCATCGGGAGAGAAATTCATCATGTGACATACCAATATTTCACATTTATTTCCAGTTTCTAGAAATTCCCTTTTTTATTCTTTGAGCACTAACAGCAGGGTAATGAATTCATGCAGGATCGGTTGTGTTATGGTAAGGAACCGTGACAGTAACCGATCCCCTTTCAGTTTTGGTTTGAACAGCCCTGGATCATCTTCTTGCAGAAAACCACCTCAGGTGCACAGAGCCTGCCCATCACCGCCAGCGCGTGGTGTCCCCAGGCAGGGGGAAGCGGGATGTGACTTTTGGCATTTTGGGCATTGACAGACCCTCTGAGACCGGTTGCCTTCTCCGCTTACACCTCCCCGCTCTCTGAAGAGCATGACTGTAGCATTAGCTACTTTGCCACTGGGCTTCCCTGCTGGTGCCGTGAAATCATAGCTGTGGAAGGGGTTAAGGCATATTTCCTGCTGCCTAAAGCACGCTAAGCATTTATAGCTGCCGAGACGGGCACCGCTGCGCCCTGTACTGGGGCCGGTACTCGGAGACTTTGAGTCTTCAGGTACTTTGGGACAGAGCTGGAGGGGGGTGAAACAGTTAGGGAGCCCCGTGCCTCCCCGGTATTTGCTAGGGGTGTGCTTAGCTGTTACTTCTCCCACTTCCGAAGCAGGAATTACAATATGGCCCTTAATATCTAAGATGATGTAGTTTTTGTTCTGTGGTTTTAATTTAAAACATCATTCAAATGTTCTGTTCAAACACCGTGTGTTAGAAGTGGATGTGGCTCTTTTTATCCTTGGAGCTCCAGTTACTTCTGCTCTTGCTCAATTTTCTGAAAATGAGAAGATGAAAAGAAATGTTTCATTTTTATATGAGGGAAAACCAGTTCAAGTGTTTGGGCAGCCATGCCTCTTCGCTTACCTTTAGAAGAAGGCGTTTTATTTTTCCCTTCCACTTTGTGGAGTCAGCAGGCACAGAGCACCTTGATCTGAACGCCATGAGATCTGGGGGCAAGGAGTCATTGGGATTTTCATTATTTTAATTCCTTATTAAAATGTTATTCTGGACTGAAATGAGACAAGAAAGTTCTTGGATCTGATTTTAAGTCTTCGTTCACTTGTTTGTTATTTTGGTTAGCTTTGAAAATACAATATTGAAGCCGAGCTACGGCAGGTTTACTATCTATCTCTTTATTTATATGTTTTGAACTTTCATTAGCTCCTGCTCAACATTGTGATTTTTAATGGCAAACAGTTCAGGCCATCGCCTAATGCAGATTATGGGAAAAGAACAAAATAAAAATGACAGCTTTTTCATGTTTAGAAACACCTCAAGTCAAACACGCTCTTTCCAGTATTTTTTCCATCGAAGCTGCCCTGTGGATTTTAATGTGTGACAAGCTCAACGCTGGGAGCAGCTGAAAAGCGCTGAGATGTAAGTGCCTGGGTGTACTCCCTGCAACAGCTCCTTGCACGTCAGGTCAGAGCTCGGCTTTTAAAACTCCCCAAATACATATTTATTCACATGACATTTCTGTTAAAACTCCAAATGAGACTTCAAGGTCTATAAGAAGAATATGTGTTGGGGATCCTATTTAAATGACTGTTTATAGGTACAGGCATATGGGCTGGAGGGGCAGCTTGGAAAAATCTATATCTCTGTCAGTAATGGCATTATTTTGCAATGTACTTGATGAAGAAAAAGGAACAAAAGGGAATGGAAATATTCTTTCAGTTTTGAGCATTTCCATCAGATGTTTAAATGTTTTCGAAACTAATATTAACAATAAAAATATTGCTCATAAACAATTATGTTGCAATAGTGAAAGGTCTAACATAAGATATTTTAAATGGTGGATATATTGCATGATTTGCTCTCTTTTCCTCAAATATATACCATGTTATATGTCCTGAAGTACATCTCATTCATTCATTTTTAAAGAAAACATCTCCGTGACATAAAGAGGATTTACTCCACAGTTATACTGGTATAAATGAGCTGAGGAACAGTTTTTTAGACTAATGGAGATCAGGTGTAACTTTAAGTCAAATACTTTTTTCCCTGGAGTTATTTGCATTTATATTGCTGTAAAAAAAAGCACAGTTCAAACCCATGCAATTAAATAAAGTTCTTCGTGCAACGATATTTAAAAAAAAAAATTCTCCCCTGCTAGGCTTGGTCTGTGACTCGCTTGGAGCCAGAGGGAGATTTTCCTGCATTTCCACCCACAGAGGCAGGATGGGAGCTGGGAGCTGCCGAGGGAGGCACTGCGAGCGGGGGAAAACCRAACCATGGCAGGGATTTGTTTTAAGATTAAGTGTAAAATTAAGCTCTTGATTCCTGTTACTAAGCACTAAAAGGCCACTGAAATTCATTAAACTTTTCAAATGTCTCGCATGTTTTAGTCCAGGCACCGAGGTACTGTTTACAGCTTGGAGTTTAGCCACGCCGTGTCCCTAAAAATTCTCCCAGCCATTGCAACCAAGGGGGAAAAAATTCTTCACTTAATGTCTAAATAGATTTAAAGTTGTTTTTACTATTTTTAAATTACACTTCTACAGAACCAATAGCAGGCTTTTTCTCACACAAATATTTCTATAGAAAATCTACACTAAAAATTGAAATGTTAGCATCTTGAAGAGGTCTCCCTTCTGCTTACACAGTGTCAACATTTAGAAAGGAAAAATTGCGATAGTGTTGAAGATTACCCTTTATTTTCTAGTTTCTTCATACAGGCTAAGAAATGTCAACTGGGACTTAGACCAACAGGTGAAAGTCATAACACTGGGGCAGAGGAACCAAATGAATCTGCAAAATCGTTTTATGAAGTAGTTTCTGCCCTCGTTCTTTTTACTAGCATGGCACAACAAAATCTTACCATGCAAAAAAATGATACAAAGAAATGGCATAAAGAGGTTCTGTGAGAGATGAATTTATAGCTAATAAAGCCAATACAATTGCTCATGGTTTTTTTCCCTCAAGTTAGATTTGAAAAGAAGTTACTTTTAGTAAAATCTCAGGGAACATCACAATGCTAGGGAAATTGCAGATAAACCAGACACTCGCCCTCATTCCCTGCTCTCACCATGTGGTGGCAGCCTAAGGCATGTGTTCACCAGGCATTTTCATCTTTGTAACTGCAGGCAGAAATAAATATCCTGCTCTTCCAAATGTCACTCTACTGGTGCTTTCCCACTGCAGGCAGCAAGGGACTTGCTTGTAAAAATGCTGAGCCATATGCCCTGTCTCCATAAATACTGACGATTCTCTTTTAAATAAAGGTGAGACAAAAAGTCGAGATGAGATCAACATGGGCATAGCATCTAAAAGCTGAAGATAATCTCCTGAAATAATTTTGAAAGACCATCGATACCGCGCCTTCATTTTCCATTGTGGTTTGGTTGAACATTGACCAAAACCTTCGTATGAATTGCATGAGCYGTTCCCTCTTTCCCTCCCACCACACCCTGCCTTTTTCATTTTTCTATTTGCATGTGGTTTGTTTTTTCTTCTCCCCCCAAAATATTCCAGTTCAGTCCCAACCTACAAGCAGGCTTGCAGGCTTTGGAGTGGAGAAGACCTGCTTTGTGCACTGTGTTCTGTCCCTGTGCAGTTGCAAAGCAGTCTGCATGAYAAATTTGTGACTGCTCCCTTTATCTTTGTGTTACGTTCCTTATGAAAACAGTTCATGGAATTTAACAACAACAACAACAAAAAAAGACAATCTCTCTTCAATTTTTAAACATCACGAAAAAATGTGTTCCATCTTGCCTTAGATCTCAAACACGTAGAGAGAGAGTAACTATTTTTAATTGAATCTGCTCATGGCGTGTTCATTTTGGGACATCCGTGCATCTCAATCCTGCAATATCTTTCCCTCTGGATATTCAGTTTCCCCTTTTTCCTTTTTCAGCCTTCATCAGGCAAAGTCACTGCCCCTGTTCATCTTTCCATCTGTGCAGCTTCTCTGTAATGGTCCCGGTCTTGTGTCCATGCTCTTCTCCTAGAGAGCTTCTCCCTTCATCTAGCATTGTGTTATCCTTAGCCTGCTAGGGCCTATGTTAAACATTCCTTAACTAAATTGTATACATATTTAATTCTTTGAATTCCATTTCTGTGTTCTCCTAATAAATCCTATTGTAATTCCTTGAGTTCTCACCAGTGCTCACTGGGGCAAAGAAACAAAGGCAGTTACCACTATCAATGTACTATTGGTTAATGGCCTGCTTAACTTCACCTCCTCCTTTATACTCATTAACAAAAAGGTTAAATAACCATAATTTGCTCAGACCTACACTGAACATTTCTTTTCTCTGCTCTAATTCAGTAC
Source organism: Phoebastria nigripes (assembly GCA_035582835.1). NCBI lineage: Eukaryota > Metazoa > Chordata > Aves > Procellariiformes > Diomedeidae > Phoebastria > Phoebastria nigripes. Next base: position 189,253 of record JAYKAV010003120.1, read on the forward strand.
GAGATGATTTAAACCATCCTCTGATATTTTTTTTGCTCATGGCGCATCACTCAGTTTCCATTCCACGTGACAGTAATCATATCCAAACGAAAAAAGAATTAAATAAACGTGACGTTTCGTGACACACTGTATCAGATGCTTTCCTAAATTAAAGGAAACCACCCACAGCTTGGGAACTGCTGCTAGGCACATCACCCCCTTCTTCCTTTGAAGCCAGGAAGCTGGACGTGGATCCGTGGTGGAAATATCACGACTCCCAACCCGTCCTTGGTGGCAGGGTGGGCATTGCATGCCTTGTCCTGAACCTTCATTTGTGGGTAGCTAACGCAACCCAGTGATGAACATGTGCTCATCCCGCTACCACTGCGTGCCCGAATCACAGGGTACCGGTGTCGGTATCTGCACAGTGTTAACATTGCCTTTGGCTCAGTGTGTGCCCGCACTCCCTCCTTGGCGCGCCGGACCCGGTGGCAGTTGCCACCGCCATAGGTTTGTTAGCCTCAGCAAGGGAAAGGGCCACGGAGAGAGTCGCTGCTGGGGTGGTCAAAGTGGGAGAACCAGCTCTTCCTGGCAGCAAAGGGGCTGGGGAGGGGATGGAGCCCCGGTCCCCACTTCAGTGACGCCGGGGCGCCCGCCGAAGGGAGCTCCGTGCTGCGCCGTGCCTCGCATGCGTGCGGCTCAGCCGGCTCTGTACTTCCAGTAATTCAATCAGGACAGTCACGTCGTAACCATGTGGAGTCAGTTACCGAGTCACAGTGAATTACTGAGGAAAGGATTTCATAATTAAAAAGGACAATAAAACGAAGAGCTTTCCACAACAGTGGAGTCCAGAATTACAATGATGACATACGAGAAACAAGAAAACAATTAAATTTGGGCTTGGTTTAAGGCCGGGCAGCACCTCTCCAGAAGAGAGCATGGTCCTGTTCTCCCTCCAGCACCCTGCAGAGGGTCAGAAAACATGGGTGACAAGGAAAGAAGTGAGAAAGGGGAGGCAGGAGGAAGATATCCCCTCTGCCCTTGGTGGTTAGACAGGGAAAGACAGCACTCTGGAGCCATCAGATGGCAAGTAGGGCCCAAGAGTCGTTATCAGCTGAGGGATTCAGAGCAGAGGAGAGGCRTATTTAGGAGAAAACACATCTGTGAGGAGGCATGAGGAAAAGCAATGCCAGCAGTAAACGTTATGAACCAGCAAGTCTCCTGCTGGCCCCAGTGCCTGGACCCACAGCACCCTATGGAAAAGCTGTATTTCAGGTAACGTCCAGCTTCTTGCGCTGTGTCTGTCGCTGTGCTATCCAAAAGCCTTTGTGCCAGCTGGCTTCGAGGCACCTAACCAAATGACTTTCCTGGCAGGGTGAACAACAACAGCAAAAAAGTGTGAACAGGGTTGAACTCAAGCTGTCCTGCAATGATCTGCTTTCTGCCTCGCTCTCCAGATCACCACCTGATCAGAGTTCCCCTGAGGGGACCATGCCAGCTCCTCACCGGTTCCTCCTTAATCTGTCCTACCTGGCACATGTGGTTGCAGGCACTGTGAAACCTGTTTGTTCTAGGTCATATCTTCTTTTTTAAAAAACAAAAATGAAACCAAAACCCCCCCAAACCCAACCCAAGAAGTAGATCAGATGATGTTAGCTGCTTGCTTTGCGTGTGACACCCCTTGCTGACTGCCAGTACATTAGAAGAGTTCTTGTTTGAAATGCAAAGCGTTGGCTGTTTTAAGATCCCTGTGTGTCATACACATGGTCATCTGCTGTCCAGGACAGAATAGCGGGGACAATTGTTCACCTCTGGAAGCTGTCAGAACTCCCATATGCAGCAGAGGACAGGGTGTTACACAGATTGGGAGACCTAGATTTTATCCCCGCCTTTCTTAATGATAAGGAAGGCAAGGCCTCTCAGTTCTGTCCTCTAAAATACTCAGCAAAGTTATTTTTGTAAAGTATTCTGAACTTCTACAAATGAAAACCATTAATAGATAATTATTACTGTGATGCCCCTAGGTAGTCATGGGGTGCACATACTTATACTTTATACAATAATAAAAATGCTGATTTTATGTGGGAACATCTGTTTTCTCCTTTGTTTCCTGGGCTAAATGAAAGCCCTCATCTGAAATCCAAATCTGGAATTAATCCTCACTTTTGAGATGAAAAGGAGGTGAGTTGCCTCCCTATCTGATTATTAGTCAACTGGGTAAAAGAGGTGATTTGGCTCGTTTCTTGATTTGCCTGTGGAGAATTCCTTGCAGGCAATAGTCCTTACCATACTGTGAGAGACTGTCCTACCAAGTGGAAGAGCTTACCTGTCCACCAAGAACATAATGGAAAGAGGTGACCTCTGTAAAGTCCTACCAATAAGTGCTAAAATGCTAACTTTACACCTAGCAGGCGCAGAGGTAGGAAGAAGAGTGAGCTTAGCACTGCATTATTTTAGCTGGAGAAAGATCACAAGTTTCAGAGGTTGGTGTGTCACACTGGAGACTCTGAACTGAAGCATTTTCAGATCTGATACATTCAGATGAGTACTGTACTCTGCTTCGACATTTGCTCCTTAGTAAAGTATCCTAACATCATGTGAGTGAATAGTCAACCCAATTACTTATTACCTTCTGCATGTCATAACAATATTGCTTTGTTGATGGTCTCTTGCTTATAGTCCYTAACAATTCTCAGTAGTTTCCATGTAAAAGTGAAAACAATTTTTCCTACGCCTACACCTATGCCCACGGTTGTTTGGTGTAGAACCATATAATGAAACTTATTTACATCTTTCAGGCAAAAATCAAAACATGTCTACATTGTGCAAGCATGGTTTTCCCCATGCAAACATACCAATGAATTATCCAGGTGGCTTGCCTCAGACAAAAACATTAAAAATAAAAAGATAAATAGAGTTGATTTCCGAACGGAATGCTAAGAAACTTACACAATGAAATCTCTCACTAAATCTCTCACTAAAGTTKAACCTAATGATGGCTATTGCTACTCATGCTAGTGGGGGAAATTCTGCTGAAATCATAGCCTGAGGTGTATAAAAAATATTCATTTACTGACAATTAATCAAATAGAGCAAGATCTTCTGCTGCAGAACTTCCCAGGGCATCCTATTGATGTCAATGGAAATGGACTTTCATCCATTGAAGTGGACCTGATTCAGGTGAAGCTCTGTTTTTCATCTAGCATAGACCTGCACCCACCACACTTTCTTTTGTAGTGTCACAGGTAAACAAAGACAAAGTGAAACACAACGAAAGGCTTGGGTCTGAACCAAGTTTCACTTTGAAACCGTCAATCAGGYCTGGCATGCACAAAAGAGAGCTCAGCTTCGTATATCTCAGTGAACATTGCCAAACAGCGGCTGAGGTTCACATTTACAATAAAACATGAAACCAGGGGAATATTGCATATCCCTAATGATAAGTCCTATTGTCACTGGTTATCCACCTGTGGATGCCTGTCACTGCTGAAATGAATGATACTATATTGTCCTAACCCATCAGGACAATATTTAGAGTTCTAACTGTATTAAAAGATTTGACATCTATTTCCCTGCTCACCTGATGTAAGAATTCAGGTTGATTCATATGCTTTGTGCTGTTATCACACCTTAACAATTGATAGCAATTACTTGTTTTACAGTTCCTTTTCCAGATGCGCTGTGAAGCAATGCAGTACCTTTAAATTTAGTTTTTAGTATCCGGTAATTCTAACATCTAAGTGAGAAAAAGTGTATAGCAACATATTTTTCTCCTTGATCTCATGGACAAGCGTTGTCTGAAGACTGACGCATTCGACAATGCATCCTCTCCTGGATCAAAGAAAACACACATCTGTCTCTCAGCTTGGCACGGTCATTTAAAACATCCCCTCCTTCCCCTGGCTCCAGAAAACAACTCTAAGACAAAACCCATACACAAAATCCACTAGAATTCATACAAATTAATTTTTGTTGGCATTTAAGGCAAATTCCATGGAACTGACCACAAATATTTGAAATCTGTCTCCTGGGTAATGGTAGCACAATGGGACTGGAAAGGGAGTAGTGCACACCTGGATATACAAACTCCCCAAATCAAAGGGTTAAAAACAAGGGATCATTTGTTCTTAAGGGATACAAAAAACACATTCACCAAACAGCTGCCATGCGACTTGAAACAAAAGCTTGCGAGTGGCAGGTTTTAATGTAAAAATATGAGTGGGAGGGAGCACAAAACATCTCTGATCCTCACATACCTTACAGCATTAAATCTCTCTTTTCCTCACACAAGTAACAGCTCAAGCATTCAGTTTGCCTTCTTTTGCCTGACAAGTTTGCCTCCTCCTTTCAAACAACCGCAGCTGACAAACACCGCCAGAACTGAGCTATGTCAGCTTGYGCCCGCCGGTCCCCCATTGTTAGCTGCAGATAGAAGGATATTAGTGCCTGGTTTGTGACCACTGTAGTTAAACACCTTAAAGCCTATAAGTAAACTTGCCTGTAAATCAAAAAGGCAGAGAGTTTTTTCATTTCATCAAGTGTAGTTTTACTGTCTGCTGTCACCACAGCTGTCAGCAGGATGCTTAACTGCTCTAATTGTCTAAGGGCTCATTCCCTCACCCTAACTAATTGTTTAGATCTGCTAATCTGCATCCGTCATCTGTGAAGGGGCTAAGGCTGTTCTCATCTTCCAGTTTATAGGAATCAGCTATAGCAAGTCTGTAACAGGATCTACAGGGTTTACCTACTACCCTGTGGTGAGATGGTTGCTTGCAGTTGGGTGAGTGATATTGTCTCGTGAGCTAGTGAGGATGAGGAGGATAAAATCTTTAGGAGACAGTAAATCACAGCAGTCACCCAAACTGTGACTTAACAAGAAATAATAGCACGGTAAACAGCTATGGCACTGTAATGTCAAACCCAACTAGGAATGGATAGAGGGACTATGTCAAAACTTCATATAACCAAGCCCTTAGATAGATCTCACTGTATTTGCAATGTGTGTGTGCTTTTTTAATGTTAGGTATGAAAAATTAATGATGTGAGTATGCATTGCTTCTGTATATCAAATCCTTTTTTTAAATGATTCATTGCATTTCAAAGGACTTTCATCTCAACTTATTTATACAACTTTCATACAGTATATAGCACTTCATTCGGTCAAATGTTTATCAAACCCCATTATTTAAAGATGCTTTTCTGCACATATTGTTTACATATGGAATGTCATCATTTTATGTGGGGTTTTTTTTCTTCTTTTTTTTTTTAAATACCCTTGGAAGTAAGGCTTGAGATTCTTTAGGCTTTTCTGGTCATTCTATATAAATTTCCCGTAAGGTTGCCAAATATTTGTTGTAATTAATATTGAGCTGAAATTATCTGGACTCTGTAAGCAGAATTCTGGCTTAAGTGAGGGCCATCCCGGAGTCAGCGAATCCCAGATTTCTTCTGTTACCAGTCACAAGTTACTAGCTGCTGATCCTGCACTATTTTACCAGCGCAAACAAAAGGCTTGGTCAAATCACAGAAAATTATTTTTGTGACTGTAAGTTAGTGCCAAGGTTTATTTACATCTATAAAATCTACCCTCAGATATTTCAATCTGCCTGAACTTTAATTCTGGTTCTTCACATAGGCCTATTACACAACTTGGATTTCTACATGAAATTCATTGCAAATGTTTGCTCTGGTTAGTTGTCAAGTGACGTCTTTTCCCTTGTTTTACCAGTTCCCTTTTGAGCACTGTCTTCTGCTGTTACTCGTCCTTGTTGCCTTCTTTCCCCTAGGCCAGGTGCCACAGCCGCCTTGAGTGCCTTACTGGGGATGCTAAGCCAAGCTGGAGAAGCCACGTGAAGCCAAGCACCGGCGCAACCCTGCTGCTGGCCACAGAAATGCTAGTTACCAGCTACAGGGATGGAAAGGCTTTTGCCAGGCTAAGGAAACACATGAATGTTATTTAAGGTCTGTGGCTTTTGACACTCTCTAGTTCCTCCAAGTAAGTATGTGCAAGAGTTCAGGCATAACCCCAAGATACTTGTCATATCTGACCCTCTTCTTTTACATTCCCCTTCCAAGGAGCTTACAATTTAGTATGTGTAGATATGGTGAGCGTTATGTGAAGGGGATACTGATAATTCATAAAACCCAGTACTGATAGGTTTCTTTGAAGGATTAAAGCCTAAATTGAAAAGAAAGGTGGAGGGTGGGAAGAAAGAAACTAGAACATTCCTGTTTTAGAAATGGGGAATGTAAACACTGAAACCTCATACTTAGAAATCTTAAAAATTAAGGGTACTTCTTTAAAGTTAATCAGTTAAAAGATTCCTCTATAGACAACCAAAACAGGTAGGGTTTGCTACATTTGCTTAAGTGAAAAAGACAACATAGAGTAAATGGGCTCCTAATCTCGGCACTTCAGCTAAGTTCCTGAAGTGTGGTGGGATGACTTTTGCCCTAAGAGATTAACTGAATTGGTCTCACACAGGAAATCTATGGCAGAGCCAGGAAGCAAGTTTACTGCAGAGCCTTATGTCTAAGACAGGACCCCATAAAATCAGTAGCCATCCATAGCCAGGAGATGACCTGTCCTCTCCTGCGTTCGCTGTTTCTCTATAGACTTTTATTTTCAGGGGAAGTGATTATAGCAAACTCTGTAAGACCTCATTCCTCATTTTATAAATGTTCAAATCTTAATAAGGGTACAATTATGAGAAAGGAGGTTTTAAATGAACCAAGCCTGTGCCAAGTAGATGAAGGAATCTTTGAAGTGATCCCACCTTTGATTTATGTACTGGCTAAACCTTGAGTTTCAATCTAGATTTCCTCAGCAAATCTCTTAAATAAAAAGTTTCATTGCGCTGCAGTTCAGGAATTAATCTGACTGTGAGACTAAGGGGAAAAATATTGTACCACAGAACAGTAAACTGCTGTAACTCCAAAGTTAAACTGAAACTAAAGAAAAACATGCTTTGCGTTATTAGTATGATAGGGCTTTAGCCAGCCCGCAACTTCCTCCTGACTCTTGGCCTGCACCCTTGCTCTCAGGGAGGTTTCTGATTTTGGCCAAATGTTCGCTGAAATGTGTCCTCTCTTCATGGCTGGAATCACAGGCTCCAATCAGCCTAACATAAGGACAGACCAGTATTTTAGATTGAACTTATCCAAATATTATTGGTATATTATGTTTCATAATTACTTTGGATCTTCCTTCTCCTTGCAGTAGAAATGTATTTTGGCTCTACAGTCACACAGTCCTGACACCTCAGATATAATGGTTCTTACAGAGCAATGAGGTGGCTGTTGATCTCTTTTCTTTATGAACCCAATTTAGCAGAGCATTTAAACAAGTGCTAAAACTCATCCCTCTTCAGCAAAATGCGTTGGGCAAGCTGTGCTTGACCTCAGGGCAGCGAGCCCTGTGCCGAGGGGTGCAGACTAATGAGCTCCTCTTGAGCCACTGTAACTGTGTAGTTTCTGGACAGAGTTGAGTTTGAGCTTTTTCTGGCAGAGGAAGGACCTGAGCCCCAGTCTTTCATTCCTGGGAGACTGCCCTGACCATGAGGGCACGCAAAGCATGATCAGTGCTATTTGGAGGATGGGTCAGAAAAAGCATCACAGGAGTGACCTACATTCCTAAACCCAGTCAAAAGTTTCAAACCTTAAATCTTAGGCATGTTCGTCCAGGATATAGAGAAGATTTCAGACACAGCCTCTTTCAGGGCCCTCAGTGTGTTGTGAGTGTCTCCAGCTCTTCACGTTTATAAAACCTTTTTCCCCATCTTTGCTCTGTGAAGTCTTCTCCCAGAGCTGGGCTCTGCAGTCCCTTGCTGGGTCTGATGCTCTGGTACCTCAGGTCCCCAGGAGCAAAATGATGGTAATAACATTTGCAAACTAGTCACTCACTGAGATGAAGACAACTACGTAGGAATCGAAGACTTGTCTCATTCAGCAAGTAAATAAAGACATTTTTAATTAACTATTAAAGTTTCTCCAACAAACATAACAGGTCAATAAGTCTTGCAATTACCTTTAATAATTTACTATGCCAGTCTTGACATCTGTAGTAAATGACAAGAAATTTTATGATACAAATGAATAGGCCATCACTCACCATCAATTCTAACCAACAGGGGGTTTAAAAAAAACACATTATAAAATGAAAAGGTCTATATTCAAGAATTAGGAAAACCAGCTTACTCGCCTCCATCAGATCCAGGGTCAGCCAAGGGAAGACACGGAATTATTTCTGCGATGGTCAAAGGGATGGTATGTTCAGTCAACCAGATGTCTTCTGCTTGGGCTGGTGGAGAAGAGAGATGTCAGCAGAGGAAAGGTGGGCGAGTGCAGGGAGGAAGGCTCTCTGTAGGAAATCCCGACCAGTCAGGGTCAACCTGACTGATGCATACATGTTAGATGTATAAGGAGCAGCTGAAGCAGCTAAAGGTTAGCTTTTTTCAGAAACTGAGCAGAAAATGGCCAGGCAGGGTTGTGCTGCTGAACTTGGCATGAATGCTGTCTGCTTTCCTTGGGAGCGGGTAGTTTGAATGGGCATGTGAAGAAATAGCAGAGAAGAGAAGGAATCAGCAGCGGCAGGGGACCTTCGCAAAACATGCCTGAATATTACAGCTGTGCAACCTTTGATCAGTAGTCAAACTGTAGAAACATTTTGTGCCATCCACTTATGGGAATAAATGTTGAAGATGTCAAAAGAGCATAGTAACCTCTCTGGAGCATGCTATTGCACCAGAGAGAGGAGTCCAGCTTCTCTCTGGTTTATTAAATTCTGCTTTCCTCTGAGCAGTGTGTCTCTTAAGGATTCCTTGACACTGTTTCTCTTAGGATTGTATAAATGCAGACAGATTTCTTTTCAAGTCTTCTCATATACCACCTGCTGCCTTCCAAACTGGTCAGTGTCCTCAGTTGTTATTACTGTGGGAGAAGCTATATAAGAAAAATGACATGCATAAGAAAAATGAAAAATTTGGGAGACATGATGGCTGGAGCAGTTGTGAGATACGAAGTGCTTAAGGCTGACGGTAGCTTTACATTCATGACTCCTTTGTGCAGTGCCTTCAGTTAGCATTGCACACTGTTTGCATGCTATTAATGTTACATATATTGCTGAGATGAATGGGGGTTGTTATACAGTGTTTATTCATTCTTTACTTATAAGTCCCTGGATATAAGTTTCCATGACAAATTAGAACATGCTTGAATGACACAAAACCAGGGTTTTCTTTAAAACGTATTTACACACATTTCCTTACGTTTCAGTAGCAGCAAGTATATTGATTACAGGGCCATTTTAGTGGCTTTATTTTCCCATGTGAAAAATTAGAGTTATTAATTGTAATGTATTTAAAAGACACAGAGGAGTAGAGGAGAACTTCAGCTGCATTAGGCAGTAATGTCTGTTGAAGCTGCAGGCTTGAGTTGTGCTTGCAGCTCTGGTGTCTGTGACGGCTGCTGTGTGAGGAGTCGGGAATAACTGTCTCAATTTTGAAAAATATGAGAAATTTTTAAGTGCTCTTGCCACAACTCAGTTTAAAAAATAGGAGTAGAAGCTCAAGAAGCCTCCACACGCTCGCCACCGACACAGGGACTACCTTTTTGAAGGCGCACGTTTCCTGGCGGTTGCAGGAGAGAAAAGGAGAGAAGCTACAGGGGCTGTTGCTTTTCTGTTGGTGTTGCCCTGTGCAATACCCAGCTCTGGTGTGGTCATGCCCAACACCTGGGTGGTGGTCACTCATTCAAACTATGGCTGCATCTAGCTCAGTACAGGATTAGACCTATGGCGCCTTCCTTGGTGGACTTCAGCATTGTTTGTCGGCAGCATCAGCTGCCTACAGATACTCTCATGTATGAATATTCCTCCTTTTAATAAATCCAGAAATTCAAATTCCTTCCAAGATTTTGGTAGCAATGTCTGCAGTGCTAGGTTTCCTTGCTGTCTGATCTCCTGAGCATGGCAGCCTGTGAACCGCCTCCCCATCCTCATGCAGCCTCAGTAAACCGTGCTTGCACAGCAGTTGCCTTTCAGGATGGGGGAAGACAAACCTGACCATTTGCCCAGTCTTAGGGGCAAGAAAGATTTTCTCTTCTGCAAACTGTCTACTGCCCTGAAGACATGGTTATATTGAGACCCAGGTGGACAACCTGCACAAAAACTAAGCCCTAAATACCATGATGAATCACCTGTCATGGTGAATTTTACAAGCAGTGATGTGGTGGAGCTCCTAGGGAGTTTGGGAGAAGCTGGTTTCTCTGACATGTCAGGGGAGGAGGTTGAGCAATGTCTTTGCATCATTTCCTGCTGTGACACAGAGCAGGCACCCAGGATGGGACACCTGAGTCCAGTTTCCTCCTCTGCCTGAAGGAATTTGAATCCATACCTTCCATACCTTGGAAAAGCACCCTGTAAATGAAACCGTAGCATGGAGGCACTAGAAGGGGGACCTGAAAGCTCAGCTGTTGACAGAAAAGTGCTTCTGGTGTCCTTTTCTCATGGATCAGCAACACAGTGGTCCTACACAGCCATGGTGAGACTGCCTTGCCCTGGTAGAGCTGGTTATTTATCCGGGGGAACCAAAGTCCTAAAACACAAGTCACGCTGCTCCATCTGCAGCTCTGGCTGCAGATACTGGCACGCTCCAGCTTATTCAGTGTGATGGGCCTCCTCAGTTGAGGTGACCTGTGCCTGTCTTTCAGTGCTCCTGCTCCCTGTTTTAGTCTCTTCTGAGCCAAGCCTCAGCTTAAAATTAGCAGGGAGAGTGCAAGGTGTTCAGTGCCCAGCATTTTTAGCATAGATTGAGTACTGTTGCATTTTAATGTATGGGGGGGGAAAAGCCAGGATCTTAAACAAACAATCATCTTAAGTTAATTATATTATCAATGGAGATGAGTCAGATCTATACCAGGCTACTTTCTTATTTTGGCCTACTTTGGCTTCTCTCTGAGCAACAAAAAAGTTGCTAGTGGAAAGCCAACAGGCCCTGATTTGGCAAAGTGTGCTCTGCACTTGCTTAAGTCCCTCCTGATTCACCAGCACATGGATGCTGGATGCAGAGAAGAGTCTGTGATGGGCTGAGTCACTGTCCTCAGCAGACCTGATACTTTTTATGGGACAATTGACTTCATCACAGATCTGAGTACTAGCATGTTCCTACGTGATAGGTGTTCAGGTCTGTGTCTGTCCTAGCAGTTTATTTCTTATTACATTAGTGGCATAGCTCAGTGTAAATAAACAAAGCCTTAGTTTCCTGGGAAAAATGATGCTTACATAGCACTTACAGTTCTCAAAGAACTTCTGTTCGATCTCCACACTAATGTGGTTTCACAAGAAGACTGAGATTATTTTATTGCCCCAGGATGCCAGGAAATTTTCATTTGACTTCCTCAGATCTCTAGGATAAAAGTGGGACAGTAAAGAAAAGAATTCCCTTTGCTGTCTTAGATTTCTGTTCTTCAGGAAAATATGTTATGTTTTCTAAGATCTGATATTCTGTAGTTTATTTTTAACTTAGTGACAGTATTATTTTACTTTTTTTTTCCACAGAGGAATATCTTGCCCTCTGCTGCTTCCTGCTCCTGGCCTTTTTTATAGGCTTCTTTTTCTGTGCGGAGTGTAGATAATGCTTTTCACACTTCATTGGTTTTATTCAGTATATGTTTCCTGACTTTGTGGAAAACAAAGGAGTCAATAACCCATAAAGTGCAGAAAATATGGCTATCATTAATAAACTGCCAAACAATCAATATGAGAATATTAGTTTGCTAGTGTCATGTGAAAGGTTTGGTGTTGGTGAAAATGTTTAGCAAGCTGTTAGCTAACAAGAGGTGATTTAATGAGCATTTGATGAGGAACCACATGTCTTTGAAAAAAAACCCAAAGCAAATCAAGGCCCCACATTTTAACCCAACATGAATTTCAAGGGCAAATCCTTCCAAAAGTTTTATTCTCCTGTTCAGTCAAACCAGGCACACCCGATGGCAGTCTGGTTTGCCTCAGCATCACGGGAGCATTTATGGCACTTGCTGCAGGAGTACTAGGCAGCGGGGAGCTATGTCTCATGCCTCTTGCTGCTCCTCCAGTCCCAAAGGATGCTCCTTTCCACCCTGATACTGGTTGTTGCAAGGAGCAAGGGCAGTGAGTGCAGGAAGCGGCATGAGCATCTCCATCGGAAGGGTAATGGAGGCAGGTTGGGTCACCACTCACCAGCTCAGGACGTTTTAAGGTGGCATTGTGTTGCTGAGGTGGTATAAAGGAGTCTTGGAGGAACTCCTTCTGAAGGTTCAGAAAAAACACCATTAAAGCAGGGCCTGTGTTTTGGAGACAGCTTGGGAGAAAAGAAGTAACACTGAAGGTGAAAAAAAAAAAAAATGCTTGAAGGTTGGTGATCTGGGATATAACTTTTAGAAACCTTACTGGTCACCACCGTGATACCTCCTTTTTTTCTTCTGCTAAACTGCATTAAGACAAAGGTTCTATTGTCTTAAGAGTACTATCCCATGTCAGCAACTACTGGTATAAGTCAGCACTTGTTCCATAATTGCTTAATCTGGGCAAAAACTGTATTTAGCTTGACAAATAGTATTCTTACTTGTCAAGCTGAAGTCAGAAAGCTCCTGGATCTCTGTGTGCCCTTCTCCTAAATATCAGTTCTTCATTGAAGTCTGCATAGACAAATCTCCTGTGCTTTTGGAGGTGAATGCCTCCCAGCTGGCTGCAAGGAGAGGCACATGGACATTCTCTGGCTGCCTACTTGGGGTGCAAGAGCCCGGCAAAGCAAGGTGGGCTGCTTTTTTGCTGTTGGAGCTGGATGAAAGAGGTAATGGATTGTGGTGTGGGTTTTTTTTTGACTAAGAGCTTCAGCAGTCCCTGGCTGTTGGCCTCAGCTTTGCCCTTTCCTCCCACCCTTGATGTCAACCCAGCCCTGGACATCCTTTGATGACAACTCAGTTGTGCTTGAACACTGAGGAGCAGGAGCCTGCTCTGTGTCTGTTCCCATCGACTGAGAAGTGCACAGAAGTACTTGGGATGAGATTAGCAGAAGTAGTCATGGCTCTCTTTAATTCCCTTCCAAGTTAAATCAGTTTGCCATTGGCCCCATCAGGCCTGGAGTTAGCTCAGTCAGGAGTGTTTCTAACAGCCCCTCTTACAGGATCCAGACGGAGGCTTTCAACTTAATACAGCCAAAAAGGCTTGCAGGTTGGTTTCTTTTACAAAAACACACTTTTTGTTGACTTAAACATTCTCCTGCAGCTACACTGTGCTCCTGTGTGGTCACCTTACCTTGTGTCACAGCCCAGACCAGAACAAATGATGAATAGCGAGCTTGGAAGAGAAACGCTCTGTTCCCTACTACGTGCCAGAGCCCTCCCCATATCCCTCTTGCAACAGCATGGTGAGGCAGCTGAAATCTCTGGGATGCAGACCTGTCTCTCTCGGTACTCGTTCTACATTGTTAGGTTTTCTCCCATTTCAAACATGCATGTTTGTTAATATAGTAATATACTGAGTCGACGTCTGGGCTTTTGCAAAGATATGTGAGACCAAGAGCTTAGGTCGTAGGAAGGGAACAGAAAGGCGTATCTGTGAGTCATGCACATTTTTTCCTGGTGGTGTTTTTTTTTTTTTTTTTGCTTGGATTTTATTTTTTTTACAACTTTTGTATTGTCTCTTTTCTTACAATGTCTGGTGGATTAATTACAGATAAAAACTGAACTGTAATACTAAAAATTCTGTCTGTGTTTTCACAAGCCTTTCAGTGACTAAGTTGCACAAGAAATGAAAATCCCTACTTTTGCCCTTATAATAGCATGATCCCACCATACCTAAAATCCATGTCAGGCACTAATTCTTTCAGATTTGATTCCTCTGCACACCCCTCATTTGTGTACAGAAACGTCTCGATCATCTCCTGTCTCCATCCAGATTTAGTAGCAGAGTGCTGCAGTGGGACTTCTCACTGTAACACCAACCCTTCCCGCACATATTCTGTTCTATTGATTTCACTGAAATCACATTATAAGTTATTTTCATTCCTCCATTTTTAAGAAATGTTACCAGTGTATTTATTTGGTATTGCTAAAGGGACTCTATACAAAAATCTTTGGCAGTAAGATTGATAGAACCTCATATATTACTTACCAAACTGTTTAAAGATAATATTACTTCTCAAAGGATTAGACTTCTTCCAGGCATCATCTTTTGCCCAGCGATCTCATTATCCAAACAAGTCTATGCCTTTGAAATGGAAATAGTTTCTTCTAAATAGCAGTGTTAGGATTTCCATGGGCCCCATAAGATCTTTCCCTCAGTTCCTTATGTGGGAGGTGAGTTCAGCATCTTGCATTTCTCAAGAACTGGGTTATGATCTGATCTGGTTTTACTTCTATATTTTAGGTTGGTTTTTTTTTTACTTAAACAGTGAAAAAAATGGAAACATTTCTCTGTACAAATGAAAGAGGTATAAAGTAGACAAGGCACAAAGTAGACAAAAATCTTTTTCATATTGTAATCAGGTATCTATTTGGTACTTAAAAAAAATGCTCAAAATATTTTGGCCATTAAATTATGTGGTTTTAAAGTGACAGACAAAAGATCTCTCCTATGCCAGATGAACCTCCATCAGAGGAGGCTAAAATCTTACTCGGGTTATAGTATTAAGTATTACATTACTTTCTTATGTTAACGTTTGTTCAGACATATGTTCTTTTCCTTCAAATCTTGTCGGACTTATGCCGTTTTTATAAGACAGCCTTGACTCTGCACTAAACCATGCCACTAACACGTTACTTAATCTAACTGGCACATTGTAAAATTTTACACATGCGCTCATCCAGATAATTACACAATTAATTTTCACTTAGTACAGCTGAAACGGGGATAATGAAATTTCCACTGGTGTACTGTTACGTCCGGGGGTTAGAGGTCAGCTTCCTGTTTGGATAAGGGTGAGTTTAAAGAGGATTTCTGACAGTCTCCTTACTTCAACTGAGTCTAAAAACATTGCAATGGAATTTCAATTTACAGCTAAGTTCAATGGAAGGAGCAGATGTTGGGAGTGTGCCACTACCATTCTGGGAGCCCTTTCTATGCAGGTGTAGTCAAAAGTCAATGTCCTTCATCCCACTCTTTATATGAAGACAGAGTTAAGCTGACACTTGATATTAATTCCTGCACTGAACTGTAGCTGCTCGGTGCTTTGCAGAACTATCCCCAGACTGAACAGTCCCCAGCCTGAACAGTCATGGAAACCTTTCCCCTATTGTATTTTTTGCATTTTCAAAGGAGCACACAGATGACAAGAGTGGGGCTCTTCCCCCTGAGGATGTGTGGTAGGAAAGTCACCGCAACAAAACAGGGCCAGAAAGAACTGAGACAAACTTCCACATCTTTGACAAGACTCCTGCTTTGGCATCAAAGTATATAGTGGCATATAAAGCCAACAATGCTTTTATATTAAAATCCACGTGTTGTGACCTTAAAATAGCCGTGTTTCTGATGGTTCCTCTTCTAAGCTGGAATAAGAAGTTTAATTTATTGCTTGAAGTGTCTACACGTGCGTATTTGCTGTCACACCCTTTACTCTGTCCATAGTTGCCCTCAGCAGACTTGCTCCTACCTGCAGAGCTTTACTTTCTGATCCCTGCCATTCCCGGACAGCTGGCCTTAGCTGGGAGTTACGCTGGGCAGATGCCAAATCTGCCAAACACCAACTCTTCCACATAAGCAATGGCCCAAGGTGGGAGGGAGCGCAAAGGCAGGGTCAGCATCCCCCTTGGATCAGCCTGTSCCTGATCTGCACTGATGCGCTGGAGTGCTTTTTCTGACCTGACTTGCAAGAAGGGCAATGTTTTTTAAGAGGTACTGCAGTTCAGAGCCATAGGGACAGAGCTTTCACTCTCACGGGATGCCCACAGCACGTTGGCAGAGGCAGGAGGCTGGGCAGAGGTGGCTCTGGCCAGGTCAGGGTAACTCACCCTGCCTCAGTGTCAACCCAAAACCAAGTCTTCCCATCTCAGAGCCAAATGAAGGCAATGCTAACATTTCCATCAATGTCATGGGCTACAGGATTAGGTCCTAAGGGCAGAACACACTGTCAGCTGGCAATGAATAGATAATATGTCAGAGCACATCTCTTGTGAACAACAGCTTCTTGTGATGTGTATTTCCATGGTGCTACTGGGCCTTGATCACAGACTGGGGCTTCACCATCCTTGAGTAATGTGGAGGAAAAGGATTACTTGCAGGAGAGACAGATGTTTGCACAGTCAATGATTTTGTGCATTTCTTCTTTCTCTTTCTGTCCAGCTTCTTCAGTGGGTTTTATATCGTGCAGTTCAGAAAGCACTTCTTCTGGTAGGCCTTGTTGTTTCTTCGTTCTCTCCTTTCCTTCTCTTTTAATCTCTCTCAAGTTTTTTTTAAACTCATTTAGAAGTCCTGCTTTATTCAAAACTTCGAGTTTCATGCTGTTTTCCTCTATTTGAGTCTCTTTGATGCCTTAAACATACTTCACATGTTTTTAAGGCATCAAAGTGTCTTAAATTATATGCTCTCCTTCCCCAAGTAGCTAAAGATGTAACTAATAAAATCCCTCCTCTGTAGACCACACCTTATGTTATCAGTGCCCAGAGACCAGCTTCAGACACCTGGAGCTACAGATGGATGCACTATATAACCCTGACCATCAGACATGTCTACACATTTATGAAGAAAGGTGGAAACCCTCCAACACAGATATTTCAAAAGAAGAATAACAATTCAGTTTTACTGATCCATTGGGAAAAAGACACATGAATTGAGTTTACTGAAGATCCATAGACAGTTTTTGCATCTCCTTTCAACATCAAGGGTTACCCTGACAGCAAAGGGCATGTATACATTTTACGAAAGGAAGGAGATGATATACTGCACTACAGACGTTGATGTTTGTCAGTAGTCCTGTCTCAGGATGCAAAGCTCCAAGTGAAATCCGTATGTATGACCTTAATTGGGTGACCAAGCATATACCTTCAAACAAATACAAGCAGTGCTTTCATTATTAGAAGTTTGGTGTTATTGTGTTGCTAACTCAGAAAACATAAATTGTATTTCTAGGCTAGTGGTTGAATGTAAAAAATACACCATTGATAAAAAATGCATGCATTAAGAAAGAGTACAAAAATATTTCTTTTTCATTTTCAAATTTGACCACCACCTTTGCTCCAACAGGGAAACATTTTCAAGAAATACAGTTGGGTTTGCTCCAGGCATTAGAAATGGTATCTTTTTCAAGAAATCTGTTAATATCAAACTAAAACTATACAATACAATTATCACTTTCTATAGTAGAAAGTAATAATATAGTAATACAGTAATAGGTAATATAGTAATATAGTAATAAATAATAGTATAGTAATACAGTATATACACGCTTCCAATCATATACATTTTCTTCCCTATTTAGCAGCATCTTTCCTATTCTCATTACACATTCATCAAAATACCACAGCATCTGTAGCCATACGTGATTTGACAAAGTTGCAGAGCTGGCTGCAACAATTTTGGCCTTGAATACTGGGTGTGAGCCAGAGGCTTTGCCTTTGGCCAGTGAGCCCACCAAGCTGCCGCTGCGCAGCAATGCATCGCAATCACCTCTCTGCGAGCAGGGATGCTCTCGGTGGAGAGGCAGCGATGAGCAGCCCTGGCACGCAGCCAGGGAGGCATGGCGGCACAGAGGTCTGTCCTCTGCTCTCTCCACTTGAGCTTATCCTGCCTGGGTCCCGAGGAACCCAGAAGTACCCTGGAGGGAGCCAGGAAGCACATTTGGGATGAAGAATGAGCTGAGACACAAAGTAGCCCCTGCTACAACATGTTCCCCTCACCCCACGGCCCTCYCTGTGCTCCTCAGAGTGAGAGGCTACCACAGCAGTTCTTGTAATTAGTTTAAAAGCATCTTACTTTTAATGATATTATTGATTATTTGACAACTAGCTAGAGTTAACAGCCCTATTCCTAACCTGTCTCTGAGCTATGATTTGCCAGTGACGAAACAGAGCTTGTGGGATGAACTTTTCCACCTTGGGATTTTACGGCTCTGGGACATGTTAAAACTTTAATTAGCAGGTGAATTTAGGCACAAACCTGGGCTACGTGCATGGGGTACACATAGTCAGGATAGCTTATTTCCATAGTTAGCAGGTTTTGCCAAAAGCATGTGTTCTATTGTTCTCTGAGCAACCTTCACCTCTACAGGAATTTTCAGTTTGATAAACAGTATTTTGGTTTACTCTTTAACATTTTTGTTTGTATCATTGCTCTCTTTAAAATGATGTGAAATAGAGGATCATTTCCATTTTAGTTTATTGCTATGATGCCTGCTCAGTCATCTTTCTTGCTTCCCAGGTTTCTGTTCTACAAAACTGGCAGTGTATTGCCATGACCATCTTCTGCAGCAAACTGTACTTCAGCGGACACTCAGCGTGGGAGTCAGAAACCCACCCACCCAGCTTAAAACACTCAGTCAGTGGGGAAAGAAAGGCTGGGCAGAGTGTGAATTATTCCCTCTTAGGACAATTAACTAAAATAAGGAAAGAATTGTCCTCTGTAGTTTTCTATCAATTAAACTGAGAGCTCAAAACAGTGCTTCCCACTAGCAGCCTGAACTTAGAGGGCTGATTTCCAGTGAGATGTACTCCACTGCTATGAGTCCATCTTTGTATATCTTATCTTCTTAGCTTTACTAGCTTCTCCCCATGGTCCAGGTGGGCAGGCTACTTAAAAGCCTCTGCAGAGATTTTGTCTCCACTCCCACTTCAGCAAATGATGTTTTGTTTAAAGCTGCCACACCTCACACATCGTTTTAAAAGGCAAAATGGACTACTGCTTTTCTGCCATTCGTGCAGCAGGTATCCTGTCCTTCTGAGGATTTTTTTAACATTGCTTGCTTTTGGTATGGGGAGGTCCTAGGCACAGCTGCAGGTTAATGGTATCTGTAACAAATTGCTATCTATTTTAACAGGTGCTCCTCCTGTTGCTCTGCTCCTCCAGAGCCCATTCCCTTTCTTTCTCAGGCATTTAGGAGACATGCTGATGAAGGTATAATCTTTTGCCAGGCAGGTTATTTAGTGGAGACAAATTGTGTGATCACAATAAAAAGAGTAGTTACGCATTCACTGAGACTGCTTCACTCACTACAAATTGTCTATGTTTATGTCTCCCTTTTTGGTTAAAAATACATCTTTCTTGTTTTTTTAACTTGCCCAGATTTTAAAAGTCTGTTATTTCTGGCATTCTGATGTCTCCTTGTTTCTCTTCAGCTTTACTTTTTTTTTCCTTTTTTTTTCTTTCCCCTTTTTTTTTTTTTTTTTTTTTTTTTTTTTTTTTTTAGTTGATTTCTCTTCCCTTCTCTTCTCTTCCCTTCTCTTCTCTTCTCTTCCCTTCTTTTTTCCCCTTCAGTTTGCCAGTCCTGGAGCAGCTCTATGTGTGAAGTTCTCTAAAATTTCATTGATGACGTCAGTGTTGGCAACTTTGTTTCCCTCCCAAAGCTTAGAATAAGCTTTGACTTCTCTTTGGTATTTTTAAGAAATCCACAAGGTAATAAAATTCACATTTACCATCTACAGCCATTTATGGACTACATCATGGCATTTAGCCAGTGGCTGTCATGAAGAGAAAACTCTTTCCCTGGAGAGCTGTCAGTGGGGCTGACTTTGCAGGAGCACCCCGTGCTCTTCCAGCCCTTGATAAGCTGATGGGGAGAATGGGGAAGACTGGATGTTTCAGCAAGAAGTGGGAGAGAAAATGGCACCCTGAGGCTCCACAAAAATCTCAGCCCCCAGTGCAGAATGGCAATTGTCCCTGCAACATGATGAATAATTGTGGGCGAAAGATTGTTCCCAGTCCCCTTAGTGCACAACCCAGCCCAGCTAAATTCTTAATACTGCAAATGCTTAAAATACACTGTGTAAATTTTTTTGGTGCTTTCTGGCAGACAAGTCTCAGGAATGGCCACAACATATTTTTGATGTTGTGGTGTTTTTTTCCCCCCTCTTTTTTTAAACAAATTTCTGTCAGGAGAAGAAGAACGTGAGACCTTTCTGTCCTCCCTATACAAGCAAAATTTCCAGTAAGTACACCTGAACATCAGCCACAGTTTTGTTTATATCCTGACAGCTGGCTGGTGCTTGCTGTTTTTCAGGAGTTTTGGCTGAATGAAGCGCTGACATCCCTGCCGGTCATCCCAGTGGAGGCATGCTGTCATCTGCAGAAGGTATTTTCCTGGCCACTGCGGACAGCGAGCTGCTGGATTGCAGACCTACGTTGCCCGGGTCTGCCAGTAGTTGGGACCTCTTGGAAGAGATGCTGAGCATGCATTGAGCAGTTTGAGGATATGTGTTGGGGGATCCTTGGCACCCCACATCCCCGGGTCTGGGCCCCCATGTCTGACTTCTGGGGAACACAGAGCTGCTGTGCCCCATGCTCAGGAAAGCCAGGCAGGCTGGCTACAGGGGATATAGATGTACAAACAGCAAACACCACTCATTTTCTCATAACAGGAACTAAAAATTTGCCAAAACTGCCTCTGTAACTAATGGGCATTCTCCCCAGTTCCCCCTCCCAGTGCTGCAAATGACTGGAGGAGGGTGACGGGGCTGAGAGCAGAAAGTCCCCTAAGTGCATGCTCTGTTCTCATGAGTCTTATCTTCTTCCCTAGACTTTCCCTTTTGGGTAGCGTTGGAGACAGACTGCTGGCTCAGATGGACCTTTGGTTCAATGCGGTACAGCTAACTGATGTTCTCAAGAGAACGGCACAGATAATATCCCCCTGTGGTGAGCGCTTTGCTTCTGATATATATTGACACATTTTTATGCTACTTTTGGGCATAAGCTCTCCATCTAAAAGAGTAACAGATCTAAAAATGGGTTTACTTTGAACCGACATCTGCAACTTTTCTCCTACTGCAGAGACAGGGTATTGGGGAAAAAAAAGTTACACCATTTTCTGAACAATCATTCTTGAAAGACAGAAATTTTTTTCTGAACCATAATTCGGTTTTCGTGTCTAAATTTGGCCTGTTGATATGTTTGTCATAAGAATGTGAAATACTTTGAGTCTAAATTAACACCTTTAGCTTTACTTAGTGAGAAAAACTGCTCATTACTCCAAAGTAATTTACTAACAATATTATTATATGAACAAAAACAATTTAATGTAATCTGGCATTTATGACTTCCACATAACATCAGCTGCTAAAGTTAGAAAACAACAAAAATACCCCTTTTATTCAGAAAAAAACCCTTAAACTAATAAGCATGTTCCTAATATTAAAATCAAGTCAGAGATCCTATTCACTTTCATTACGTATAATTTATGACACTTGGATGTAGTTTAATAAGGTCATAAAAATGCCAGTTGTGGTATCTCATAATACTTTTTATAAACTGGTTTTACAGTCTACCCTTTGTTCCAAAGTTCAAAGTGACAATTGAAATGCACAGGTTGCCCAGGGGTTCAGACTTTTTGCTGGAAGTACTGACTGGTGAATACCTTAATTTCTAATATATCTATATTTTTTTCAAAATCTTGGTAATTGCGGGGAACATTCCTTTCCTCCAGATGTGCCAAAGCTGATATTTTTCAATTTAAAGAAAAATATCAAGAATTCAGTAAAAGGAACACATTTTATTGCTGTACACTTTTTTTTTTTTTTTTTGGATGAAATGAAAACTGTGCAACATTTATTCCTAAGCAGGTCAAAGTCAAACAATACTTCTAAGTGCTGTTACAATAGTGGCATTATATTGTCCCTTGTCAGCTTTCAATTACTTCATCCACCTAGCTGATCACTGACTTATTTCCTGGCTTAGGTAAATAGGGCTTTTGGTGCACTTCCCTTAAGTCATTTCAGAGAAGATAAATTAAATAATGATTGCAATTTAATATTGTGATAGTGCTAAAATATTTCCTTCAAGCTTCAAGTTTGACCACAAGTTTCCAATAATATACTTTTTTTCACTTGCTAGCTCAAACCTGAGGTTTTATTAAATTCTACAGCTGCAGTCAGTATTTATGTTTTCATCTAGCAAATTGGACATTTTAAATAATAAAGAGCATGAAGTTATATATAAAAACAGATAACACTTGCAATTCATTTAAGGTGGAAACTTTATTTAAAATTAATCAAAATCCACACAATACGGCACAGAGGTCCAAATTCTTAGCTCATTCTACTGGAGTAAATCTGGGGAAAATCCATTGACTTCACTGAGGTTACTCCAGGACCACAGCCAAATACTCAAAACCTCAGCTGAGTATATATTCCTAAGGGACACAGTGCCCCGTGTGCACAGGGCCCTCAGTGTACAGAAGCTGGTCCATCTAGGCAAGATGTCCCATTGGTGTCAAAGAGGCGGTTAAACTTTCTCGACACATTGGGAATCTAGGTCTAGGTAGCCCACTGGTATCATTAGAGGAGTCTTTGCAGTGAAGATCTCRGTCCTGCAAGTTTCATGGCTGGTCTTCTGCAGGGGAGACTGGGGGCTGAACAGGAGGTAAAAGCCTGGCTTTAGAGGTGGGCGCTGAAACAGTCCTCTTCCCTGCAGATAGGCACAGTCCTCATTTCACTTTGCCCTTGCACTTCGATTGTTCACCTGCACGTTCCCTTTAGGAGAACAAACGAATAAGCAATGAAGTATATAACATGTACCGTTTGCAGATAAATGAGGTGTGGAATCCTCATTTTTCACTTGGCAATCATTGTTAACATCCTCCGCTATTTATACCTTTTCTGACCATATGTACAGTGAAGCACGTCACCGCTGCTTCGGAGGAGCAGAGTTCTGCATATGGCACGTCTCCACGCAACAAAGCTACTCAAGCGACGAGAATGGACATGTGTTGAGAAATTCCTCCTGCTTTGCTTCCAAAGGCTCCCCAACATCTTGTCTTTGCTGTGATGATAGCCATGTTTACTTGTTTTGACCTTGTGTGTGATAACTTGCATGCCAGGTTCGTCTCAGATGTTAGCTATAGTTTTCCAAGAGGGGAACTCCCGAACAGAGATTTCAAGCCAGTGCCCCAAAGGAAATACTTAAGCATAAATATGTTGTGTTAACTAGCTCGGACGGAGAACAGAAATTTGTTGCAGATGAAGTTAGTGAAGTTTCTAGGGAGACATTACTATCAGTCATGTTCCTTATAGCCATGCTTAAGGACAAAGCATCGTCCTAACGTTCCGGCACTAYGCAAGCTCAGCAGTAGGCTCTCCCCGCCCTCAGGAGCCTGCAGTGTTCGTGGACTAGTCAGAGGTGAGTGAGGAAAGGGTTATACTAGTGACAGAACAGCAACAGTTCCAGCAAAATCTTCCAGTTTTGTCCATGGGTCTGTAGGTGATTTTAGAAATGGAGAATAAATAAATAAATAAATGATTAAAAAAAAAAAAATTAAGATGAAAATAGAGCTTATCCTGGGAAAATAACACCAACATCTTACAGCTGATCTGATCTCTCCCCTTCCCACTGTCCYGCAGGAAATTCTGACTTCATGTTTATTTTCCTTTCTTTAAGATGCTAACTTGAAAAACAAAAAGAAACAGAATCCCAGTTGCAGCCAAGCTCAAGCCGCACAGAAACAGCTCAACAATACATAATGCAAAGGATTCCAATGGATTTGCAAATAGGAGGCTAAAATAAGACAGAAAGTAGCGGAGAAAATTCTGGTATTTACATGGATACAGACCTTCTACTCATGCTACTGTAGGAGTAGGAACATAAACTAATATTTAAATGTGTTGGGCCAAGCTCACCCCTGGTGTAATTATCTTGTAAGCATCTAAYAGTGGAGCAAATCTTGAAGCTATTTAACATGTGAGTAAGGAAGCACCACGTATGAAGGAGGTCTTCACCAGGCTGACCAAGCCTAAGGTAGGTTGGGCAGTAGCAGAGGAGGGGAGCTGGACTTTGGCTTTGTGAGCACAGTGGTACCTTGGGGGTGGAAAGTTCAGATCACCCTCCCTGCCCTCCCCTCCAGAGCTCTGGGAATCCTGCCTCATCCCTCTGCTCTGCACAGGGGTCAGAGACGCCTGCAGAGAAGCGGCAGGGGCAGATGGGAAGCAAAGACAGCAGACTTCCTCTCCCTAAGAAAATAAAATTATTTTTGTGGGTAAGGGAGTTGGCCGTTTCTTCTTGACATTGGAGAGCTGGGTTGTCTGCCTCAATGGCCTGAGTAGTATCCTAACCCCTTCCCCAGGGCATGGACACCCTTTCAGTTTGTTGGTAATAAAGGTCTCTGTGAAAAAGCTGACTTTATTTTTTTTAGAAAGACTGTGAGAGAAACAAGAAAGGCAGTTGAACTTCAAGGGAGATTTTTCTCCATTGGATAAACTCCAAGAGGAGCTATGCACGCATAAAATACCTCTCTGCTATCATTTCCACTGGGTSCTTTGGGAAGGTTCAGCATTTTGCAACAAAAGGCCCATGATCAGCAAAGCATCTGGGCTCCTAACTCCTCATTTAAAGTATGAATTCTAACTGCAGTCAGTGGGGAGTTTAAACAGGAGTTGGGAGATTCAATATTTTGCTGAGTATTGGCCACCAGTATCAGTGTGCTGTTTAACTCATAAACTATATTTACAATTATTGCTCATATTCATCCACTGACACATTTCAGGTGCTTATAGATGCTTCTAATAGTATGCCGTAAATCACCCTAAAGAGCTGGGATACAATTTTTAGAGTTCAAATGGGAATACTCACTAGATGTGAGTGTTTGCAGGATCAGGACCTATTTTCCAGAACAGGTGCTTAAATGAAATGATGAAGTCATTATAGTTGAGCAACTTAATACAGAGAAATAGCTCACATTATTCTACTACCTATAGGGCCCTGGCATAAGTGCCTAAATTAAAAATTTGAGAACTTATTAGGCAGGAGGATTAGATTTGGCATTTCACTTGGAGACCATTTTGCGGATGTGGGAGAAAAAKTAACTTCTTTTTGTGCATATATAGGTATTTTTTGCCACCTGGAAAAGTTGCATGGTTTTGACATCACTTCCACTTTTTTCTGCTTTTGAGTTTGCTCTTTTTCTGCGCTGCAGACTTCTTTAGTGCGATGAAAATCAAGGTTTGCTCTTGAAACAGGCATGTGTTCAGGAAAGTACAAAATGTCTATCGGAAAGGCAATATAGTGCACCCTTTGTGGTCGAGAGTGTGGGAAACTCCATTTAGCTCATTTTCATGACAGAAGCACTGAACCACATTAACACAGAAGGAAGACGTAGAAAACGTTTAATGGTACTGCAACGCTTTGTTTATTCTTAGCTAAGCCTACACAGCTTCCAAATGAGCCCACTATGCAATGTGACTACATAAGGTTAACTGCTGGGTACATTAAGCAAAATACTCTCTCTTAGATGCTTGTTTAAGTCATCATTTCTGATCATTTATCAGACTTAATGTGCTACAGCAGACTGCAGGTCACAATGTGTCATTTCCAAAGGAACTTTGACTTTTCCCTTTCCAGGGTCAGGAGCCGGTAATGTTTAGCTGAAATCACTGCATTGCACTTCATAGCTTCCAGTGGATCCACTGAGGCTTTGGAGAGCCATTCTCACTAGACCAGGGTGCTGGTTCCAGGTATTTGGGTATTAAAATCTGAGGGAACTGTTAAAGTACAGGCAATCAGCTGAGATTCAAGCTGGCCACAAAAAAGCTCACTTCATTTGTTGGGAAAAGATCATGAGAGGTACAGGAAGGATAATTATTTTTCCAAACTGATAGTGGGAGTTCCCTCTGGAGAGAAACACCAAAACCAAACAGCCCCCATCTCTTGAAGATTATTTTCATGAAATTCAAGAACAAATTGAAAAAGTTTGGGGTGTGATTTTTAACATGTTATGTGAGTGTTTCCCCAATTCAAGGTAAAACAATAGGACTATTTATCTGGTGAGTTCTACAGCTAAGTGAATTATTTGCAGCAAAAAGTTTGTTTGATGACTTTTGCTCTCCTTTTTTAATCTAGAAAATATGTGGATTTTTCAGATCTATGATTTTTTTAACAGGCTGGGGTCACATTGTTGGGGATTAGACAAGGATAAGATGGAGATGAACAGACATTTTCTGTTGTCTCCTATTTCCTCTTTCTATGCTGGGCTATAGTCTGTTTTCAGCTGCATTTGTGGCTCCATAGTAGCCAGAGTAAGAGGAGTGACTGTATTAAAAACATAAATCATAAAACTGACGTGATATGCTCCAAGTATCATGACACACTTTTTTCGTATGTATCAATCCTTTACTCACATCCTACATAGATGCATAAATAATCTAGGTGAAGATGGCACTACTGCATCTTTTATCTAACACTTCTCATTATAAGACCCTGTTTTCAGCTGCTAATAGTTTTACCAGATTTCAAACATTCAGGACTGAGTTATTTTTTTTTCCGGGGTACCTCCTTGGTATCGATTGGTCTTTGGAAAGGTTTCAGCTAAGTTGTTCTGGTGTTTCTAAGAGATTTGGGGAGAATACATTGCTTTTTGTGGGCTAAAAAAAGTTCTTCAAATAATTCATTGACAAGCACTGCATATCTGTGCCTTGGGGAAGAGGCCTGAGATTTGCATTAGGGATGTGCCTTTTGCCAATCCTGTGACAATTTGCCTAAATAGTAAAATGTTTGAAGTACCTACTTGTTCAAAGGGTGACTGCCAAGTCCTCCAGAGGCTTTGTCTACTTCCATGCAGACAGACAGCACCGGCGCCCCTGTAGAGGATGGCTGGGCATGTTCTCATCTCGGACTGCGGATGCTGAGCAGGACCCTCTCAGCTAATGCAAGAAGACGGAGGGAAGCCGTTGTGAAGTGGAGCTGGAGGCTGGAGACTGATTAGGAGGAGGGAGTGCTGAGAACTTCATGTTACAGCATGCTGGGAAGACAGGTTCATCCTAGTTTCTCAATCCTTGAGTTAGTATCATGGAAGTCTTAAAGAAGTGCCTAAGAAGAAAGGAATATTCTTATATTCAGGTCCTTATGCAAGCTGGTGTACATTAAAGAAGTCCTAGGAGACACTCTACAAAAGTTGTGGAAGTAAAAAAATATTGACTAGCCACTCTGTCCTTAAGTGGGATGGGAGTCCCGTCAGAAAATAGTACACAACACCTAGTTAAAGGCCATTTCATAATACTCGATGTTCAAGGGGGCAGGGCAAATTGTTTTTGTTTGAGGATCTTGGTTTTCTCATCTAAAAATTCCTTTGTTTTTTATCTTAATAATCTTCTTCTAGTGCAACTTCTTGCATTGTAGTAATTAAATAACAACCACTGTGTAATTCTGCAGGTCCAAGAGAGTTTTTAGATTTATGAGGAATCTAATTTGTGAGGAATCTAAAACACCACTTTTTTGGGGAACTATGAAACAAACAAACCAACCAACCCATTGAGGTTGTTAGGATCATTTGCTTCCTTTTTAAATGTTCATTACCCTTAAATGGGTACATTTCAAAGGGAACAGAATAACACGAAGAGATCATCTGTGAAGTCTTTCTAGACCAGGACTGTTACAAAAAGTTACCTCTCTCTCCCAGGATGTTCAGAAACAGAAATTGTAATTCAGGAAGGAAAAGTTTTAACAAACAACTGCATTTAAAAAGCAACTTGCATTTAAATGTCTCGCTAGCAAAGCTGGGTTTCCCATCTGTGAAGGAAAAACTTGGTGAGGAAGGAAATAAGTGAATAAAGGAAAAAAGATCTAATGAACCCACAAAGAAAAAACAAGACAAAACGAAAAGTCCCAGCTAACCCCGTTAGCTGTTCTTCTTCTTTCCTCCCCCCAAGAATAATAAACACAGTAGAAGAGAGAATTTTTTTTTTAAATTAAATATTTACTATCAACACAGAAGACATATTCTTTCTCCAAAGAGAATTCACTCGTTGGTAAGTTCTGACTATTTAATACTGCTTTAGTGTCCAAAGCGTATGGGCATCTTGTAGAGTGAGTACTTGTGAGATTGCTGAGTTACAAGAGTCTAAATTCAGCATCCAGCCAGCAGCAAGAGGCAGGATGAACGACAGGAAAAGACAGGAATGAAATGAGTCGGTAAGGCAAAAGCTCTTTCTGTCTTAAAAAGATCTTAACACTATTTTTAATACTGATAACTTTCCATCAGGTAGAAAGGGGGACATGAGGCATAAACTTACAAAGGCTTGAAATAGTCCTTCAAGTTCAAAACAGTCTGAGACATCTGCAAATGCCAAGAATATTCACATATTTCTAATGGTACCACTGAGCACTTGCGTGCCACACGGTGTTATCCGAACAGGCTAAGAAAGGGTCATGGCACTCCTGCGTGGTCAGTATGGTTTGTTCATTCCCGATTTCCACACTGAGAAACTCAGGAGGAGCTTTATTAAGGCTGCATATTCAGAGTGGAGTTCTGACATTTCTCCAAGCCACTGAGAGGAAAATAATTTTTAAGCAGGTAATTAAACTGACTCTCAAATTCTGTAACTGAGCATCTCAAGGTGTAGAGGAAAAGTGTGTTGCATTATTTCTGTTGCCTTATTAAAAAATTATTCCATACTTGCCAGCTGCTGGAACATAATTTAAGAGTTAAAAATGCCATGTGAAAATTAAATGAAATAGAAAACCCAGCATAAATCAGTTCCAATCCACATGTTTACATGAGGGGTTTTTTTTAATTTCTCTCTTCTCTCATTCAAAAAAATGGACACATTGCTTTTTCCTCAAACTTTCAACAACTGAAAAAAAAAGCCACAATTTGGCAGAAAGCAGGACTGTAAAAGTTCAGCCTTATAGGTGAAAGTTTTGGAAAGTTATGAGCAAATGAAAACAGGGGCTTAGTGTGGAAATGCATAGGCATCCTTAATTACATCTGTTGGTAGCTCTCCAGCTATATCGCGAACGACATATGTTTTTTCTACTTAAAGTCCTAATCCTCTTAGTAGATGTGTCAGCATGGAGCCCCGCAGCTGTGGCGTGTTCCCCCAGCGTCGGAGGGACGTCTCGTGAGCAGAAGAGTCTCCACAGTGTTTCTGCCTGTGCCGTAGACGTCAGCTGCGGATGGCTGTGAACACTGGGAATGTGTAAGAATAGAAATCTGTGAATGGTGCTAAAGTCTAATGTGATTAGTGAAATTCCAGTGGTGTTAAAGCAGTCAAAACTGAACGTGCAAACAGCTAATTAATTCCGTGGGTTTAGGAACACAGCACTGGCAAGTGTTTGGGGTCATATATAACATACACAGCGCATTAATAAATGATGAAGATTGAATGATAAACCACCCAAGCTGTGCGGTAATCCCACAAGAAAGTATTATCTGGAGCATCTTACTGAAATTAGTCTTACTGAGAAAATGGGATTAAAGTCTGAACTATATGTTTACTGGCTATTGTTAAAGTCAATGTGAAATCACTGACAGTTAGAAACTTCCAGTTATGTTTAYGGTCATGTTATTTCCAGAACACATGCAAGAGTCATACTTTGAAATGATTGCAACATCGTTATTGTGGGTCCAGAAGCCCAGTAAATTTGGGGACTTTTGCGGGAAGCATGTTGTAGAGAGGACTGTTGGGCAACCACATCAGATATAACTGAATAAGGTAATCTTTTGGTCCTGATTTACAGGAAACCTCATCTGTCGTAAAGATTACTCAATCAACTTTTTAATATATTAAAAACAAATGTATGTTAAAAAATGTCTCTGATGTAAAGCTATGGTCCAAGTCCCGATGGCTCAGTAGAGGAGAAGGCTTGAGCCTGGCTGCGAGAAGGGGGAGAAAGGAAAGGTGGGAGGGTAGCAGCATGCAAGGGTCCCATGTCCTCTGTGGGTCCTGTGCCCGTTGGCATGCCAAAATGACCCAGTGGGTACGTGGGCAAAATYGCTTCCCGTGCTGCTGAAAAGTTGTACATACTCAAAGATGGCAAGTGAAGGCTTTTTCCTATCGTCAGCACTTGCTGTCGGCTACCAAAAGAGGCAAACAAGCACTTTCTCGTTTTCTCCTTTGATAGTACTGAGAAGTAATCTACAAGTTTGAGATTACCCATAATTTGGCCAAAATCAATAGCAGGTGGGTTATTTCAAACTGTGCCTCATTTTTGTGTTTGTACAACATCAACACCTTTAATCTTGTTAATAGTGACAGGGAAAACCTTCACTTCACTCACTGCAGCCTCTTTATAAGGCCAGTCTGGGTTGAACAAACATTAATTAGTTAATATTTGTGTAACACTTTAAAAACCTAAAGCACTATGTAAGTGCTAAAGATTATTATTATTTTTGAAAGCCAAACAAGAATTTAGTGGGCTACACTGAAAAGAGTTGCTATAATAAAAATGTTAGAAGTATGGTTTAAAAAAATAATGTGAAGTATAAATTAAATAGGCTTAAAAAAAATTTCAAGCTGTCTCTTTGTGTTCAAACTACCACGAAAGCTACTTGAGCAACATTTCAAAAAAATTTACAGAGTATGAATTTTATTCCAATACTCACTCTGCATTTTAAGAATGATCGCTAATAGTCTTAGAAACACTACGGGAAGTGTGTATTTGAGACGACTACTGTATAATTGCCAGTAAATTCTATATTCCAGCATGTGCTAATGATTTTTTTTTTTTTAGAAAGAATATTCTGAGAGCCCCGTGAACTTTTATATATCATAGTAATGAAACAGAAACACTTTTTCTGGTGCCAAGTTTCTATTAAATCAGTCTTTGGGAAAAAAAAAAATTCATGCCACTACAATAAGAAGGATTTTAATAGAAAGCTTTACAATGGGTCTGGCAGGGGATGCTCTGAAATAATGAAAATGTATAGAACAAGCTCCAACCTTAAACAACGGTGGCAGTTGATTAGCAAAGCAGAATAAAGATTTTAAAAGTGATTTCTATCTCTGTTTAATAGTCTTTTGGGAAATCTGTTTTATTATAGCTGCTCGTTGAAAGGCCACGGCTCTCTCTAGTTGTTATTCACTATTGCTATGGAAAGGGGACAGCCAGAGCATCCCTCACATCTTCCCTGTAATCTGTAAAATCAACAGCTAGCCTGGATCTTTCACATGACTTAGTCATATGTGGATTAGATTTAGGGAAAAAAAGGCTATCGAAAAAAGATAAAATAAAACTGATTGAGACTGAGAACTTGACATAAGATATTTAACGTCTGAGTATCTTCACAGCTGAAAGTTGTACAATACTGTTTTTCTTCCTCCCACACTAGGAATTTACTATATCCTCTGAGCCTTTTGGATCCAATTTCTCTAGTTTATCTCATTCCTGTTCAAGGCCCTGGATCCTACTCACGTCCCCAGGCTTGTCTCTGTATTTTATCCAGTGACTGTTTCATGCTGATCACACAAACCTCCTGAGAGCAGAGACACGCACTGAGGACTTCCCTTCATGAAGGCTTGGTGTTGCGGTCTGCCTTGCTCTTTCTGTGATGCTCACTCAGTATTGCCTTCACAGGGGCACAGTCTGAGCCAGAGTGGGGGAGATGCCCGTTCAGGCATGCTTGGCCTGACATACGTGCCATTGTTTTGAGCTCTTCTGGGCTGCTGCATCCCCGCTTTCTTGGTGGGACTCTAAAACGAGAAGATGACAGGGAAAATGTCCACTATGACCACCACCTCCTCCTCCTCCTTGCATCTCCCTCCTTTGAGGCCACACCGCTGAGCTCTCAAACCCATCTAGACACAGAGGTTTTGGGCTGGCACAGCAGTGGTGTTGAAGAGGACGTAGGGAAAGGCCTTCAGAGGGCAGCCAGCAGGCCCCCAAATTCCCAGGGCATGTGACATTCTTCTGAGGACCTGGTCCTTGGTGGCTTGTTACCTGTCTCTTGCAGTTGGTAACTGCAGTCACATGCTTTTGCACATCGTGGCAAGAAGTTGTTACTGCCACCAAGGGAAAGTAAGAAGAAGGTAAGGAGGTAAGGAGGTAAGAAGGTAAGAAGAGGTGCAAAGCCATCAAATTACACCTAACCTCTTTAGTTCTGCAAATTACTGGTCCAAAGATGAAAAGTGAATGACTCATATCAGGTTCCTAAAAGCCTAAATACAGGACAGATTTTATCATAAGATCTGTGGCAAACTGTACTAAGGGAGGTCAGACTGTGCTTCAAGGGCTCACCCCATCGCTGAGGATCACACCAGAGTCTCAAGATCCTTGCGCCAGCTACTTACAGGAAGAAGTCATCTGTACCACTGCGGCACTCGACACAGCTTCTCTTTGATGATACTCCGAAAAGTTGCTTACAGTGTTTGAAAATGTTTCCAGAGGAAGCAGCAGCTGCTCAGGAGGTGTGCAGCCAGTGCAAAGGTGTTACATCCAGAAGTGCTAAGTACCCGAGCCCCTTCCTGACACCAGTGGAGCAGAGGGCTGTGTACGTCTCTAAAAGCAGGTCACTTCTTTGGGTACTTTGGCTAAGGATGGAGGCAACAGAGACGATCACCTGTGTTTGAAAACCATTAAATGATTAAAAGCGAATATAGAATGTGTTTAGACAAGAAATTATTCCAGACTTGTATTTCTGACTGCTTGATATGAAAAATATGTAAATGAAAAAGTGTATATGCTTATGGAAATCTGCAGATGAAAACATGCAATGGCTCCACGTGTTCATATTGAAACTTAGCTAAAATTAGTGTTTTCTGGCAATTAAGGGAYGGCCCTGAACTCTCACACCTTAGAAATGCTTAGTTCACATTTTAAAATGCGGATTTTAATGCTCTGCAGTACCATTCTTACTTTTTTACTAATGTGTAATTCTTTCTCTGGTGTTGAGCATTTTATCAGAGACATTACACTGTGCAACTGCTTAAGCACCTCTGCATTTATCAAGGTTTCTGGTTTAACATGCCTTATTTTAAGAACACAAAACACTCAGCTCTTCCTTTTTCTGTCCTTTTTGCAAGCTACCAGCCCCCAAAAACCTTAGAAGAGTTTTTATGTGGTGTGGTTTGGGAAAAACTAATGTGGAAGAGGTTGGAGGCCACCGGGAAACATTAATAGTTCTCTTCAGTTGTGTTTTCTTTTAACCGTTAGACYCTAATGAGAGCACTGCTGTGAAATTTTGGATACAGTTTTGGCAAGGCTGYGCTGATCCATCAATGAGGGCTCCTTGCTGAAATGAACACCTCCAGTAAGCTTTTAATGGCCTTTGTAAACAAACAGAATAATTCCCACTAACTGCAGAAATGAGTTCCATATTTATTTATTTTACTTCACAGCTCCTATTAAGTTGATTTAATAAAATTCAGCACATAATGTTTTTTTAAAACAAACCTTAAATAAACTGGAGCTGGGTACTGAACTCTGCATGGTGCTGCCGGTATTAATGGGTTCAAAAGAGGCCATAAGGCTCCAACTGTCCCTATGTGGTGAGACCAAGGCTGAAACTCCATGAGATGACAAAGATGGTTTTAGGGTGCCTAATACCTGACCGAAATACAGCGATCACACGGTAGCCGGTGGGGGAGCTGGGTAGCTGATGGCTCAAGACCTTTGGCTCATCTAGGTATCCTGCATCCGTGCAGCTGTGTCTGGACCTCCCTCAGTTGACTCACAGGTCTTTGTCCCTTCTTGCTCCCTGTTTTAGCACCTGAAGGTCACAGTTATGGACACGCAGGCCCCGACTTAGCCCCAGCCTTGTTCTTGCTGGAACAATTCACTTCTGGCTACCCTGCTGAGGGAAGCTTCGGTCCATCTTTGCAATAGAAGGTGTGACAAACCGGATTGTGTCTTAAATCAGGAGATGGACATAATTTCTGAGAGCAGTGGATATTCTCTAGGGGAGCCTGTGACCCTCCTCGTTCCTCAAAGATGTCTTCCAAGGAAGAGAAGAAATGTGAAGATGATGACCCAACTATTCATGGTGAGAAATGAAAACAATGGGAACAAGAACCCTTTGAATTTTAGGTACTCTGAGAAGAAATTCAGGATCCAGAAATAGACCCATGCCAGTAACCCAGGGAAAACTCTTTGCTGGGTAGGCTTCTTGCTGCTTTGGGCTTTATACTTTTTTTTTTTTCCTTCTTTTTGTCGGGTCACATTGCTAAGTCTGAACCCTTCTTTCTGACTTACCAGAGGATCCAGATGTAGAAGAGGTTATGGAACAAACTGACAAAATGCTCCATCAGAAATCATCAAGACCAGGCAGTATTTAAATTAAGTCAGAGATAAAATAGCTGAATCACTAAGGGTGTTGTGTAACCTCTTGCTTAAAATTGTACTGGTACTTGAAGATTGGAAGGAGGCATATGTGATGTCAATTTATAAAAAGGCTTTATGAGATATTGAAGAAATACACACCTGGAGGCCTCATGCCCATGCCAGGCAAACTGAGACAAACTATAACAAAGAGCAGAGTTAGAGGACACCTTGCAACATACGATTTCCTGGGGAAGAGTCAATGACAATTTTACACAGGGAAGTCCCACCTGAAAAGTCAGTTAGAGTGCTCTGAAGATGTCGACAAGCAGGGCCTGTTGCAACAGGACAAGGGGGAATGGCTTTAAACCAAAAGAGGATTTAGACTACATATAAGGAAGAAATTTTTTACGCTGAGGGTGGTGAAACACTGGAACAGGTTGCCCAGAGAGGTGCCCCATCCCTGGAAACATTCAAGGTCAGGTTGGATGAGGCTCTGAGCAACCTGAGCTAGTGGAAGATGTCCCTGCCCATGGCAGGGGGGGTTGGACTAGATGACCTTTAAAGGTCCCTTCCAACCCAAACTGTTCTATGATTCTGTGATTCTATGATCTGCCTGATAAGCGTGTTTGGACTTCCAAAACTTTTTCAGCAACATCCCTCAGAGACTTTAAGGGCAACTAAGTGCTGTGGCATAAAAGGAAGGCTGTTTAATGGCTGAATAATTGGTTACAAGGTAGGAAGAGAAAGGTAAGAGCAAATGTTCGATTCTTGCAATAGAGGGAGATTATCAAGGTTTTTCCCCAGGGGTCTGTGCTAAGACGTGTGCTGTAAAACATATTCATAAGCGACCTGGAAACAAGGTGGCAAATGACAATGAGCGCTGAAGTTGGTAAGTTATTCTTTGTAAGAATCCTATGCGCTTGTCCTATGCACTTGCTCTGTATGGATACGTGAGTTTTATTATTTTGTTCCTCATCTTCTTACCCCCTTCACATTTTTCTAAGAGCAACCAATACATGATACTACAGCACGATGAGCAGTGATCATGGACCATCCATAAAACCGCTCCCCACACAGTGCCTCAGTTCTTATGGGTCAGTGAATGACTTGGACTGTGGGCTGTGGTGCTGGCCACGGGTCCAGTTGAGTTTTCCACACTCATTGTTCATTTATTTTGTCCCTCTCCCCCTTACAAACACCATGTAAGACACAGGAAATAAACAGGCTCCAGGTTAAAAAAGCAGCAGCCTAACCCTTTTTTTGACCTCCTGGATGCCCATCTGCAGAGGGGGAGCAGGGGTATCACCTCCTGAATGGTCTTGCTGGCTGATAGGAAAACTGTTGGCTGTAGAGCAAAGAAAGTCATCAGAGACCAGCTCTCAGATGACTACAGAAACTGTCTTTCCACCTTGCACTGGCTGGTGGTCTTCCTCGCCAACCTTTGCATAGATTTCCATGAACTTTGCCTTTCCCTTCTCCCTTCCAGTTCTTCATCCCACACTGTGAAGCACAATCTTCTGTAGCCAGAACTTGTTTCTCTGTTGTCTTTCTAAAAGACAATGTCTAGCAAAGCATCCAGTCCCATTTGTACCTTAAAGATCTACTGAAAGCCTATTGCACTGTATATGATGTGTATTGACCAGGAAACACTGCCCGCACAGTGAAGGCCCGCACTTATAGGGCCAGTACCACGCCCTGGTACTCCATTAGTTCAGATATTTTAAGGTAATAAACATCATACCATAGCTTCAGTGTCACAGTGTGAGCCAAATTTTTGCCTCAGGAAGAACTTAGGAGAGCAAAGACACTAAGCTTAGGGTTTACTGAGAAGGAGGTGAGGGCAAAGGTTTATGAATAGCTTCCACACATAACCTATACGCTAAGAGAAGAGGCTTTTAAAGGTATGATCTGACTGATGCTGCTACATTTAGATTGCTATACTAGATCAGCAGTGAAATATTCATGTCCCCCAGGTGACACTGTGATGTTGGAAAACTCCCCCGGAATGGGCAGAAAATAACTTTTGTTGGCTTAACTCAGCAAGGTCCGACCTATGGCTGATGGGATGAGCCCATTTGGCCTGCTGCCTTTTCCCTGAAGCAATGAACAACTGCTTGGGCAGTGGGTTCAGCCCACACAGCTGAATGCCACCTCTTGCCCTTAAATAGCTGGTGCTGGCCAGGAGCTAAGCCACCACTGCTTTCTGCCCAGGGTGCAGGGAGCGGAGTGGGAAGCACATCTCCCAAATGGGGCTGCTCCAGCCACCGTGCCCAAATACTGACCTATCCCTGGTAACACAGTGTTGTCTTGCATCATGGCTGTGTGACTAGCCCGGTGACAGGAAAACTGAGGGAATATGCTGCACTTCTCTCAGGTTGCTCTGCAAACTATGGCAAAAGCGGATCCATGGTGCTGGCAAGACCATCTGGCTGGTAACACCCATGTTAGTGCACAGGGAATTGCACATGGGACATGGATGAACTCTTTCTGGTGAAGAACAGAAGCAGAGGGATAATGCTGTTTTTCTCTCTTCTTCCACCGGGTTTTTCAGTCACATTTAGGCAAGCTCCTTCATTTCTCTGTGCTTCATTTCTCCCATTGTAAAATAAGATTCATGATGCCAGGCTGCCTCACAGGGAAAAAAATCTGGTATTTGTGCATATCTGGAAACCCCATATAACAAGTGCTGCGGAGAGGCAAGTCAGGAATAACAGCAGACCATGGTTCAACACCTACAGACGTCACGTGTTGGGGACCTGAAACACGGGTGGGAGCTGCCCACAGGGACCTCTGGCTCATTGCAGGGCCGGTGCCAGCACTGGGGAGAGGGAGCACAGCACCAAATGGGGCGCAGCGGCCACCTAGGAGTTCAGGACACCCAGGAAGCTTTCCCGATTGAATTTTAAGAGGCAATTCCCATCCTGCTTACTTTAGGTTTATGTAGGGTTTATTTATATACTCCTGTCCCCACCGAGAGTGCCCTGTGACTCTGATTTTCTGACCCATGCCAGAAAACCCCTCCTCCTCCTCCGCAGAAAGACATTCAAGCCCTTCCTCAAAACTGAGCAGGGTTCGGAGCGCTTTCCTGAGCAGGGAGGGTCTGTCAGCACAAGCTGAAACAGATTCATGAATCGGGGCCAGGATGCCACGTTTCTCAAGGGTGACGGTCACAAAGAGGCGTTTCAGGGCTTGAAGTGAAGATTTACGAGCACGGTTCTGAGAAGGGAGCACAGGCAGTTCACTGCGGGCCCCACAGAAAAACCCAGCCCCGCTTGTGTTTAAACTGGACCGCTCAAAATGAAGGCATTGTGCGCGCCGCCAGTAAACAAAGAGAGATATCTGGAAGTGATAAAGCTCGGATTGATAAAAACTTCCCTTCTTCTAGATGGAGGCCACACATACTCTAAATAAAATGTGCCACTTAGGAGATGATTTGTGTTGATAAACCTCGATCGCGTTGTTTTTCCAAATGTTCTCTCCCAGTTGGGAATTTCACACTTGGGCAGGCTCCAGCCGCGGCCTCACCGAGTGCCAGCCTCCTTCCCTGACCTGACCTGCTGTTGTTTATACTGCTGTTTACACATTTCTTAACAACCTATGCAAACGGTCTCTAATTACTTTCGCTCATGGCTGCGGCGGCGGCGGCAGTGCGGAGGTCCAGGCAGGCTCTGAAGCATTGCCAATGTTGTGCTGTTTGTTGACACAGTGCTTCCCCCACCACGGCAGCGGGTCAGAAGGAGAGTTATGCGATGGCTAATCGTAGCCGGGGACACAGCCCTGCAAGGCTGGGACCGCTCTGTAAACAACCAAAGGAGTAAATAACCTGGGTAAGAATCAGCTTTCAAGAGGCTTGCTCCAACCATGAGACTCACCTTAGAGGCATCATTGATCTGTTACAGTGCTTGGGTTTGGAGCGGTCAGTTTCAGCCACACCTGTGCATCTCCATGGAGTCAGAGTTGTTTTGAAAGTAACTTAGCTTGGATGCAATCTGGATGCTACATCTCCCTCCCCTTCGAGGCCAGAGCTCAGGAGTTAAACAGCAATACTCTTTAGATGGCTATACCATTCTCAGTTATACCATTTATGTTATACCCTTCCTAAACACGTGATTAGGAAGGATCTATATGGGCTTTGTGCCCCAAACATCTTTGGCTTTAAAAGACAATGCATACAGTTGCTCTGAAGAGGAGGCACAAAGTCTGTAGATTGAGTATTCTTCCCGGTTTACTGAAGAATAAATTTTGTTTGAGACCAAATGGTTTAATTAGTACCTTGGAAAGCTATGTAAACTTGATATAAATTATGAGGGTGTTGCCCTCTCTGATTTACTCTGTTTGAAAACCTTGAGGGCCTCCAGCCTGCCTGGACTTAAAAATACTAGCATTTGTTTCCATTAAAGCCATATTTTTAAAGCTTGGACAGGGTGTGGGAGTGCTGATTTCCCTTGATTAGCCACAGATACCCCACAAGAAAAATAAAATTCCTGAAACTGTTTTTTTCACAGTTTTCATTGAAAAATACCCACCACATTCTTTCCTTCCTGCTCCATCCCCTGATGTCCCCAATAACAATACCACAACGTAGCATTGTGCATCTGAAAGTTTGTGAAGGGATGTGTATCTCAAAGGGTGGCCAAAGCACCAAAGGGTTTGCGTAGCTTGTAGCTAACTTTTAGACCACTGAGGTCTATAAGCTAGGTACCCAACTCTCCACATGAAATCCCTTCCTTACAAATTATATTTGACACATCGGTCTATGAAACCGATTGCAACAGACATTGGATTTGTATTTATTTACTAATATGCTTGAGACTGCAAAAGCAAACTAAGGATGGTTCACAAAAGTGTTTCCGGAATATGAAAATACATCATTTAATGACAACAAAGAGAAACTACAGCCAGAAAGTTGGCAACTCCGGCAAAGATGAAGTGTTTTCATGCTATTTCCATAAGCCCAGGGAGAAACACCATACATGGCCTGCTCTCTGTGCCAGGCACTGATATACATGTATCAGAGAAATAACAAGTCCATTAGTCTGGGATAGCCAGCAGTATAGCCCATGTTTGGGGAGGAGAGTCAGGAGATCAGCCCAGGCTACTTATTATCCCAGACCCTGAGCCAAGCTGTCTATCCCTGGACACGTTCATCTTAGCATTAGATAACGCATGCAGTGTGTTTTAAAGAAAATACCATACATAAGCTCTTTATTAAGCAAATCTTATGCAGAGCGAGGCCAGTATGTTCACTGCTACTGAAGTAGTGAGGATTAAAAAGCGGACATATACAGATGCTGCAAATTTGGTAGCATCCCTGCAGTTATGGCAGTGCAAATGAAGAAGAGAGGTGAGCTTAACTCTAGTCCACTGGAGATGCCAGCGCAGGTGCTGCGTTAGTGGTGGCAAGGACACTCGGAGAAAGAAGAATGCGCTTGGTCTTCAGACCCCATGCAGGATCAGCACGGCTGACAGCTAAAGAAGTGGGATTTTGTGGTCTGGTTTTGTTCTCTGCTTCTGAGCAGAGCTCCTCTCTGGAGAGGAACTGGGACACAGGCGTGAGCATCCCGCGCTGATGTTTTTGGTTCCCTTTCGAAGGGAGCCTGCTCGTGGCGAAGCTCCACGCTGTGCCGAGAGGATGCCTCTCACCTACCAACAGCTGTCGGTGGCAAGCTCGAATTCGTCATCCTGTCATTTCCTCTCCCTGGTTTTGACCCATCTCCCCTCCCCAGTGCGCAGACTTCCCACAGCAGCCAGCTGACCTCTCCCACCGCGGGAAGGCGTTATCAACCCGCGAGGAGTGGGCTCGCCGGGATATGGGGCTCATCCCACTGATTCAAGGAGGCAGATCTATCTTAACACTTATCTCCCTGTTAAAGCCTCCTCCCTCTCTGACAGTTATTTCTAGGCCTGTATTTCATACTCATCACCAGCACCAGGAGTGAACCTTTCCACAGACAGATAAGTGGCACCAAATTAAAGAGCATTAAATGAAACTCTTTCCATATTTAAAGAGCCAGTAGCAATTTGTACGTCCCGGGCATGCCAGAGATGGTAAAATCTAATCACTTTCCATGCTTTAAATGCTGTGTAAACATGAGGTAATTGTTCTTATATGTGAAAAATGATGTGTCTCATGTCAAGAATGTATCAAGACCGAATTTTTAGCTTTGTGAAATAYTATCGAGCCCAGCCCCTGCTCAGCAAATCTTTCCAGACTCGAATAAGTCACTAAAGCAAATAAGGCTGTTCTTATTTATGAGACTGAGAGTTTATCTTGATTAGATATAAAGGATGTAAATAATGGCTCTCTTTTAGACAACTTCTAACATAAAAGAAATAAACTATATATCTATCTGTTTTCAGTATATCTAAAATACACTCATCAGCCACTGCAAAATACTTAATGCTCTTGGTAAATGAAATGCATGCAGTTAATCTCAGCAATTTTGCCCCTAAAAACTAAAAAAMCATCTTTGCTTCTTTTTTTAGAAAGGAAATAACAACAAAATACACCATTATTCGCAAAGTATAATCTGTTAACATCAAAGCTAGTGGTTTACTGACTGGTTTTTCAAACCACTGTTTCAGGGTTTTACATGTCTGCAAGCATTTCTTCAGCAATTATTAAGATAAAATAATAGGGGAACAGAGTTTTAGCGTTTCATCAGTGCTAAGGGAATGAATAACACCAGCCCTGGATCCCAGGCATGATGTGGGCAAGGCGGGTGGGTTTCCCCACCTTAACACTCAACTTTCAGGGAATGTCTAGCAAAAGACCTCAAACAAAACAACAGTAAGGACAAGGGAGAAGAGCTTGGGGGCACAGTTCTTTCAGGGGGGTACATTTATCTCTGACTTATTTCATCATGCAGCTTTCTTGATGAACATTTCCAGCCATGGATACTGAAATAACGTTAACTCTGTGTCACACGGGCAAAAATTAGCCCTCAAGATGGACTGTCTTACAATCAGAAACAGGTGAAAAGAAACCAATGCATTCACAGTCTTCAGTTTACCATTGGCTGTATGGTCTTTATACCACTTTGCCAGTGAAGTGAAGGCTCATGTGCAGCCCAGGTGAATGCAACAAGTCTCTCTTTCCTCTGAGCTGTAATCTTGCTTGTTCTTTCTAAGCATTTTTCTCTCCCCATGACATCAGTGGGAGATTCTCTGACAGATTTGCTGCCAGGTATCATCATCTGTGAAAGACTTCATTGTCCTCAGTTTAAGGGACAGATATAAAAAATAAATAAAATATTGCTGGAAATATTCTTGGAAAGGCTACCAGCTTCTATCTGCAGTGCAACAGATCCTTAACTTCAGTACCAGACTATCTGCAGCTTCTGGTATGTAATAATCTATTACCTACAATATTACAGTCATCTATCTTGCACAATATAGAGCACAGAATTGAATTTGGCAGTTCCTTCGGCAAGGCTTCCTTCAGCAAGTCCATAACTTCTGGCTGACCAAGAGACAAGAATCTTTCAGCCATCCATCCAATGTTTACATCAGGGAT
The DNA here is from genome assembly GCA_035582835.1 of Phoebastria nigripes. NCBI lineage: Eukaryota > Metazoa > Chordata > Aves > Procellariiformes > Diomedeidae > Phoebastria > Phoebastria nigripes. The sequence goes on from JAYKAV010003120.1 coordinate 230,886, forward strand.
ACAGCAGACCCCCATATAAATTGTTCCAGTGGTTAATGAACATCACCATGAAACATCATGACATGTTACCATAGACCAAAATGTGTCTTGTCAGGGCTGCCAGTTAGTAGAACCTGGTAAGTTTTACCCAGCTAAAAAAAATTCTCTGCCATCATAAATCTCCCATGCAGAGGAAGAAGAGTTAAGCCTCTTCATAGCTTTCTCTTTGTTAAAATAAGGGTCATGAATTTGTCTAGACTCTCTCAGGAAGTCTTGTTTTCCAGACTCTCTCCCTTCTCTTCTTCGAACCCTATGAATTTGTCAAAATCCTTGTATAAAACTGGAAACTTTGATCTGAGGTCACATATGCAGGTTTACTAACAGCCCAGGTGTCACTTTGAGAACCTGAATGCAGGGGAGCACAGCATTGCCTATCTCGCATATAAACATGGGAGACGTGAGCAAAATTCAGAAATTCAGCCTTACAACATAGCCAGGTGTTACGGTCAGTGAATGTAAAAAATTAATTTCCTCTGGTGGCATTTCCAAGCTATCGTGTGGCCAGAAGGAATTTTCCTCCTCCCATTCCCTCCTCTTCCCTCCTTTTCTGCCTCTGTGCTGAAAGGCTTCAGCCCTCCAGCTTCATGGATCTTCTGCAAACTGAGGGAAAATGTATTGTGTCTTAAAACATGATCTCAGAGGCACACAGGCTCCCTGAAGGCATCTCACAGAGATCTCACAGCTTCTCTGTGGGACTGCTCAAGAGCTTCAGCCTCTCGCAGCATGCCACCATGCAAAACTGTGCTCTGTGCTGTCAGTGACCCATCCTACAATGGGAACAAGGGGGTACAAGTCACTGGCACTTCTGAGAAGTTAGCGCTGGTCCCTCTAGTTGTTTCCCAAATGGTCTACCAGGTATGAGTGCTTGAAGGGGAGTTCCCTTCTGTTCCGGGTGTTTTCTGCTCAGCCCCACTGAGCAAAGCCACAGATACCCAAAGCTTACAGGGGGAGCATGGTTCTACTCTGGATCCCGGGAGAAATTTATGGCTGAGCAGAATTTTGCTCTCACTGTCAAGAAAATTTTAGGAAATAATAAAGATTAGAAGCTTTCAGAGTGACAGACATTAACTCCAAATTTCATGTGAGTAACCTGAAATCCCGTTTCCACAGGGAACCTGGAATCACAGGTTCCTCTCTCTCAGGATGAAATGTTCCTCAATTCCACRTTAGTCTTCCACCTGATTAGGGGTGAAAACTGTAACTGTGTATGAGTACTTGGTACGTTCAGTTAGCTGTTTAGTCAGATTTCAAGAAGMATTTAAGGCAAGCAGACATCTAATTAACATCTCTTGATCCCGTGACTTGGAAAATCAAGCTAGCTAGCTACCTGTGCCGTTATCTATGTAAAGTCTTTGCAATTCTGATCTCATGTGCCTAAGCACAGATATTTTGGTTCCTAGCTTTATAAATACAAAATACCCTCAAATACAGGTTTTAGTCTGCTTTTGAGCTTTAGGAGTCTCAAATACAATATATGTTTACTTTTTATCTTAATAGTAGATATASAATCAACTGTTTAATGCTGTCTGAATTGTACTTGGCATGTAGGAAACAACATGTTACCTTTGGCCTGAACCATTTTTAAGAAGTGTGGAGGGTGAGTAAAGGAGCCAAAGGAATTATTTTTGCATGTAGTGTTTAAGATATATAAATGGGGTGGAGCTTAAATCCCTGAGCTTTTAGAGATTATGCTCAGGAAACCATATTTTATGTGGTCATAAATAAAGCAAGAAAAATATCAACTTAACTGTGACATGTACCTTTATGTGGGTATATTATGGAATTCTAATTAAAATGAATGCAGTAATAAACCAATCCACCCTTAACAGCAAAGCAAAGCAACACCCCCCCCTCTTTCTACTGCTTTAATGGCATTCTGAATCCCACAAATAAAACTGGCGAGAATACACATCCTGTTCTTATGCTATTAAAACCTCTAGTTGTGGATTATTGCAGTTTCTTATTGTTTCAGGACTCTTTCCAAGTTACACTTTATCATGCTGAATACCAGGCAGTACAGGACTGTTAGGATACCAAAGAGCACTGCAACAAACGATCAGCGTAGGTGAAGAAAAGGCATCAACCGGCAGTTCATAGCGACGCCAGGCCTGTGCTGGCTCTTCCCTGCACTCCTATGTTGCAGGATCAAGCACACGGACAACTTCTAGTGTGAGTCCTCACTTCATAGCTCTGCACATATGGCGGAAGTCACAGCTGTATGCATGTGCCATGTGTGCGCTCTAGCTCTGTACCCAAACGCAGAATCAGTGCTCTGTGCCAGCAGCCACACAGAAAATGATGATGTTCATTGTCTGGTAGAGATGGTAGGACACATTAGTGAAGCCTGCTGAGTCCTCTCTTTCCAGAAGTGGAAAAAATAACCGAGCAGGTATCAGCAGGATAAAAATACACAGTAATTAGAACAGAAACATGACTAGGATTGCCTGTCCGGCAGGTGCTAATGTGGGATTGTTTCTGCTGACAGGTACACCAGTGGTAATTCTAAAAACTTGAAAGCTCAGAGGTCTTTATGCAAGTGTCTTACTACAACTCGTTTTCTTCAGCCAGCATGCAAGCTTCAAACTCCTATCCTCTGGGAATGTCTAAAATGACAGTATTTTTTGAGGCTCTGCTGTTTGGGAGGAGCAGTAAGAACACAGGGCTTACCACCAACAAAAGAATGGTGTCTTCCAGCATTTGCCCTTTTCCCAGCAGTGGGTTACAGAATAGCTATCTGTACATTCAGTTCAATGATCATCTATAATATTTAAAGCAAAACTTTTTCTCCCGCTTCTTAATTATTCATGAAGGGTAATTCTTCTTAAATACCATACTAATGAGCAGTAATTTATTTTCTAGCTGGATGTAAGCTTTCTAAAACTTGAAAGATTAATTAAGTTCAAAGGAGAATCATAAAACTATAGAAAGGCATGCTCAATGGTGCTGATATCACTTCTGACAGATCTTGGTCTAATAGGTTCTTAAAGGCTACCAGGCAGGGAGAATACAACCTCCCCAGGCAAGCTATTTCAGTGCTTCTTGGCATTACTCTTGGAAAGGTTTTTTTTTTTTGTCTAATCTGATTCTTTCTTCCTGCAATGCAAGCCCATTGCTTCTTGCTTTGTAAAGCATGGACACGGAGAACTGATTGTTCCCTTCCTCTTTGTAACAGCCCTCGCTATACTTGACACATAATTTGGTGTGATTTTATGGGACTGTATGTTCACCAGGGACTTACAGTTAAAATGATACTCATTTGAAGTCACTGGGTAAAAAACAAACGAAGAACAAATGCACATTTGTTTGCAAACAAAGATAGTGAAGATAGAACTGAGAATCTACCATATGTTTTCACCAGCTGGAATTCATTCAACATTTTGTTAGTTCTGTTCTTAAATGTRCTGTGAAGCTTACTTTTGAGGTCCTTCTCACAGGCTATGTCACTGGCAAGAAGTCCTCAATCTACGGATGGCATACTGCAAAGAGGTCTCCAGCAGTTGTCTTGGAGGGGAATGTCACTAATGTGTTTCCCATTCCTTGTGCTGAAACCTCCAACACAGTGTTTTGCTTCCTCACTTGAAAGTATTCTCCTGTGATGGACTGAGAGAGTCCCAGTGAGGGAACAGGATTCTTGCAGCAGTTTTTGGAAGTGCTTCTTTCCAAGCATCAGGCTTCTTCAAGCATTGTGGAAAATCTGAAGTCGTCTGGTAGGGGACTAATTAAGAGTAGTCAGACAGGATGTGGAGAATAGCATGAAAGGGCTTGAGAGGCTCTGGTCTAAGACTGTGTCTGCACTGTGTTACTCTGTCCAGTACAGATTTATTCCTGTAATTCTTTTCATCACTGGGAAAGACACAGCCAAATGGAGCCAGAACTTTTTTTTGAGCAAATTGAGCAAAATTTGTCTTTGTATACATACAATTAATAAATTGTTTACATGAAATTGATGTTTTGGTGTCTAAACTGGGGTTCTATGAAAGAGTGAATTCCTGCTGTGAATCAATCTAATCTAAATTCAGTGGGGATTTTGGCTCAGGACTGCAAAGGTTAAATTATAGCATATAATGCAATATGCTATGTCCCAAGTCCCCAGATCGAAAGTCAAAAGAGAGGTTACTGCTGCTCAGAAACAGCAGCGTACTGTGTACAGACACTGTATATGTGAGAGAAAGAGAATCCCTGACTTGCCCAGGCCAGATTTAAATATTCAGCAATGTTATAGCAAAGTAACTCAATATTCAATGTAAGATGGTGGTGTTTTGAGTTTGCTGCCAAGAAGTTTGCGCAGAGGGACAGTTTTTGTTGTCTGTGCACTGCTCCGAATTAGAAGATGTGTCATATAACACTTATCTTAGATAGTGTGGGGGCAGTCAGTGAATGGTAACTGTGTTCTCCTGAAACAACAAGGATGTCATGTAGCACTTTTGGAGAGATAAGTGAATGTTTGGGCTGGGAAGGGTATGCAAAGGATACCAAAGTTCAGCAGCTAATTAGAGTGTTATCACTTGAAAAGTAACATAACTGAATGAATGAAGTCATGGCATCTAGGGAAAAAGCTTGTCATTTGTTAAATTATATTGCAGTGTACATGAACCATACAACAGTGACATTCTCAGGAATGCAATGTAGCAGAATTGGGACAAGCAGAGGTTTAGTTTAGCTCCTGAATTTAGGGCATCTGTAAATGTGCATAACCTTATTAACTGGTCACATGCACATCATCATGCTATCAGTAGGAAATCAAAGCTCCAACTAAAATTCCAGTAGATGGAGCTTATAATTTGGGAACATGAAGTCATGCTGGCACACTATTCACCCAACAATTATTTCAACTCTTACTAAGAAATTTATTTAGTGAAATTATCTCTTTATTTCTTCTTTAGAAGGAAACAAAAGATGTATTTACAGTTTGACACAGAATTTTCCATTCAAAGCTAGGTCACATCTTACCCCATCCCAGGCTGGGCCTTAATCTGGTAGCTGGTGAGCTCGGTGGGCAAAAGATGTATTTTTCAGTGCAGTGAGTCTGTTTGAGTTAGCTTGACGCAACTGAAAAGCCCCATGCAGAGGAAGGCAAGCTCATCTAAAGTCATGCTGGCTGTGCGTGGGAGGGAGGCCCACTGCAGCAGGATCTGGCAGCTCTCTGTGAAAGGCTAGGAGAGCAGAGACACTTAATTTCTCAAAAAACGTAGGATTACCCAGTAAATCACATAACCTTGAACTGTCCAAAAATGTAACATGAACGTGGTGATAGGATAATCACTACAGCCCATTGACGTAAACAGGACGACGTACAGGGACATACCAACACTCTGGAGCATGGGATGCAGAAAAACGACTCCAAGCAAGGAGAAAATGAATGGCTGGAGTTTTATCTAGCATGATAAGGAGCATTTACTTCTGAAGAAACTATTAAAGGACCAATTTTCTAGCATGCACTTAGTTAGGGAGTACTAATTTGGCAATTATTTGCRGTGAAGAATGTGGCCATTAATGGGCCAGTCTTGATGCCATTGGAGAAATCTAATAATGGTTGGAAGGGAGACATGAAGGAAGACATGCAAAGATGCAGCGGTCATATGAGCTTATGGGAGAGATTTGCAAATCACACAGGAAGCATACGAAACACTCAAGCAATCCCCCTGCTGCTGTTATGAAAGAGGTATTTTTCAAATACGGCTGAGAAACTCCAAACAAGCTTCCCTCAGCCCTAAATATTTCCCTGACCCTCCATGCATATGGACACATATTTTTTAGGACCGCTTTCTATTCAAGAGCGGAGGCTTTCTCTGGGATACTTGTCCGGTGCAATGGTCATTCCCTTTCTTGCTGCTTTACTGTTTCAATCTCCAGGCAGAAAAATGCTACGTTGCACCCACAGACTGTTGTGAAGCAGATATTACATTAACTCACAGAAAACACAAACAAGAAGTGCACTTTTCAAGCTAACAGGCAAAAATACCCTCACCTGCTGCCCATCTCCATGGCTATTGAAGTTAAAGGAAGATGTCTGCTGCTATCAATGGCGGCTGCCTCAGACGATGACAAATTGCAAATAAGTTTGTGCAAAGCACGGAGACTGATCAGACAGGATACGGGACAGCCGGGATTCTTCTAATATATTGTTCATGACAAATGACCAGGCCACCTTTAAGTCGTGCCATGGTGAAGTGGATATTTGCTGGGGAGCAGTAGAGAAATGAAGGTAAAGATAAATGGTGAAATTCTATATTAAAGAAAGAGAAGGAAAAAGAGGGGATGTAATTTATACACACTTTTCTGGACTTTACTTAGTTATCTATTCCTACTTACTTATATGAAGAAATAGGAAATGGCCAACATAAGATCTGCAGAATTCTTCAGGCAGCCTTTTAACATAATATGCGATTGTTGGATCTAAATTGTAGTCTGAAAAACTATTTAGATAATAAAAACATGGAATGCAAACTAAGGCAATAAACACGGAAAGATACAGTTTGGGGCTAAAATCTTTCCACATTATTAAAAATCCAACTCATCCAACAGAACATTTTCAAACTCTTTTGCTCTGTGATTTATTACAGAGGCCATCATAATCAATTACTTTTAATTAATAGAAGATGGAAACATTAATTGGTCCTATTTAAGTTTGATTGTATTAAATGATTCTACGAGTGATCAAAAATGTATTTCGAAAGGGAGTTTAGGCTAATATATCAGCAAATGAGGCGCTATAAACATGATTAATATGCACATTAGACTTTCCTTATCACTTTTTGTTGGCAGTTTTTATCCGGTCACAGCTGAAATTCCATTGAGTTCTTTCTCCTTTTGTATAAAATACAGATTATGTGGAGACAGCCGTCTGAGCAACTGGAGTTTCATCTTGTATGGCCATTAATTATTATTGCTCCTTTAGTATTTCTTATCTATCACAGAGATGTAGGACTGTGTTTTTATAGACATTTGCCGGTAGGAAAAAACCAGGCTTTCGTGTGATGGCGCCTCAGCATTTTTTTATTGGAGAAAGGATCAACAACACATTTTGCACATCTATGAAAGGGCAGAATAAGATGTTTACAGCTGTCATCGTTGTGTAGGTGTGTATATTTGGTAATACACGAGGGAAGTTGTTGGAAGGTATAGCCAGCCTTTGTTGCAATGTTTTGATCTGGCTTTTTTTTAATACATCCACAGTTATTTTGTATTTATTTCAAGGGAATCATATGCAATATGAAATTTTTCACTGAATTGTCCCTGCAGTTGGGAAAACTTAGGAATACATTGCTTTCCTGGTAGTTTGCTAATGTGCAAGTGCTGCTCTGCACTGTGCTCAGTTTTTTTTTTAATTTCGTTTACTTCTCTCTACTCACAGGGGTAAAACTTGCATTCACTCCTCATTCAAGAACAGAAGTGTTGGGCCAGCCAGGCCAGAGACCTGTTGCTAACACATCTGTCTCAAACACCGCACCGCCATCCCTGCCATGAGAGAATCAGCTGCAGAACAGAGAAGGTGACTTCAGACGCTGAATTTTTGCTCCACTGCTCCCAGTGAGAATCCATTTGCAGACCTCATTGCTCTGACAGACCCAAACCTTCTTGCTTCCAGCCCAAAGTTGCCCATCACCAGTGTACGCCCTACTTGTCTTAGGGCCAACATTTAACAAAAAAGGGTAATATCCTGCTCAGCCTCTTTTGCCAAGGGGTGTTCTGTGCAGTGTAGCCATCTTTAACCCAGCCTGGGCTGCAAGCAGCAGCACGTACAACACACAAAGGTAGACCTGAACTCCTGTATACACTTGTTTCTGTCTGAACTCACAGTCATCATATGTTAGTAGYTGTTTGAACTGTCTAGGCAGTTCAAATTTTTGGCACAACCATCTCATGTTGGTGAATTGTACCCATCTGGTGTCCTTCTAATACCCAGGCATCCCTCCTCCTCAGTTGTTCCCTGCTGAGGAGTTCCCTGTTTATATTAGAAATTATTATTAGTCGGCACATGACTTCTTTACTATTTCATTTCTCCCTGCTCTAAAGGCCACCCTGTTTGCGTTGTGTGATATTTTGATTCCTCTCTGTACTAGCGGTTCCTCCTGACTCTGTGTGCTTTACTCATCTCATTGGCATACACAGCATTTTTGTGCCACGTTCACTATTGAACACATTGAGCAAGAACAGCTCCCAAACTGATGCAAGCTTACCAGCAATTTCCTCCGGCTTGCTACACCTCCCTCCCCTGCCAGCTCCTCACACACCCCACAGCTTTTACTGAGCTCTGTCTTCTCAGGGTTAACTGAGTATTTCTGGTGTTGCTCTGAAACAAATGCGCAATGAAGTCTGGATAGTTATGGAGGGGTTGCTCCAGATTTAAATCAGCATAGATGGCTCTTCTTTGGTCTATAGAGACAATCATTTTCAGTTATGTTCATTTGTTTTTGTTAACCTTTGCTCCTTTGGAAAAAAAAGAAAGCCTTTTTTCCAGGATCTGGCCAAGAGAATACGGTTTTCCACTCTTTTCTGTAGTGGATATCTATAGTAAATATCAGTTCTTTTCTGTACTGAAGCAATAACTGCGACATCGTTTCCAGCTGCTCTGGAGAAGCCTTTGGGTGAAACTGGAGAGGGTGCGAGAGCCCAGGGGCTGGTGGCCTCGTACACGGGGATGGTCTAGTTGCACCCAACAGCCTTGAGGGTGCGTGACCGACTATGCAGGGGCCTCCAGGACTCACCGCTGGATGCTGTGCAGGGAAGGGGGCCGCGCACCCAAAAAGGGACCAGGCGGTCTCTGCGGGATCACTATCCCCTGCAGGCAGGCTCTATCCCAGCCCCAGCACATGGACCTCCACCCTGATGCTCAGCAGTCTGCTTAAATCCACCTCCTCCCGCATGGACGCTGACGGTTACTTATTCATAAAACTATTTTGAAATAGTTATTCTGCCACAAATTTATCCTGTCTTTCTCAGGAAAAAAGCCTTCATAGACAAGCAGTAATGAGATATAGTTGGCTTGCTGCATGTCCAGGGACCTGATTTGCAGCAACGTAAAACAGACGTCCCAAATTAGTGGATACTTTTTCTTTCGGTCTTTGTGTGCCTCCATTTCCTATCTGTGGAATGGATTTTTTTTTTTCCTATTGCTGTCATTTGGGGCCAGGGTGAAAATCAGATTTGTAATGGGTTCAAATTTTCTAGCAAAATGTTTGAATTTGAACACTGAGGAGGAAAAAATGGCCTAAGACTTCACACAGAAAAAATATGACACCCCCCCCAAAATGTTGATTAATGAAGTGAGCACTGTACAGTCATGTGGGCGTTTAGAGGGAATAAATGTCTCCTCATCCTGATGTCTTTTTAACAYCATCTGTTGGATGTCATTCAATGCACATTGCCTCACTCTGTTTGAGGAGACCTGCAGTGAACTGCCGAGGGAATTGCAGTCAGAAGTTTAGGCCAAACATTTAATATTCAAATTATTGCCTCAAAAGCTACAGGTGATAACAATTGAAGGATGCAATATTTGCCAACATCTTTTTATGTTCTTGATTGAGCGCTGTGCCAAGGGATGCTACACAAATAAATAAAGTCCAAACACATTTGGTCCAAAATAAAGAATTTTAAAAAATCTCTGAGCAATCTAAACTCAGCTTTAAACATATTCATTGCAACATCCATTACAACAGAGTTGCCCTTGATTACTGGGTTGCTAATATTAATTTCTAGCTTATTTTTTCCTGAAGTAAACTGCACCAAGAATTCAGGCACAGGCTTAGAAACTCACGTGCAGGCTACGTCCGCACTAGTAAATTAAACGGCATCAGGGCACGGGCCCAAGCTTTAGCACGCAGTTACTATTACATGTCTATCATTGCTCCTCAGATGGTTTTTGACTTGGACCAGCCACTGCTCTCCCAAACACTCCCTGGGGCTGCTCAGGAATAAGCGTGATCCAGACATTATTCCCAATAAGCAGTTTGAAAACAGCTGCCCTATTTTGAAGGCAAAAGGTTAATAGTATGGACATGACCAAATTATGCCAGTTGGCCTCAGGACAGCCCTGGCACTGGTTAGTTTACTAGGATAGATGAGTTATAGTGTACTTTGTTTGCAGACTTCATGCAATATAAATAGTGCGCTTTTGCCAGTGGCGCAAGCTTCGGAGTGGTCCTGTTAATGAAATCACCTGACATCCAACTGCCAACAGTCTTTTGGAGCAATTAATAACTGCAGCAAATGTTCTGGACAAAGTTTTCCTTTTCTTAATTGCGTTGGACCAAAGTCTGTCTCCATACTCCATGCGCAAAGGTTTGAGGGCAGCCTTTAGCCTAAAGTTTTTCACAAAATGTTTTTTAAAGCAGTTTCTATGACTGAAGCTTTTGCTGTTCTCTAAAGAGCGGTTGTCACGGAGATTTGGCTCAGGAAAAGCAAAGGGCAGGGACCAAAAAAATAGCTCTAGAGAAAGATTGCTGAAAGAATTACACTAATACTAAATAATGAAGAAGAATGTAAACAGATTATAGATACAGAGAGCCCGAAATCAGCTAATGGCTGAAAAAATAGATGACAGAGATAAAAAATGATAAGACTTGTCAGAAAGAACAAAGCCCGTGTGTGCATCATTCAGATTAAGGAACTAGAGTCAAAAGGTTAAGTGTGAGCAACAATGAATATGAAAAATGGGGAAAAAAAGGAGTAAAAGGCAATTTGTTTCATAAATCAGTTCTAGTCTAACATTGCTGTAGGAAAAAAAAGTGTGTTGAGGTCTGTTAAACCAGCAGATAGCTCAGGCTGGACATCAGTGTAACATTAGAAAAGGTATTGGTATTTTCAGCAGCAGATAAAAGTGTCCTGTTTGAAGTGCTGTAAATATTGGCCTCAGGTTACCTATCATCACATGTTTTGTCTCGTGGTGGGAGCCAAACTGATCTTCAGTCTTACAGCCCATGAGTCTGGAGAATTTTTTAACATGACCTCATGCACACCCAAGTTTGTGGATCTAAAGACTTTGGTTACTTTATAGAGATGAAGAAAAGAGGTTCTACTGAGCCTATAGTAGGTGGATGCTGGCCATGAGATACATGTTCACAATACATAATTATGCAGGGTGCGCCTGTAACATCTGTTCTCTTTACTGCAGGAAATTCTTCTGAGAGAAGCTCAAAGTGGATAGTAGATATCTGAAAGCACTTCCAGTTTATTGGATAAATATGGAATGTTTCTAAATCTGCTGTTTTTAGAATGAGTGAAAATACATTCTGGACAATTACCAGCAACAATAGCTAAATTTACAGTGCTTTCCTGTTCTAAGTTTAGAGATATTGTTGAAATCTGCTCCTGCTAGTGAAGACAAATCCAATTGGTTACAGTACACATTATGGAGCAGGAGCTCTACATCTGCAATGTCTCTACTTCAGGAACAAGAGTAGGGCACAGTTTGTACAGCAAGTGGTTTGGTCCTGTCTATTCTTCAAATGAAACCATTTTCAACTCATCTGAAAGGACTAGCTATTCACATCCCCTTCATCATGTCAGTAGGGCATAATGTAAAAAAGGGCAATTTATTCTAAAATGGAACTGAGCTCTGCTCATAAAATTTCCCTCAAGAACTACATGATGACTTGTGCACAGGGGCCATAAAGATGCCTTTTCTGTGACTAATGCAGAAAAAAAATGCTATTCCCTTTCCAAACATCCATAATCCACTGAGATGCACTTGTAATGCTATAAACAGTAYCTAAGATTGGTCATACCAATATTTGGACAGAGCTCCCTCTGTCTCAGCTTCCTGTCTCTGGTGGTGGCTGTGGGTAGATGCCCAAAGCAGGGTGTACCAACAGGGTGAGTGCATACTGATATACCGGTATACCCTCCCAGCTTCCAAATCTTTATGACTTTGACATTTCATGAGGATCCTTTTGCCATGAAGAGGTCTAATTTCTTTTCTGAGCAGAGGAAAATTTTGGTATCTTCCGTGTGACAATGAGTTGTATAGTGTAATGGCACTCTATACAAAGAGCCAGCCCCACTGGTTGGGTGCGTGGCATTTAACTCCAGCTCCTCTGTGGTGGAAGCTCAGGAAGGACAGCAGTCCTGCACGTTCCTCTGTGTCCCAGGTCCCCTCCTCCTCTCTGTTTCACTCTTGTCCCCTCTCTCTGCCCTATGGTGGGTGCTACATAGTCCCTTTCCACTCTTACAGTTATAATAATTATATTAATTAAGTCTGTATTATGCATGTAGCTACCCAATATGATGTGCAGTTCGCTGAAAATTAATGTTCTATGCTTGGCATGGGATGCAGCATTATTCATTTCTTAATGGGCTTTTTTGTGGCTTTGCTTTCCTTCACATCCCCATTAACACAAAATAGTTTGTCTTTACAGTGCATCTCTGAAATGAATGTTCATGGGCTATAGTTAGCTGCATTTTACAGCAGAGGAGCTGAGGCACAGAGCGTAATACTCACATTTGCAAAACGCCTAGCTTGGGGTGGCCAGTTCAACTCATGTGATGCCTGATTTTTCAAAGATGCTGTATTGGCTTGACTAAAGACCATGCTTGAGTAGAAACAACAGTGCTACACAGCATGACTGCACAAATGTGACTGGCAGCTACCAATGAATTACAACTGGTTTTAGACACCAAGACATAATGGACGCGCTCTCACTTCTGGGGACAAAAATCAAAGGCGAAGCAAGACCACTAACCAAGCAAGTAAGGCGCTTTGCTTTTAAGTGCCTGCTCAAAGTGACTCCATCTACGCTTAAGCACTCGGCACTTTTGTAAACCGGGTTTCAGTTGTCTCAAATCAGGGACGAGGCAGCGCACAGCTGGTTCCCATCAATGAGCAGGGCGACTCAGGTGAACCTCACAGCCTTTCTGTAGGAACCCTGCAGTAAGGACTGGTGTGCACTCCAATGAAGGGCCTTTATCCTGAAGCTCTTCTTTCTCTTCTTGTCTCCTCACATTTTCTGCACTAGATGAAGACAATGACCCTGAAAAACCCCGATTCTCCCTGTGAGTGCTACTAATGAGTACCAAACAAAGTAATGTTTTGAGAAAAGAAAACACTATATGTCTAAGCATTGTACTGTGCAAAAGGGAGGGATCATGGGGTTGCTTGGGCAACCTTAATTCTGTTCTGTTCTGTTTAATATCTTTATCAATGATCTGGACAAGGGGATTGAGTGCACCCTCAGGAAGTTTGCAGACAACACCAAGTCGGGCGGGAATGTTGATCTGTTTGAGGGTAGGAAGGCTCTACAGAGGGATCTGGACAGGCTGGATCAATGGGCCGAGGCCAATTGTATGAGCTTCAACAAGGCCAAGTGCTGGGTCCTGCACTTGGGCCACAACCCCATGCAACGCTACAGGCTTGGGGAAGAATGGCTGGAAAGCTGCCCAGCAGAAAAGGACCTGGGGGTGTTCGTCGACAGCCGGCTGAATATGAGCTGGCAGTGTGCCCAGGTGGCCAAGAAGGCCAGTAGCATCCTGGCCTGTATCAGAAATAGTGTGGCCAGCAGGAGCAGGGAAGTGATCATCCCCCCATACTCAGCACTGGTGAGGCCGCACCTTGAATACCGTGTTCAGTTTTGGGCCCCTCACTACAAGAAAGACATCGAGGTGCTGGAGTTCTTCCAAAGAAGGGCAACAAAGCTGGTGAAGGGTCTAGAGCACAAGTMTTATGAGGAGCGGCTGAGGGAACTGGGATTGTTTAGCCTGGAGAAAAGGAGGCTCAGGGGAGACCTTATTGCTCTCTACAACTACCTGAAAGGAGGTTGTAGTGAGGTGGGTGTCAGCCTCTTCTCCCAAGTAGCAAGTGATAGGACGATAGGAAATGGCCTCAAGTTGTGCCAAGGGAGGTTTAGATTGGCTATTAGGAAAAAAATCTTCACCAAAAGTATTGTCCAGCATTGGAACAGGCTGCCCAGGGAAGTGGTGGAGTCACCATCCCTGGAGGTATTTAAAAGACGTGTAGATGTGGTGCTTAGGGACATGGTTTAGTGGTGGACTTGGCAGTGCTAGGTTAACGGTTGGACTTGATGATCTTAAGGGTCTTTTCTAGCCTAAATTATTCTCTGATTCTGTGATTCTATTTCCCAGCTTCTGAGTCTTGACTTTGCAGTTCTTTGTGTCTTTAAACATCCATTCTTGCTCCCTCTCCTCATTATTGAACAGGTTAGTTACACAGCTGACGGAGTGCGGATAAGGCAAGGTCCCTGTCAAATGCTATATCCCATCTTGACGTATGGCAGAGCTAAGTTTTCTAAACCAACTTGTTATAAAATTTACTTTCTTGACAGAGCTACATTTCTTCCTATCCTCATTTATAAAAAGAATGGAACTATGTTTGCTGAATCTCTCCCAAAAAGATCAGCCCAAGGCAACAACATCCAGCACAGAAAGTTTTGGGCCAAAAAGTTAAAGTTCAGAAACATATAAGCAAGTGAAAATGGGTCTTGTAAAAAAGAGGTTTCGGCAACCACAGGTGCCAGCTCTATCTATGAAGGACAACAGCAACCGAAGTATCAGCTACAAGTCAAAACAAAAAAAAAAGGTTATTTCTGGCTTAGGAGAAAGAAGAAAAGAAGAAAGAAGAAAGAAGAAAGAAGAAAGAAGAAAACCCTCCAGCCTGCATTCAAGAAAAGTAGGTTTAGTTTCAAATGCTAAATGATATAAATTGATGATATTTCTGTAATACATGCACATTTGGATACAATATTTCAAACAAGAAAGGAAGTGGGTGGAATAGTTTATCTAATTCTAGAGGGAAAGGGAAAAAGCAGCATCGGTATGCACACCACAGGGATCTTTGCTGGTTTTGGAAGCTGGTTTTGAGTGTTCCCGAAGCACTGGGCAGCCTTGCAGGACTGGAGGTTGGCAGGGGGTTGGAAGGGGACGGGTATGCCTGAACAAGTGGCTATTCATATACTGTCAGGATCGAGCTGTATGAAGTGTCAACAAGTTACTGGGCTGCAAACCAGAGTCTAGATTCATCACGGGACTAGTCAGTCATTATAATTAAAAGGCATTTTGAGTTGGCATCAATTTGACAGAGGCCACAGTCATAAAAGCAGGCAGAGTCCCATTCTTCGCTGCGGCACCACTGAAATCTGGCCAGGTTTTGCAGCAGTGGCCCACCCTTTGCCAGCTACTACAGACAGGGCAAACATGCTCAAAAAATTGCTCTGCTTTGGGCAGTTTTGTTGTGCCTGGCTGGTTTGAGTTCAAGCGATCCTTAAAAATGGAGCCCAGGACTGATGTACAATGAAAGTAATGCACGTTTAGAGACATCCTTTATGGTACACATCACTTATCTGGAGACCAAGGGGGAACACTGTCAGGGGTATTGTTAATACCTGTGAGCAATTAGTAAGAAAGTATAAGTTATATTTTCATGTAGTTTTTAATACTGTTTTATTATCTACCAACTCAGGTACTTGAAATTAACTGTTTCTCTATTTTGTTTTCCTCCAGTCTGCAGGTATTAGGTTACCCTTATTATGTGGAATGAAACTGAAAGTCGATGCAACTGATTCTTTCCGCTGTGCACGCTTTGAACGTTTCATCACTTTCTTCCCACACAAATCGGGGAGGATTTGTGGTAAGCAAATTACCACAGCAGAACTAACAGAAAGAGAAAAACTGGTCCACGTGACTGAAAAAGGCAGATCAGAGTTCATTTTTAAGCACTGCAGCTGTACTGTACATATAGAAGCATATGTGCGTGCACACATACACAGGTATGTACTTATATCACACCCTTAATTATCTGGCAGATTTTGTCGAAGACTGATTTTACTAATCATAGAATCATAGAATCATAGAATCATAGAATCATTAAGGTTGGAAAAGACCTCTAAGATCATCAAGTCCAACCGTCAACCCAACACTACCATGCCCCACTAAACCATGTCCCTAAGTGCCTCATCTACACGTCTTTTAAATACTTCCAGGGATGGTGACTCCACCACTTCCCTGGGCAGCCTGTTCCAATGCTT
>JAYKAV010003120.1:248403-356854 GCA_035582835.1 Phoebastria nigripes
CCTCATCCTCGGTGACAACGTTCCCCCCGGCATCCAATAGAGGATGGAGATTCTCCTTGGCTCTCTTTTTGTCATTAATGTATTTGTAAAAACATTTTTTGTTGTCTCTAACGACAGCAGCCAGATTGCATTYTAGCTTGGCTTTTGCCTTTCTGATTTCCTCTCTACATGACCTGACAAGATCCCTGTACTCCTCTTGAGTCGCCTGCCCCTTCTTCCACAAGTGGTAAACGCTCCTTTTTTTCCGGAGTCGCAGGAAGAGCTCCCGGTTCAGCCAGGCCGGTCGTCTTCCCTGCCTGCCTTCACCTTCCCTGCCTGCTTGCCTTCCCCGCAAAAACCATAATAAATTTATGTTACTAGATGGAGACAAATTTTTGCTTTCAGCTGAAAGTATGAGCAGAAAAAACTGAATATCTTCATATTAAAAAAAAAAAAGCACTGCCATAAGCATCCTGAAGAGGATTCACTGTCAGCACCATTAAAGGACATCATTTGGCTCGTTATTTGATACTAGCTGGGTATCTGTGGGCTCAAACCCTCAGTATCTTTGGGTGGGTTGGGATCTCCAGTCTTTGACACTGCTGACAGGCTGAAAGATCATAGTTGCCTGGCATGGGAGTTGGGAAGAAAGCAAAGGGAGTCACCAGAGGTCTAGAAAAAACATGACCCCTAAAGAAAGATGAATGGAGTTGTTTAGTCTTGAGAAGAAAGGMCATGCTAATGATTTTCAAATATGTAAAGCACTGCTGCAAAGAGGAAGAAGGGTTCTGATTTTCACATCCATGATAGATAGGTCATAAAATAAAAGGATTAACCACTTGCAGGGAAGGTTGAGGTTAAATATTACAAAAAAAACCCAAACTTGCTACCTGTAAGGACAGTGAAGGACTGGAATACAGGGTCTTTAAACAAATATTTACATGGTGATGACCTAAATATGGATAGGAGAATGATTTAGATGATCTCTTAAATTCCTTTCCTTATTTACTGGCCTATGAAACTTTCATTCCCATTGTTTCTGCCTTAGGCAACACACACATGAACTGGTTATCCCAGCCAAATAATGCTTCGGAATACAGGGAAAAAAAAGGACTGTTACTCCTTCTAACAGCAACGAATCTGGCCTAATCCAGCATCTCTCTCTCTCCTCCCTCCTGTGCCAATCTGCAGTCATTTCTTCTTAGGGAAATCCATTTTCTCTGGGCAGGTTTTGCTTGTGTGGGGCAGGTACAGGCTGCACCTCTCCTGCCCAAGCTTCCCGGACTCTGCCAGTGGGGCCAAGGCCGCCTACGGCTTTGCTGTGGGAGCGGGGCTGCAGCTTGTCCACTGCGACACGTACTGATGTACTGGCACTGTTTTCATCTTTGTTAATACAGCAAGTGACTTTTTGTGAAAGGACAAAATGTGTCCTCAAAGCTGTGTGAGGGGGAGGGAGAGGTGGGGGGAGGGAACCCCAAACAAGAGAAAAGGCAGAGCACTAAGGAAATGTGATGAAATGCATGTAGTGTTTCAGAGCAAGACAGCTATTGCACTCATCTGAAACTCCCATCATTTTGCACAACATTTCTTGCATTTTTCTGGAAGTTTCAGCTTTTCTGGAGCAGCTTTCCCATCAGCAGCAATCCACAATTTACCACTCAAGAAATGCTAAACAAAGACCTTAGTAAACTCAGCAGCACTACTCCCTCTTTTATTTATGTGACGCACAAGACGAGGAAATAAATTTCCTTCGAACCAGTACAGCGTACGAGTACTATTACCAGAAGGGGTTGTGCAGGCCATGAGAGCTGTTTCAGGCCTCCAGGCAAACAAAACATGCAACTGCTGTGTGCAGCTCCCTGCCAACTCCCCACAAAATCCTCTGCTCCAGGCTTGCCTTTCCCCCCGGTATTTGGGCTCAGCAGAGCCAGGCAGCTCGGGTGGCCAGGGCAGGCTACACTATGGAGGGTGCATCGGGAGAGCAGGGCAGGAGGTCCCAGCCAACCGCTCTCCAGCGCATGGAGAAGAGCCCTCACCCCCTTGCAGGATGGGAATTATGTGTGTGGGCTGCTTTCGTCCCCATGCTGGGCACCACGGGAAGGTGACCAGGACCACAGCGGTGGTGGTTGGAGGCCGCGGGGACGTTGTGTTGGGGAAGAGGAGGCATCTTTCAGAGTTACCAGAAAGTATAGAGGTGAGCAGCCTGTGGCATCAGTAAAAAAGATGCCAATAATCTTGGGACGCTGGATTTCTCAGAACCTGTTTATGAAACTTCTGATGATCCTATCTAAAATTGGGGCTGTTGGCAGGTATGGATGAAACTGTCTAATCCTACTCCCCAAATCCCACTGCTTTTGTGCTTATTTTCAAGCTGGTAATTCCTTTTAGAAGTCACAATCCAAAACTTCAGTGGCCAGCCTTGGGGCTTCCTGAAGCAACGTGCATAACTAGGCACCCTCGCAGCACCACTGCCACGTTCCAGTGGGAAGGAGAGTTTAGCACAGCACTCTTCACCTGTTCAGGGTGGCTGGACCTGCCAAGGAAAGAAGAAAGGATATAAGGAAAGAGGAAAAGAAGGAAGGAAGGAATAAAGAAAGGAGTGAGGGAGCAGAGGAGGGAGGGAGAAAGGGGGAGAGAGAGAGAGAAAGAGAGAAGAAGGAAGGGAGAGGGAAAGAGAAAAAAGAAAGAGGGAGAGAGAGAAAGAAAGGAAGAAAGAAAAGAAAGGAAAGAAAGAAAGAAGAAAGAAGAAAGAAAGAAAAAAGAAGGAAAGGAAGAAAGAGAGAAACAAAGAGGAAGAAAGAAAGGAAGGAAGGAAGGAAGAAAAAGAAAGAAAGAAAGAAAGAAAAAGAAAGGAAAGAAGGAAGAAAGAAAAGAAAGAAAGAAAGAGAAAAGAAAGAAGGAAGAAGGAAGGAAGGAAACAAGGAAAGAAAGGGAATAAAAAGAAGGCAGGCAGAGGCATGGAAAGAAATAAGGAAGAGAAGGAAGAAAAGAAAGCATCCTGTTGCATGCAAAAAGCAGATCCAACAGTGGCAAGAGCTGGGCAGAGTGGAGCCTTTCCTGATAATATCAGTTTACTTTTTAATTAGATGCTGAGCTTTTAAAGACAATGGAGTAGACATGATAAAGAGCAGGCTATTAAGTGTCCCAATTACAGAGCACCAAGAATCCAATAATTTATGTGCTGATAATCTCCTGGTAATCCTCCGGGTGCTGCCGGAGCATAAGCGTCCTGATTACTCCTCTGCTCTTACACGGATTTGTTCTCCTACCATTGCCGAGTTTCCCCGTTATGTTTGGCACAGCTCATTTAAAACAACCACAGTTACCTCACAGCCAAACCGCTGGCCTAAGTTTAGCTAAGATGAATAGGCAGCCGTTCATCTGCGACAGAGCCTTTGGTGTAAGTGTGGCCAATTAGTCACACGTTTGGTGTTCTAATTAGGCAACGCTGGGCCTTTCAGAAAATGTGCTGTTGATTTAGGTACTTCCTCAAACAATGCTAAATTGTGTTATGTGAAATTCAATTAGTTCTTTTCTAAATGTTTCCACATCTGTTATTCTTTAAGCATAAAGTGATGAGGAGAGAAGGAGAAGTGAAAAGCCAGAGTCTCCACTGGTGAAATATGTTAGGCCTCTGGGACCAGCCCTTTTTCCAGCTTTTGACCCTGAACAGTGATATACAGGAAGGAACAAAGTTGGAGAGCTATCATGGTGAAGCCCTTTAAAATAAATCATTATAGAAGAAATACTGCAACTGTAAGGGAACGTAATCTCTTATGATAGCCATAAACTAAGCTTTGTTTGGAAACGGATGGCATGGGGAAAGCACCATTAAGCAAATGATTATAAATTCCGTTTTAAGGACTGCATTTTTTTTACGATAATAGTGATACGTTTAAATCCCAAGATTAACCAAAAATACGTATAGAGCCAGTTTACTGTTTTGTTGAACGGCTTCGAGTAGTTTTATTTTTGTTTCGGATTTTCCCTCTGAGGACTAAAAAGATGGCAAGACCTCCTGTAGGAGGCTTTGAGGGGGAAGGGATGGGGTGCGTTTATTATTTCTGCTGCGGCGTTTTGCAATTTTTCTCTGCGTTTCAAACAACAAAGCACCACAATCCTTTTGATCCCTCAAACAAAGCGTCGGGCTTTCACTGGCACTTTTTGGCACTCCTAGTGACCCACGAGGTTTACATCTGCAGGAGCCTTCTCCCAAAACGCTGGCTACCTACGGCCATTGTCGTACCCATGCTTTAGCTCCGACCTGCTGCACGCAGCGTGTCGGTGTATTGGCAAAGGCAGAGCAATGGTTTCTCCAACGTCGCGGCTCAGCCGAAAACCACAGCTGTCTAAAGGTGAAGTTGTACATGCATTTGATCCTTGTTACTGTTATCACCTTTTCACTGACCAACATTTCAAGCCTTATCTGTGGCTGGCAGGCCATGTTTCAGGTTTGTCAGAGTCCGGATATAACCCGTGCGGTTTTCTGATGATATATCTTGATAAGATTTGTGGAATGCGAGAGATGAAGTTGTCAGCACCGCTTTATGGCACCTCCGTACATGTCAGAAAATGAAAATATTTTCAGAAGCCATGGCGTTATTTTGACTGGTGACACAAACTTTTAAGACAGCCCATGTCCTTGAAAAGAAAAAAAGAATGCCCAATTTTTATAATAAAAGACAAAAGATGTTTTTTCCTGGAAAGGCGGCGGAACCAAATGAGAAAGAGAGTAAGAGGATTATATAGTGAAGCCTTTCTGGAGCTAAACTGATAAATTACATTTTCCAGTTGTAATTACTGGCATTGCATAGACATGTCAGCCTTGTAAATCAGGACCTTTAGGTCTTCCTTTTTATAAAAAACTCAAAATAAAACAAGACCAAACAAATGCACAGAACCCTCTTTTTGGTGCCTATGTTTGCCTTCAGACTCAGTCACCACGTTATCTATAAGTCAACCTGATCACGTGTCACAGGTTTCTAAAAAGAACAATTTTTTCCCCAGATGATGATGTAATTAAAGAAGTGTAAACCTTAGCAGAAATCAAGAAGCCCCCAGTTACATGTTGCTTCAGATGCCCATCCACAGGGCTGGCTTAGGTGCTCAACTTGAGTTAGAGCACACTGCCAATTTCAGTGATGGCACTAATCTGTACCTGCTGTAATTTGAGCATTACAATCTTACAAATAACACAATATTCACATATTATTGCTTAAAAACAAACAGCAGGAGAGGCCAGCTGTGAACTCATTCTGCATTCAGAAAATGTTGAAAGCTTTTTGTTCAAGAGATGAAGGAGAACTGGAGGCAAATAAATATTCTTAATAGTTGTTGGAATATTTCAGATATTTTTATTGAAAAATGCTGTTGCATCAAAGCCAAACTATTAGTAGCAATGCATATGTTTTTGGAAAAAATTTCTGGCCTCTTCCAGAGAAATAATAAAAAAGAGCTATCCAAGTCAAACCTTGAGCCTGTTGATACGAAAAATGGAAGTTTTGGCAGAATCCTTTTCCTTGAAAATAGAAAAGTTTAGTTTCTCTTTCAAACTGCAGAAGTTGTTAGAAAATGGGATTGTTCTCTTGAGAAATGAACAAAAGTTTTATTTTTAAATTCAAGCTAAAGGTATTGGAGCTGAAGGACATTTTCAAAGTTTGATAGAAAGCATTAAAATAACAGTTTTTCTAAAAATAATTTCTTTAACATCTCTTAAAGTTATGAATTGTTGACAGAGAAACGTTCCACCTACTTCTCATAATATCTTTAAATTTTGTCTCTAAATCAGATCAAGTGCATTAAAAGACTCTCAATCTGTCTTCTTCCAGAAATATTATGCAACCAAAACTAACAAATCAACTATTTCCCTAAACATTAAGGCTTTTAAAGTCCACCCTGACAAAGATTAGGTTTAAATGGCTCTCTAAAACAAACAAGTGACCTAGATTTGAAAGAGATCTTCTGTTATCTGAAGTCTAGGAGGCTGTTTATGACAATGGTGGTTTTGCTGCTCTGGAGGACGCCGCATGAAGTCTCGCTGCAACTTCCCATACTCAACAAGCATCTTCAGAGGTCCCAAGTGGCACACAAATCCCAAACATCTTAAAGCCCTCCAACGCGAGGCCAGATCCTCTACCTCATTTATTAGGTGATGACCATAGCAGAGGTGAACGCAATCCAGGGAGATCACCTGGGTGAAGAGTAAGGGGAGCTGGTAAAACGACTCGTTGTTCAATGACCACAGATCTTGCCTACAGATGTATTTGTGTTTCTATTCATCATGAATGAAATTATAACCCCTGGCATTATTTGCAGACCAGCATCCCAACATCCTGTACCTGTATGTTCACTGTGGCTGATTTTAAGAAATTGAAGCCCCGTATTATCATTCAATACACTTAACACTTTTCCAGACCAGGAAAGTACATGTTTTCAAGCATGTACTTGCATGCATCAAGCATGTACAAGGAAACATCTGAGAGGAAAAGAAATGATTAGCTAAGGAAGACTTCATGAAGCTGGCAAATTGGCTGGGAGTGCTGTGAAGGAGAAACCCCATCTGCAATGCTCCTGCGGTGTAAAAGCACAGTAAAGGCAGAGCTGTTCCTGGGTTCCCTTCTCACCCAGTGTTGACCGAGCATCCAGCTTGGCCACAGAAAATGCCCTTATATTAAACTCTGCATCTAGGACCAGAAACACATCAATCTTCATCTCCTGAGCTGATAGCCACATTCCTAATCCAGGCACATTGAGCTCAAGCCCTCCCAGCGTGGGGGAGTACTTGGGTTTCCTGGAACTGGCTTTTAATGGGGAATAGATTGGCCAGACGAGATTCTGGTTTTCATCTCTTATGTTAATACCGGCCTCCACATCCGAAAGAGTTTGGGTTTGGCTTTGAGCTGCTTTTATCACAGTTTGTGGCTGTATTTTAAGCCACGCTTTTGCCGATGGCATATTTTCCAGGCAGAGGAAAGGAGCCCATTCCTTCTTTTACCCCCTACAGTTGTCATGGAGTGGGTGCAAGTAGCTTTCACTCCTGAGAGCCGCAGACTTTAGGCTGTAAGGCTGGGCAGGCATGCTCCTTTGTTAAATCCTTTTAACTGGAAACACCATAACACAGCAGCCCACTGCTGCATCAGGCCGCTCCGGTTCCTGCAGGGCACTTTCCCGTGCTTGGGCTCCCTGCTCTTCCTTCTGCTGCCCCACCATGTCTGTACATCTACCTTTTTCTCCTTCAGGCAGTCCTGGGGTGAGCATTGGTATCTCTCTGCTCTCCTCAGCCTCCTGACTCTCACCAGCATTATCAAAACCACTATTCACCCCACTCTGAGTGGCCAAAGCACCTTCTGTCTCACTTCACTTTCTTGTCTCCTCTCAGGGCCCCATGTCATATCTCTAACTTCAGCCTACGGTCTCCAGCAGTAGGTATGGCAGACCAGGTCTGAGGCACCGCTGTTGTTAGAGACGTGGCTATTCCTTGGCTGCTGTGCCAGTGGTCATCCCAAGATGGATGGGCACAGCAGTGACCTGAGGCCATCTCTGCCCCATTGCATGAGTGCCCAGGAAAAGGCCAGCTGGGGACCTGTTCTCCAGGTAAGTTGCCCATCTATAACTGTGCAGTTTAAAAAACAGATTTTCTTCACGTGTTTTTTCTTGATAGCCCCTGTGACTGTTCTCTCACATATGGGTTGTACTCTTTATAAAGAAAAGCTGCTATCATTTCTTCTTCCTTTTTTTTTTTGAAGTTGAAGCTATATGAAAAAATTAAAGGCTATCCAAGCAATGAAGAGCATTGCAGGAATTCTTCGAAATAGGCACTTATGTCATCCTGCTCTGTTAAATTAGTGAAGGTGTAGTTTGAACCCACAGACTGACAAATCCTTTGTGCAAGTCTTCTACCAACTGAAACTGGGAGTTCCCCTTACATTATGCAGTTTTGTAAGACTTCTGCCAGGTGCTGTCAGCAGCCATAAACCTGGCGTTCTTTTAAAGAGGAATAAACCTCTTCACCCAGCATTTCTAGGCTCACTAAATATCTTTTCTTAGATTTTCTTTTCCTAAATACCTTTACCACTAAATACCTTAATAGGTGATATTCGCTGCTCACAATAGAAAAAAACCCCAAACCTCTCCATAGCCTTGCTGGCAGGCGGGAGCTTGCCCTCTCTGTGCTCTGCCCGAAAGCTATGTTAGCTTTCGGTCCAGGTTAGCCTGGACCTGAGCCCAAGCAGCTCCTAGCCGGCTTGTGAACCAGAGCATATTGCTGCACTCACCAGCTCTACGCTGGGTCAGAGCCAGCCCGCGGCCGGCTGCATGACACTGCAGGCAGGGCACGTTAGCCCCTGCCTGCAGCAGACCATGCAGACCAGCCTCCTGTCTGTGAGGGGAACGGCAAAGATTTTACTCGATGTAAAAGGGAACCCACTGTCGACTTCAGAAAACAGACCAAGAAACTTATCTACAGCCTATTAACCAGATACTGCAGCACTGTATAGGCTTCTGATGTTCACGTTATAAAAAAGGATATTGAAAAACTGGAGAAGGTGCAGAAGAGAGCTGTAAAAATGATTCAGAGACTGGAGAAAGCGCCTTACACTGAAGCACTTAAAGAATTCAATCTGTTTAAGTTATCAAGAAGACGACTGAGAAGCCACTTGATTACACCAGGTAATACCTTCACCAGGAGGAACCAGTGGGTTACTCAGGCTCCACTTACTAATGGAGCAAAGACAGACATGGCTAGAACAAATTGCTGGAAGCTTGAAAGACAGGCAAATGCAAACTGGAAAAAACAATTGCTTTTTCCTGATTATTCTTCAGAAAGGACTTACTGAGTAAGGTGAGGGGCAGCCCATCTTTTTATATCTTTAAATTAGGACTGAATGCTCTCCTGGAAATTGTATCAGTTACTGGGCTCAGGAGAGAAGTAACTCAATAAATGACCAAATGTGCTTCCCCATCATCGCCCCCTCCTTCCCCAGTAAGGTCCACTGTGGCTATTCTCAGGGGCTAGTGAAGGCCAAAATCCTGATGTGGGCTCTGACAGACATAATCCCTGTGCCTAGGGAACTGTCCCTACATTTACCTGAGACTAACCCAGGCATACTGATTTTACCTGTATTTGGTGGCTAATTAGGAGAAAAAGATCTGACAGATGGATACTTCGTGAGCACAATGCTTATTGAAAAATAGTGGAAATATGAGGGGGCATTATGGACACCTAGAATATCCAAAGATGATTGAATTGACTATCCAGCTGTAATGAATAGTCCTGTGGCCAGCTAGAGATTGCATTCCCACCCAAAAGGCAAGTTCTCCACAGAACTTAAAGTTCCTGGAGTCAGGAGAGGGTGGGAGAGGGAAAGAGGAACATAAATCCCGTGGCCACTGTCCCTCCTAGAAGGAAGTGAGAATGGTGCTCACACCTCCGGGACAGCCATGGGCTACGGGAACACAGTCAAAAACCTGAGCCAAACCAGCCAGTTCCTGAGCTGTGGTTTTAAGAAAACCATGAGAAAGGCTGGGAGGCATGCTGTACAGGAACACCGTGGCAGGAGGAGATCGTGTTCATACTGGGTCACTGCCTGGCAGACTGGGGAGTCACGCTGGGTGCACGGGGTCCCTTGGGGAGGCACAGCAGAAGCACAGCAACTTTCTGGGAGTCCTTCCTTAAACTCTTTTCTTTAAAATAAGGCTCGTTTCCTGTTCCTTTCACTGATGGGCTAGGCCACTGTTTGTACCGGGGTACGACAAACCTCCCAAATGCACAGGAGGGATTCTGGATAGGGATGCATGCAGATGCAGGTCTCTCTGTTGCTACGTCGCCTTCATGATACTGCAGCTGGAAGGAGAAAAATTTTGGTTCTGGGGAGCATCTGTGCGGCTGGGGTCTGGGCAGGCCTCTGCAGATGAGGACATTCAACGTACTTTCTTTCCTTCCCCCATTCGCCAACAGATGGTGGCAGAGAGAGCCCCTTTCCTGTTCAAAGCCTTCAGGCCACAGCGGTTGTATTTCCTTTTAATTACGTCTATATGAAAGACTACTGTATTCTGCAGCGTTTGTCCTTCCTGAGGCAGTTTGCAGCAGCAGCGCTGCAGAGCTCTGGGAAAGCATTGTGTGCAGCTACAGCACGACAGCGCAACTTGGGGTAGAGATTTCAGTGTACTCATTTTCCACATTGTGCAGGAGTTATGTTCAGTGAAAATTATATAAATGTAGTATACCAGCTCGTATGTCATTTCCACAGAATGTTACAACCATTCTGTTATGTAATAGTGAGCTAATAAAGTCAACCGAAAACTCACTATATCACTTTCTACATGAAATCACCTCATTCATCCTTTTTCCCTTTAATTTAAATCTCATCTCTATTTCTACATTTACCTTCCGAAGTATTTCTAGCCCAGTATATTCCCAACACCCTTCTTATTTTGCTGTGTGATCTAAACAATGCAGAATAACAGGGCCTGAAAATTTGGACTAGAAATATCATGAGAACAGGCTCTGTCAAGAGCTTTCCAGTATTTCCTGCTTCTGGTTGAGCTGGAAATACTCAAAGGGTGAAATCCTGGCCCAGCTGAAGTCAACGGGAATTTTGCCATTAACTTCAATGGGGCTAGAATTTCACTCTTGGTATTTACTCCATGTATCCAGTCTCAACTAGATCTGGTGTGGTGTGAAAAGGAAAACTTTTCTTCTTTCTTTTCCTTCCTCTTGTAAGATTTAATGCTTAAAAAACCCTCACATATTCAGGTTAGACGTAAATGTTGAGTAATGCCAAATAAGTTCCCATGTTACCCAAATGATCCATTTCTTCTCTCTAAGCAGCTGCACATCAGAAATTGTGGTATTACAAATATAAAATGATATAAAGATTAAGAAATGAAAGCTGTCTGCATTAAATAATTAAGAAGATATACTGTCTGTCTTTTGACACAGCCTATATTGTAGATAGCTGCCTCCGTTTCAGGACCTTGATGCCAAAACCTTTTGCAGCCAGCAGTACAGTGATTGTTGTCTGTGCAAAATGGTTGAATATTTGCTTTTATACAGAATTCTTCTGGCGGAGGCCGTCATCATCAGTGGAGGAGGATTTGCCTTGCTTTAAATCTGATACACTGTGATCTCTGCTTAAGATGGCATACAACTTTAAACCTGACTTTGGGGAGCAGGTGGACTTTACCCTGTTTTACTTGTATCTACCACTTTCTTCTAGGAGGTGGTTTGCAATTCCTTGCTCACCAGAGACAATCCCTTACAGCAAGTCTTTTCCCTTCAAAAGATAAAGTCAGTTCTGTTTCTGCTAAAAAAATCCTGCTCATTGCTGTGTTCGTGTTTTACACTAAAGAAACATTTTTAATTGTGTGCTATTTAATAACAACAGTCCCTAAAAGCAAACTGACYGGTCTGAGATTTGGCATTGTACTGGTGAGGATTCATCGGTGAAGGACATTTCTGGAAATCTCCGTACCTTTTTTATAGCCCCTAGTGAACGTCTGACCAATAAAAACATGTGTTTGAGCAGAAACATCATCCCTGCTTCTTTCCTAGAAACAAGAAGATTTCTTCTAGAAAAACAATAGTAGAAGCACTCAATTAATCCACAGCTATTCATTTTGTCTTCACTGACAATTAGCAGGCCTCCTAATGCGCTGCTGCCTCACTTCTGCAGTCGAAGCAGCCCTGCCAAGTGGACTCGGGCTGACACACTCATTCTTCAGCCTGTATTTCCTGGTGCAAATAGTTTCTAGCTCCTTTCCAACAGCCAAATCCAAGGGAAAAAAAAGAAATAAAAAGGGCTTTGTTCTCCATGAAAAAAGCCGCGGCTGCGGTCAGGAGCCCTGTGCACTAAGCTGGGCCATGAGGAAGGAAGGGAAATGCAGTCCGCCGTGTCCTGCCAGGCGGGCTCGCAGCCCCATGGCTCCTAGCCCTGCCGGGACGCCCCGGCTCAGACCTCCGGCCACCCACCTCCTCCGTCCCCACCAGCCCGCTGCGAAAACCTGCCCCTTCCCTGGACCATGCTGAAGTCATATCCTATTTTCTTCAAGGCAAACCAGGAGGAAGTCTGCAACAAGGGACAGAGAGGGACAGCAGATCTGAAGCACAGCTTTGGTCTCCCTCATGCCCCACCAGCTGAGCTTTGCAGGGCCAACACRCCACATGGTCAGACCCTCTGAGGTTCGGCAAGACTCTTCCAGGGTCGCTCTGTCTGAAATATAGTTGTAGTGGCTTTTCTAGCTGCAGGAAGGTAAAATGGCTTTTGTCATCTCTTTCTGACCCTACTTCCCCATATTACCAAAAGAAGGCTGCTGGAGATAAGCAGACCAGTGCCACAATTCCCATTTGACCTGTTGCTCTCCCACTCTTGCTCAGTTTCTTAGACAAAGCATCTCCTAGAGGAAAGCGGCAATGCCACCCTCGGAGCAACGCCTTTCCTGGTAGTGTCCTGTATTACCACTTAGTAGTTGCTTTGATGATTTCAGCTGTAAATATTTTCTTGCATTTGCTCTTTTCAGCTTGTTATTTTGAAGCCAACAGCCCTTGTCACCTGCCCCACCCCACCGTCATCCTAGGGGTCTTTTTGCTGACCGTGTTCGGTGTGTGGCAGTTTCACATCTCTGGGGTCTGCTGACTGGTATAAATTAAATTTTGCCCAGCAGACTGCAACAGGGCCTTTGTTACCCCCTACAGTTTAAAATACAGGTTTCTGCACAAGAGCTAGCAGGCACACCTAATTTTTTAATTGGCCTTCAAGAAACTTCCCACACATGTGCCAAAACAAGCGGTTCTCCATGTGGTAGAGCCAGGACGGGGTTTTTTTCCCCTCTCCCTGCAATAGTTCTGCTCCTGATCTCCTGATTCCCTCCCCACCCAGCTTCCACTGAATTATCCCCGTTCACCAATGGCCATGCGGAGCCCCCACTGCTGTTGATGTGCCTTGCCTGCAAGCCCGGGGATGGAAGTCCACCTCTGGGCTGAGGAAGGGTTTTCTCTTCCAGACCAGACTTACTGGGTCTTGGAGGTTTTCTACCTACCTGTGTGGCCTGGAGCATGATTTTTGCCTGTCAGGATTGCCTGAGCTTGTTAAACCTACCTTGTATCCCACCAGCCCAAGGGACGCTCATCCAGAAGGCACCAGGCCCTGGATTTCTTCTGCTGCTGACACCAAGCTCAGCTTTTTAAGGTTGAAATGTTTGCCTTTACTGACAGCTTTGGACTTGGTATAAGGTATTTGCATGAATACTAGCAGCCTGCGGTATTTAGGAGGACAGGGTATATGATCCGCTAGCCCCTTCTGTCTTTAATTTCTAGGAAGCTATCATAGCGCCTTCCAAAAAGGCTCACGTCTGCCTGCCAGCACCACATTAGCATGACTACCGCTTTGAAACACAATAGCTGCAGCAGCTCAGTATCTGTAACGCATCCCCTGCTGTACTGTGTAGCTTTGCGCACGCCTCTGTGCCATTAATGAATCATCACGTGGGAAGTGTTTTCATTATTCCTTGCTTTTCCAGCCCTGGCGTTCCTTGGCGAACGTGCACCCCAGGCCACAGCAGCTGTCTGACTCGCTCTCCTTCCTTTAGATTAAAACCGTTTTTTGTTGTTGTTTTGAAGTGCCTATTGAAGTGACAGGATGGAGAAGGATGGTTAAACCCAAGTCCCAATATCTTTATTTCAAGACTACACTAATAGCCTCTAAGAATTTTTCTCTGCTGTACTTCAGATAAGAGCGGTGAGCCTATAAATTCATTAGCGAGTAATGGAGCAACCTCACTTTATCTATGTCTTTTCACAGGACTAGGGTTTCATTCTGTGCCAGGAGTCATACATCACACTCAACATGTATGTCTCCAGAGCCAAGCGAGAGAAAGTGCAGAAAAACTACTGTTAACAAGGGAGTAATTACATTCAGCATAAATTAATTATTGGTCACTCAGGACTGGTGGGAAAGGGCCACACAGACCGTAACTGACTGAGCTCCCAMCTCTGAGGGAAGAAATATTTAAATATGAATCATAAGACAATACAAGGTGGGCCCTTTCTGGTCTACTGGTCTTTAACTGCACGTATTTGCTAATATGACATGTGGCTTATTTGCTTTAACACTATAGGTACATTGTATTTTTTTAGGGCAAACATGAGTGATAGTCATTCGGGACAAGGGTCATTTCATAGCAGCCAGCGTCAGACCCGACCGAGGGAAGCCAGGAGGGACTTTAAAATGTAATTCAGCCAAAAGAACAGGACACGGATCAGCAAGCGAGTGATGGAAGGTGTTCATGAGGAATTTAGATTACCACACACTGCAAATAAACCCTGAGAAGCTGGAGCAGCCAGAGGCCAGGGAAACCCGGACGGCAGGCAGAGAGGAGCCCTCCCGCGAGGAAAAGAAGATGCACGGTGCGCCCCAATCTCTTTGCCAAAAGTGTTAGTGCTAGCTCAGGAAAGTTTAGTTGTGCTTGAACCCTGAAATTGCTAACTTGGAAAGGTGTAGGGGCATGTAAAATAATGTTGGGCTAGTCTCCAATAACCAACCAAGAGATTAAAACTGCTCGTTACGTGTGTAACATTAAAACTGTTCCATGTCCTGACCAAAATCAGGAAATTCAAAGTTAAAGCGAATCCTCATAAATGGAAATTCTTGCTGTCATGGGAAATAAAAAGCATATCAAGATGCAAGTGACAGATGTACTGTCAACTGGGAACCTCGGCTTGGAATTTCCTGGCTTTTTCTTTTCATTCAATTCGCTGCTCCTAAAACAATGTATAGTTAGACCAGGATTCATTCCTCCTCTTCTCTCCCTTATTAACAGATATTTATACATATAAATAAAAAGTTGCACACACACGATATGAGAATTAGACCTTTTTTTTTTTCAATTAATGTTTTTCAAGCTGTTCATTAGAGAACTGGATAGGAAAGTTTTCCCATTTGTGAAGCCCCAGGTTTATTGAATCGTAATGAGTGCCACACTCAGACCCACCAGCCATGTTTTCCCGTAAAAAAGAAGCCAACATCTGTCTTACAACAGCCTGGTGTTTGGAAATTCACCTGTAATATGAAAAATACAGTATCCAGGCTCAGCTCAATCCAGTTCAGGTTGGAGTGCCCTGAATAGCAAGTTATTTGGGGATGTGCTGTCTTGGTTTGCCCAGAATTTTCATGTGAGACCTCAGAAACCTTTGTTTTCATGAAAATACCAGGGCCAACGAACTGGCATTTTATAATGAAGGAGTGTTTTGTTGAAAAATTCCCAACCAATGCTAATTGCCCACACTGGAGAAGACAGTGGAAAGCTTCGTGCAGGCTGTGGAGCTGGTCCATGGGCCCCTGCCAGTTACACTTGATAGGGAATTTCAAAAAGCACTGCTCTGACCTCTAAGGCCTGTTTTAGTTTAAAAATATACCTGGAAAAAAAATCCAGTTTCTCCAGTGACCGCACTATGCTGCACTGTCAACTTTTTACTCCCTGCACTTCTGACACTGTCTCCAAATCCCTTCACTGCCAATGCAAAAACCCAAAGTGGGATTTTGCAGGTCCAGTTGGAAACAAATCCCAGCAGATGAGAAATCCTGCTGGAGGGCCCAGCCCCGTGCCCTGGTGAGTGAGGGATGGGTGGCCATCACGCTCCTCACCTCCCCCGGGGCCGGCGGGCTGCGCTGGCAGCCCCGCACCTCGCGTGTGGCTGGAGACGCTCCCGTGCTCCGGACATGTGGCAGCAGATTGAAATCAGATGGTGAGAGCTGCCGCGGGGTGCAGCCCTCCATCTCACTCCTCACCGGGCCACTGCCACCTCCGGGTGCAGCGCCGGGGCGTGCGCCTGCCGCGGCTGCCCTCAGCCCGGCCGGGAGGCGGGGGGCCGTGCCCTGCATTGGGGCTGAAACCAGGAGCTTCTGCCCTAAAGGCAGCAGTGTCTGCTGGGGTGGAGGGGCTGATGAAAGGCAGTGGACAGTAACAGCTTCAGCAATCTGATTTTAATCCATGGCTTGCACGTCTCCCTGACTTTCAGATGCCTAATTCCTTTTTTCATTTATTCCTCCGATAGGAGCCATTGTTATTTCCAGCAGAAAACCAGCACGGTGATGAACCCACAGTTCCTCCGGGAAAGTGAGTGCGGCAGCCCGAAGCTCAGCCTTCTTTGCTCACAAAGAAGCGTGGCTGCATCATAAAATCATTACGTGACGTTAACCACGGCAGAGTCACTCACACTTTTTTGTAAGGCAAAGATGAGCCTTTTGCTTCCCAGAATAAGCCTTTTTTTGTGAAAGGAGGCTGCTTTAGGATGAAGTTAGATTTAAAACAAGTTTAAAAAGAGCATCACGGAGCTCAAATAAAGCAAGCCTGCTGGCTTTCCCCAATGACTGGCACTAGAGCAGATTATTCTGGAAGAAAGACATTCTCACAACCTCATGGCTTCAATTTCTCAAGCCAAAAAGCCGAGAGGGATCCCACAGTTATTAAAGCCAATAAATCAAGGCTTGAGAGATCTTGCGCACAGAATTGGACAGTGTTTGCATTTTTCTGCCCTCAGAGCTTTAAGGAAGGTTTTTTTTCTCCTTTACCTCATCCACCTTGGGTATCTTAAAAGCAGGAAAGGCACCCCTGGGACCCAGAGGGTTCTATTAGATGTAATTACGGTACCTTACTTTTAAAGGTTTAAAAGTGCATCTTTATGGGCTTATGCAGTCCCAGTAACAGTAACAGTGTTTTATGTGTTTGATTGACATAAAACATGCCTCAACATTAAACATTTCCTCGAAGTCCGGGAACACTGGACCCTGTTCATGGTCTCTGCCTTGCGTTTGCACCCCGGCCGATGACCGCCCCACAGCCCTCCTGTGCTGCCGGTGTGGGTGCAGATGCTATGATGGACCCCTCTAAAGGCAGGCGCTGCCTCCCACTCCCAGCAAAGTGGAAACCAGCCATTCCCACACCCTCTGCTCTCACCTTCGGCAGCTTGACAAAAAATGTGAACGTCCAACGAAGCCACAGTGGTTTACAGGCCATCTTTACAGGTGATGCTGAAACTCTGTTTAAAGCAAACGGGATCTTTCCGTAGCTTCTCCGCTGACTTCTGTCCCCACGAGCTGCAATTTAATCACGGCAAATGTCAGCATCTATAGTTTTTAGCAGACCCTAAGTCCACTCGCTCTTCTAAAGGAAAAAGGAGTGCTTTGCTCGTGTGAGCCATTAAAGATAAGAAAACAGGAGATAATTTTTCATTGGGCAATTTGTGACAATTTAGGAAAAATCTGTCTGTATCTGTAACAAAGCACAAACTCCTTTTTTAACCTGAGCATGGGTTTTGATTAGGCCTATGTGGTGCTTTTTGTCTTTTCTTAGATGAAAGCAAACTTTATGAAATATAGAAGGCTAATGCCTAACTTATATTGAGGGCATACCCACCAGAAATACAAAACTAGAGAATTTCCCTCATCTGATCATGTCACAAAAAACAAACCAAACATCCAGGGTCCCATTTCAAATTTTTATTATCAGAATTTCATAACAAAAAGATGGTGGGGGGGGAAAAGTGCAGATCAAAAATTACCAGTGGAAATTGGAAACAAACTGCAAATAATAAATCAGATTAGGAAAAAAAAATGTCAGTCTGTCTGCAGATAATTCACAAGTGAAAAAAGTTCATTACAAATGACTTGCCCTGCTGCAAATTTTTAGTAGCACGTGTGTACAGTACATCATAAAACTTCTGCCCTTGACATATTTTAGGAGAATGCCATTACTGACTGGAACTTCAGTTGGCAGCTGGAAAATTGCCAGAAAACAGACTCCGAGTCTGTATCAGATGGGGGGATTTCAGAAATTTCAGGAGGCGGGGAGGATTTAGAACTCCTCTTCCCTAGAACAAAGGAGTTTGAGCAAAAAAGCACCCCAAAAGTTCACAAAAAACCCCAAAGTTAGTGTCTAGATTGGACAAAATTAATTTTTTTAAAAAACCTAGAACCATGACTCAGGAGCACAAATAAGTACAAGATTTAGTAATTAGAAATGGGAAAAATATGAAAACTTTTATTTTAGTGATAATTGGTTTCTTCCGTACTGCAAAATAAACATGTTCAAGAAAATATCCATGCTGGGTATTATTTCCCAGGGTTTTTTATTTGAAAGAGCTTAGATTTTTTTTTCAGCTTTGCCTCAACACCTTTCATCAGAAAGACGTAACTTTTTATTTCATGGGTGGAGGGGGTATACTGGGAAATTTCAGACCAAAGTGCCAAAATTGCAAATAATCTTCACAAATCAAAGCAAGGAATTGCAACAGAAATGCAGTCCTCATATCAGCAAACTGTCTTGTACATCAGCTATCTGAGAAAAAGCAGGGGAGAAACAGGTCTGGTTTTGTACTGCTTTAATTTCCCTTATTTCTCTCCTTTTCTGTTTGTTTTCATTGTGGATTTGGGGGTGGTGATTTTTTTTTTTTACAGTATCATCTAAATGTATGGGTCTATGTACTGGCATAAAGCAATGTCTTCCTGAAAGATTTATCAGCAGTCTCTTCCCGTGTTTCTTTGTATATAGCGTAGAAGAATGGTTTTGTTATACATCCAAAAGTTTCTCTATTCCTCCTTCAGCCTCCTTTCATTTTTCTTTCCAGGTAGCTAGATTAACTAATACCTATTCCAGGACTATTTTTGCTCTCTCCTCCCGCTGCCAATTCGAAGGCCTCTGGGCAAACTTTCCCTCTCCGGACTTTCTTGGCCTCTTCCTTGTGCTTTTCCCCACCGCTGTAGCAGGCCTACCAGAAGGGATGAAAGCCGTCTGGGCAATATCTTTTAAGCAGCCGAGAAACGTCTATCACAACTGCTCTCCATTTACCGCAACCATGTGTGCATGTGCACAGTTTACAGTTGTGGTTTTTCTGAGGGGATTGTGGTATGGTTTTATAGGCTGCTCAAGATGTCCATTTGGGTGTAAGTGTATCTATCTATACAGAAATGTATATACACGCATTCTAGAAAATGCGTGTGCATTTTTTATTTACTGTAACATACTGGAATTAAGCTTCCTTAAAAAAAAAAGCACATCAATTTACGACTCCCTCGTGCTATTTTTTTCCCCTTTTCTGTTTCTTCTCTCAAATGATTCTTTTATTCTGCTGTTCCTTTTGCACCCCCAGCTTTGAGCCTCAATTTTTTTCCTTCTTCCCTTTCCACTCTCTTCTTACCTTACRTTCTCCTTTCTTCCTTTCCCATAAACTTACTTTCTCTCCTTTCTCTTGTGCTATTCTCCCCTTTCATCTCTGCCTTTTCCCCCACCCTATAATTTTTCCTTTGCTCCTTTTAATGCTCAGCCTTCTTACATTCAGTTCCCTATGTATCCATTTCTTCCCTGCTATTCCTGCATCTACTCCTTTCCATCTAACAGCTGACTGCTGAGGTAGGTCCTCTTCACATGGAGACACAATTTCCTCACTTCCTTCAATTTTTGTGCTTACCCTGTATCTAGGTGCTCATGTCATCAGTGAGAACACATATTTTTGTAATGTTTTAGGAGAACAGTAACAATGCGGTTTGGGCTTTGGGCATCTATTTTGCTATTTCGCAGTCTATGTGATGCAAAATGCTTAAGTTCAAATCAGTCACTAGTGGTGTGAAAATACTTCTGTCTGAGATACTGTAAGAGTATTAACTACAAAAGACAGGTACCAATTGTTAGGGACAAAATAACTGTTGTATGTTTCTGTAATGCTGATTTGCTCATTGGTTTCTGCTTTGGCAAAAATTGATGCATTGTTGACTTCACTATTTGGAAATGATCATTCAAGGAGATTCATGGAACTATTTCTCTTTAAAATGCTATTTTTCACTGATGTGAAGACATTCAACAGATGCATACTGGTTTTGATAAAGCTGTTGATTTTCCATTATCCAGGATGGACCTTATGGTCGTGCCCATAAGGTGTCCCACAAGGACACTTAAATAATTATTTTTGAAATCTGAGGTTTTCAACCTGAAAAGCAGTATTTTGACACATTTCATTTTTAAAAAAGTGTATGAAGGTTTTGTTTATATCCAGCATAGGTGTGGATTTTTGGTAAATATTTACTGCAAAAAAAAATCTCAGTCCAGTAGCTGAACTGACTGAGCATGCATGCTGATTGCATGGCTTCTTGGCTATACCAAGCCATAGGTGCTAGCTCTTCTGCAAAATTCAGGGTGCCTTTCCTAGGAACATGCATTACGGTCTAAGTAAATCACCTACAATATTCTCCATTGAAAAGTTTGTCAAGAACTTGCAAACAGATGATCAGACAGTTTCTTAATATAGTTTCTGGATACTAGATTATCTTTGATTTCAGTACGCTTAAGGTAATATCAGCTCAATGAATCCCTTGGAAACAGTTACTCACCAGGAGAGCCAGCCTAGTGCATGCAGATTTGCTCTGATCCTCTCAGCAGGGCAGAGGGAAGGGCTCAGAGCAGCAAACAGCGCAGCATCGGCAGCACAAACACCCAAAGCTCTTCCACCCCAGAGGAAACCTGAACGTCCCCGAGAAGCCAGTGGCTGCAGGAAGAGCAGTGCAACTATTCAAAATGAGAATTTAGCTCCAAGGAGCTGATTCTGCAAACACTTTAGCACATGTACAGCTTTCCTTTACAAGAAACCTCAAAGAGCCGGCAAGTGTTGCTTCATGCAAGTCAAGTCAGTCATATGGCAAAGTGTTTATGGGATTTGGATCTAAATTTTGAAATCATTTCAGGACCCTTAAAAGCAGGCGCTAGATAATCGTAAATCCCCATTGTTTTCCAGCAAGAAAACAATGTACATAACGATGTTGCACTGTAGCTGAATCCACTGCCCAGATACCCAGAGGAGTTTGGTTTCTCCTCCCATGTTTGAGGCCGGGGGATGCCCTGCAGTCCTGGGGTGCAGGAGAGCCATGGGCTCATGCATGGCACAGGAGAAGCCCCTGTCCCCTCCCCTGGCAGCCTGTGTTCATCCCCTGAAGTTCACAAAGTCAAAGTCAAGCTGGATCAGGCTTTTCTAAGACAAGCTGGGGAATGGAGAGCTTGGCTCATGAAGAGGGATGGGAAGAGCTTGAGCTGTTTGGGCCAGCAAAAAAACAGAGGCTACGGGAGGATAGAGCTGGCATCTCTTTTTATCAGCAAAGGGAAGGGGTTACGATCACGGGGATCGCGAGTACAGTTATGTCGGGCTGTGCTGCCACACTGGCCAGGCAAAATGGCACAGAGAGAGCAGAACAGCAGCCAGCAACTGGTTTATTTCATTTACAGTAATTGCAAAGGGCCTAATAAGGTTGCCTACATGCATATATCCTGTGTAAGGCTCTCTCTGTATAATTATAAAGGTGAAAGCAAACTTAGGGGCAATTAGCTTTCCTCCATTTTGTTTTACTGTATCAAACTTGGTGCGCGATTTGATGCTTTCGGTCTTTCGGATGCTCAACAGCAGTCAGCCGTGAGAGGCAGGTAAGCTTTCAGGTGGCTCACCCCAGAAGGTGTACTTTGCTCTGCTTGCTTTAGGACACAGCGACTTTTGAAAGCTCTCCTGAGACAATTTACTTCTGCCTTGACTTTATGTGCATGTCGTTTCATCATCTGAGCCCTCGTTTCATACATACGCTTATAATATGGGTTTCATTTCAATAAGCTGGGAAAGTAATAAATTTAAAGCTGACTAACAGTTGTTTTATGTGGCTGCCAACCTGCCAAGTAGCATTCTTAATTATTGCCAGGAAACTAAGTGTTTGCAGCCATGTGTTTTACATTTGAGTGTAGTATGTCTTGTCAGCCCTCTCCGCTGGACTGACGGACAAGCCAGTAATTTTTGGATGCGGAGAGGCCTGCGATGGTGGGTGGTTTCTTTGTCATCAGGTAGGGATATCAACAACAGCATGATGGACGGGAATATCCCTTCTCCCAAAACACACCGTCGCAGAAAAGCTGGAAGGAAGGGGTTAAACCTGAGCCCAGAATCGCAGTATTTTTTCTATTTAAGACTTTAGGGCAACTACTTATTAAAGTTGTCAGCAAAGAAAAAGTATAAACATATTATAAATCATATATGTTAGAATAAGATGGAGGACTGTTTTGTTCCTTCTGTGCAGGATAGAGCGTGACGCTGCTACGAGTAGACTCTCCTTTTCTTTTAACCAGACAAAATTCATTATTATTGCACCAAAACAAGCAATGGTTGCATGGCTTGTTTTCTGCAGTCTGTGTTTAGGCTCCAAGATGTTGTTGCACACTTTGGAAATCAGCCAATAAAAGGAGGACAGAAAATGAATACTAAAAAAGGAAGCACTGACCCAAACAGTTTTGTTGCATGTATTCTGCTCTCCAGAATGCTTTGAAGTCTGAAGAGAAACTTGACTGAGTAAGTTAAGAGTGCCTCCAGGCCCTTAATTTGCGCAACCAACACTCATTTTGCTGATCGTCATCATTGACCCTAGAAGAATTATAAAGGTCGTCTTTTCTTGCTGATAATGTAAGTCTTGAGCAATTTTTAAAAATGGGATAAACATAAACACATTGTTAAAAAGCAAATTTTTGTGTTCAGTTCATTTTTTTTCTGTAATAAATTACATGTGCAAATCCCAATTAAAGAAAGGCTCATCTCATGAGTATCTCGGGCAATGCTGCAGGATATTGTTCCCCCTGCACACACGCACCTAATTTTAGAATGGTTCCCATTTTTCTCTAGTGTTGCAGAAAAGTCTAATAGTGTTTACTGTTGTTTTTTTTCTTCAAGTAATTTTGTTGTTTTGTTAAGGAGGGATTAATTAGTGAATCATTATTCCCACTTTGGCATGTGAAAATCTGGAGTGTGCTTTTATCCATCTCCCAAGAGTGCGCATTGGCACCGTAGCAGAGGATGTGGAAGAAGTGTTTTTCAAAGAAGCAGATGTAGCAGCTTTGGGAGCATCTGTACTGGTGCGTTTTGCCGAGGGATTCCTACTAACTATTGCCCATTTAACTGGACAGTCCCTGTGTGCTTCTCACAGGTGAGGCCTGCCTTTTTGAAACAAAATTCTCTAGGGAAAATTATCATTAAAGGTCATGTGGCATTTCCATTAATTTTTGCAATTTCTAACTCCTTCTCTGTTTCTTCCCAAATAAATCAATTTCTCCTAACGTTTCACATGCTACTTCCTCTCTCAGGGCAACGTTTTTCCAAGGAGATTGTGGGTACGGGCAGATGCTGAACATTAACTGCATAAAATTCTCCTCCCATTAAAGTCAATAGCGAACTCCCACTGACTTCAGAGAGGTCAAATCCATCACAGGACTTTAAAGTTTACCTTGGCATTCCTTAAAAAAATCTGAGATCCATATTTTTGAGGTCCATCAGCCCTCCAAGGGTGGTACTTGGCCAACTCATACCAGATTTTTTCGGGGGACTTTTCAGAGAGATTCTCTGCAGAAGTGCAGACACCGGAGGACACGGGAAGGCAAGGAAAGAGGGACCAGAGGCTGGAGGTCACTGATGGGGCTGTCAGTAGGCAGAGGCGGCTGCACGCAGGACCCAGTTAGCATCGCATGTAGAAAGGGAAAATGGCCTCTTTTTTCTGATCAGCATGGTGAAGTCTGAGTTTCATTTTCACTCTGTGATGGCCTAACTCTGCTGCTATTTATATCACTAGCCAAACCTGAGACTGTGTGAAAATGCCTCCTTAACCTTTTAAAACTGGCACCTGGGTTTTTATATCACTATTTGCCTTCCACTCCAGGGTCACTTACAAGGAAGTTCTGGCTGTGACCGCTGCAGAGCTGGCCACCAGGGTGTGAGGTTGCTTCACTCACAAAGCCAAAGGGGCAAACGAAAAGCAGGTACAATTTGACATTAAACGAGAGGATGCTGATCATGGTCTGAAGGCATGGCCTAATGCTGAGTCTGGAAACTGCAACGAGCCAGCTCTGTGTTACCCAAAGCCATTTAAATGGGCTGTGAATGAACAAGTCACTGGAGACGCTGCTGGCATTGGACTTTCTCCCTCTTCTGTTTAGGGACAATCGTTCAATGAGCTCGTGGTGCATCAAGGCATCTCAAGGAGGAAGACCGAAGACAGACCCTATGCTGCTGTCTGCTGCCTG
Organism: Phoebastria nigripes; assembly: GCA_035582835.1. NCBI lineage: Eukaryota > Metazoa > Chordata > Aves > Procellariiformes > Diomedeidae > Phoebastria > Phoebastria nigripes. The sequence goes on from JAYKAV010003120.1 coordinate 272,464, forward strand.
AAGGCAAACCAGTTGCCCCAGTGGCCACCACAGAGCACAGCCTCTGCTTGCAGGGAGCAGAGGGATCGACTTCTTCCTTGAGCACCAGTTATCTTGGTATCTCAGAGTTAAACCAGATTATAACAAAGCAAACAGAGAACTCATATCCACTTGTATAAAAAAAGCATATCTAAAATTACTCCCATGTGTGAGGTGCTGCTGCATGACACTAAGTGCAGCAGCCAAACCAGTAACAGTTAAATCCTCCGGATCCCCATAAAAATGCACAGTACACAAATACACAGTAAATGAAATGACTGAATTGGAAGCAGAGATAAATGAAGGACAACACTGTGCTGCTCTGTGTTCAGTATCATTGCCAAAGTGCTGAGGCTTTTTGCCACTTTCAGATAAAGGGGATTTTTACACATTTTCCCCAGTAAAATTTTTGGCAACTGCTGACTACCTTCTTCTGTCTTGCTGTGTCACTAACAGCCCAGGCTCTTCACTTCAGTTGTATGTCCCCTGGCTAACTTCCTAATGAAATGTAGACATTCATTTGTTTTTAAAGTTTAATTTTTACTACTACTGCTAATAGAGAAATCCCTCTGGCCTCAGTGGTGTGTAGGTGAAGTTCACTGGCAGTGAAATCTCTTGATGACATGCTCGTTGACCGAGGCTTTATAACCACAGAGGGCAGAATGGTCTGTCAGGAGCCCACCTGAGAACCCTGAGTTCAGCTCCGCTGCTCTGTCCCACCAAGGACTGCAGAAAAGGTAGAACAGAATTTAATAAAATGCCTTATTATACTCCAGGTTATTCCAGATTAGGTTGTCAAAGATGTCATCGAAAAAGCTAGTTGATTTCTTATCACATTTTTTTTTTACCCTGGGCAAAAATAACAAGTTGAAGTTTAAAACAAAGTTTTAAACTCTTCTTTCAGTATCTGAGCCTATTGTTTTCTCTAAGATGGATGGATATGTGACAGAGGCATCCAGACTAGATGTCACTGCTAGAGAAAGCACAAGCCAGTGAGGATACTGGCACTGCAAACCTGGGCTGCCCTCGAGCATCACCAGGCCTCACTGGGCCAGGTTCCCCCGTGGAGGACATAATGCACTGTACAGTCAAAGCAAATGTAAATGTACCTCACAAAGGCACCTATAAGGAACCAGGATGTCCCTTTGAGGCAGTTACTTCTTTCTCATGGTTCTCCCCAAACATTTATTTCACACCTGTCGTTTAATTGAGTTATGGGTGTGAATTCTCATGAGTGCAAGTCAAGATTAATTCCAAAACCGTGTCTCCACCTGGCCCCGGCTTCTCCCTTCCCTTCCCCTGCCTTGGTTTTCCATGTCCCATTGCGCATTCACCAGGGACCGGAACGTAACCATGCCCACGCTGCCTTGTAACCTTATCTTTCCTCCTGCCCTTTGAAAATAGCAACAGAAGAGGTGAAAGCCTTCAAAAACAACACAGAAAAAAGCAGGAGAGGATATTTGAAGGAAGAACCCGCTCCCCTGTGGAGAGGGGGAACTGACGTGCCTGTGATGTGGCTTTCAACATGTCAGTGCCACAAGAGCACTAGACAGATCTCTGCCGTGTTGCAGTCCTCACGTAGCAAAGGCAAGCTTGTTTTTAATAGACAACATATTGGGAATATAGCCCTGATTAAATCTCTCTGTTCTCTTTCCTTTTCCCTTCCCCTGTGGCTACCTTGCGATCAGTTTGGCAAATCTTAAGGATTACAGATGTAGCACTAGCATAAACAAAAATATGGCACATTAGCTGCACAGGCTGCTTTGAAGATAAAGACCAACTTTAAATTCCACAATCCTGAGGGCTCTTGTTGCCTTGAAATCTGATTTCAAAGCTCAACACCACTGAAATGTCTTGTTGAGAGTGATGACAGCAGGCAGTGAAGTGTACACTGTATTGTCACCACCTGTGATTGGTGGCAAAGTGCATACTTTGGCTACCACATACTGACTGCCTAGCTGTGGGCTGCCTGTAATAATGCAAACAATAACTGCTGGCTAATTTCAGTCCTGTAAGTGTGGTGATGAAGTATTACATAAACTCAGAAACCATGGGAGTTAAGTGGATGGAGTCCGTTTTCACTGTTTTCAAGTGGCACGGGGAATCTTTACTGTGTCAAAGTCCGTGGGAGAGAGAAAGAGGTGAACACATTCCTCCAAAAATTAAAAGCCAGCAATTAAGGAAAGACCAAGGGGCCATGAGGCTGTAAACACTAACAGTTTGCTCAAGGAGGAGCTGTATCTGTGAGACTATCTCCAGGACCCTGCCCTTGGGCTGCACAGCACCTTGCAGGATGCTGAACAGAGACAGAAGAAGCAACACAGCAAAAGGACGCTCGCCGGGACCCTGGCCCTGTTGCCTGGCCGCCCATGCTGGAGGTACGTCCCTTACCCTGCAAATCATCTCTCCTTATCTGGTAACAGGTGACGGGGGGGAAGGTGGACAGAGAGATGCTCAAGGCCTATTTTGCTGCTGCACCTCCACTGCTCAGTTCTTGGGGAGCAGTGGAGATGGCCATGGGAAGGCAGAGACTGCTGGGGCTCGGCAGCACTGACTCCGTGAGGAGGCACCTAGGTCTACACTGCCATTGTCTCTGCACTATGCTCCCCATCATGCCCTGGGGACCAGGGCTGTCTGGGGAGCTGGGGCATTCATATGGTTAGTAATGCTGAATTGACTGTCTTATCTCCTCTCCAACAGGTGATGTGAAATTGTGGGCTTTTTCCACTGATTTCAATAGAAACAGGATTTTGCCCATTCGTTTACTTCTCTGTAAATGAAAATTAATTACACAGAAGTTTGGGTGATCTTTAGCTGACGAATTCCTTGGAGGTTTCCTGAAGCAATACTCCCAGGAAGACAGAACAAGTGTCCTCTGACTCAGTTTTAAGAGAAAATCCAAGAGCAATGAAGAAGAGTGAAGACCTGCTGTTGGAAAGGCAGGCAGATAACCAGTCCAGGCTATCACTATTGACAAGATTGGGACAACAGGGGGTTGAGAGAGACACATTGAAGCTAATGGATATCAGCCTATGGGATAGTCATCTCTTACGTCTTGCTGATGAAATGATCTTGAACTCATACCTGTCATCAAGAGTGTGCAAGATATCTGGGCCTAAATGAGACAACACCCATGACATAGTTACCATTATAACTAAATATTTTTCTTCCAAGATTAAGAGAGTTACTGCTTCTGAGGACTCGTTAGCTCTGACATAAGGTGCCAATGGAAATGCCATGCCTCTTCCATGCTTATACTTCCCCTACATATGAAAGCCACAAAACCAAAACACATATTCCATAATGTCAGTGAAGCTCATAGAGTGTTGGAAAGCATGTACTTCTGCTTTATCAAAATCTCCAGAAAGTTATTCAGCACTCCTTTTGATTACAAGTGCAATGGTTTTATTTATTTCCTACTAATATGACAAATGCATTAGGTGATTTACAGTAGACAAAACCTGAGAACCACAGAGTCTGAAATCTAAACAGATAAGGAGAAGATGAAGGAAGAAATGCTAAATATTACAAAGGGGATGGACTGTTTTTCAGTGTCCTTGCTCTTGCCCCTAGTACTCAATACTGCAGAGGGTTAGAAGGGGCTGATGGAGTCCTGATGTGACTGGAGGTCCTATGGCCTGAGGAAGAGGAGGGCTGTGGAAAAGGAGGAGCATACACCTGATATACAATCCTCTCTAGTGTTAAACTACTGTGTAGGGTTAAGGAGTGGGGGAAAACAGAGCAGGGGCAGGGAATTTGGGGAAAAGAGGTAAAACCCTCTAAATCTGCTCTCCAATATAAATCTATTACTGGCAGCCAAAAGGCTTATGAGATGTATATAGTGAGGTAAAATAATCCCGAAGCTTAAAGCATGACAGAACTGATCAAACAAACAATTTAAGCCAGGAGCCATGTGGAAGAAAAATTATTTCAAGTCAGTTAAAAGGTCAGCAGAAAGATCTTGCCATTTTGGGAATGTCTGTCCAAGCAAACACTAACCGATCCTTAGAGCATGACTCAGGGGAGCATACCTCATCTAATGTGAGTGAAGGTGGCCAGGTGCTCCGTTTTCATGGTGTTGTGTTATTCAGTGGCCAACAGTAAATACTGATGATACTAGATACTTTCCTTTTTAACAAGCAAAGCCAAACAGCAACGGGTTCTGTTTCCTACCAGCTTCAAGGAAAAAATGCTTGACGCTGAAAGTGCAATGCTCTGTTTTCTTAATTTGCAAGGCATGTTGTGAAGGTCTGCCAACAGGAATCTTGCACTTCTGCAGTACCTCCACTCTGCTACAAGGAATTTTGACAAATGTGTGCTGGTAAAGCGTCGGTCTTTGCAAACACACATGCTTCTTTAACTTTTTGCACACAAAAGGACTCCTATTGACTTCCATGGTACTTGCACATGCGTATGTCTCCCTTGCCTTATAGCTTTAATCTATATTAATTAAGATAAGGGAGGAAATAAACAGAAAGCAAAAATCATTACCCTTTCCCAAAGATAATACTTAAAAAGGTAAAATTTGTGAATTTTATCTCTTAAGAATAATAATAATGAAAGTGTCTTGAAAATCAACAAGTTAAAAACAGTTGAGAGCAACCTTGAAGTTAATTAACTTTCTTTATTTTTAATAATAAATTATTAAATTCTCCAATAATCAGCTAGACTCAAAAACTGGTTTTTAATAAAATGCCAAAGGTTGTGACAGTGGGCAACTGTATGCAACGAACTTCTCCAGGGTCAATCAGAAAGTCTGTGCCAGAAAGGAAATGTTACACCAGTTTCCCTAGTGCTCAGGTTGTATTTTATATCCCAAACTATTTTTTCTGTGAGAAAAAGCTGACATCTTCTCTAAAGAATCTGTTCATTTTTACTCTTCCTTGCAACCTGAGATTTCATTAGGTTTACTTGGCTTCATATTTTCTTATATTCCTCTAATAACTAGTACAAGTCTGGAAGGGAAAACAATTTTCCAGTCTCAGAGGTTGGGAACTACAGAGTAGTTTCCGTAAATCCTAATCTATGACTGGTAATTATGGCCATTTCAAGGTTCCCTAGGAGAATTATTGTCTTCTGAAATATTTTAAATAGCTGGCTGTCCACAGCTTTTCCTTGCCTCAAAAAATGGATATATTATCATTTTAATGTCTGCTGCTGCTGCTACTGGGAGCAATAAACCTCAGTCATGTTCTCCCACGGCATATGAATCAATAAGAAATAAATAATACTAAAATATGCCCTGGCATTCTTTTACATGACACTCTGAGAATAAAGGTGGTGAACAAACACTGAAAACCCCAGACTGACTCAACAGCAAAGGTGGGGTTCATCTCACCTTAGTCATTTCAGTCAGGTAAATGGTCAGGAGCAGTCACCTAGATGTGCTGTGGAGAGAGAGAGGGAAATGCATCTTCAGAGGGCACTTTATCTTTTTATCTTAAGGTAGGTCAAAACGCCCTCAGAAGTACTCATAGCTCTGTAGAGGGACTTCTATGTAAGCATCTTCTCTTTACTATGTTAGCCTGCTTCATACAGCATTGCTTTTGCATTCATTTCTTTTTAAGGAGAAAGAGGTCTCAGAAGCACATAGGAGTGCTGAAGGGGCAGTGTCACTTTGCCACATTGTGGCTCAGTTACACACACATTTGGTGCCTTGCCTGCTGTGAGTCAGAGCACCTCCATCCTCCCTCGCCATCACAGCCAGGTAGCTACAGGGCAGGTGAGGACAGACCCGTATCCCCACGCTCCCTTTTGCTGCCTGGTATTCCTCTGCCTGGAGATCTGCAAAGTAGCATTTGAAGTTGGGAGGGTGGTTCACCTCACACAGAACAGGGTCAAGCTACAGTTTGCTCTTCCAAAGCAGAGATTAATTTTCACTGAGTCACTGCTTGCAGATCTGAAGTGAAAACTAATAAGAGCACTAGAGAGGCTGGCAGATTTTTCTGCCTCTTTCCAGCAATGCTCCCATCCTTCTAGTAATGCTCTTCTGCACATTGTGTTTGACAAATTCTTCTTCAATAGCTGGAGAGTTTAATATTCAGTTGCTTTAACGCAGGAATATTCTGAATCAAAAATGGACAATCACAAGCACTTGTTGACTGCAGGGCTGTCAGTGAAGGCAATGGACTTGCCCTATTGCTGTGAGCATTTGCAGGATCAGACTCTTAAAGTGCAACAGTTTAATGACAGTCTGGACAGTTACCTTTTTATAAGGAATAACCTGAGAGAAAATTAGTCCTCCTGCTTGACTCATGTATTGAATTGCTTTTACTGCTGGAGAGGTCTGAAAGGGAGCGAGGTTATGTCAATTGCACTTAACAGAAGGACTAAGTTGTGAGCATTTCAAAAAATGTTCTTCAGAAGGCCTTTGGCTTCACTGATGGTGAAAGTAGTGACTCGGAAAGGCATTTGCATCTCCCCAGTTAGCAGATCTTAATGCCATATCACTAAATACAGGTCTCTGAATTGAAAGGAAAACTTTCTGGAATTCCTGCAAAGTAACAGAAGTTACTTTCCACACCACACGTACCCTTTTACAAGGTAACAGACTAACACTAAGCTAAATCTGACTATGTAACCACTGTGGAAAGGGTATGCAGAAAAGTGCTGTCCCCACTTAGGTCAACTCACATCAAAAACAATTCAGCTGTCTGATTTATCATTGCATCACTTAAAAATACAGTATGCATGACTACTTGCCCCCTCGATGAGCCTTCCGGGCTATAAGGGAGAAACTGTGGGAAAGAGGGACCACAATCACTGTGGTATAAGTAACAGGCAGGTTTGGTACCATATGTTCAAATATGGCAAGTGCAAAAAAGTAACAAGGGGAATTAACAATGATTTGGGATATGGCGGTTGTGCAGAAATGATTCATTTTCATCCTCTTGAAATTCTCTTTTGCCTGGGGAAGTCTGTCTTTAAAATTGGCATGGTTTACTCAAATACTATGAAGCAATGCAGATTAATCATGGCTTTTTCTATACAGGAGATTAATTTTAGAAGAATCATGGTGCTTTATCTTTTAGAAGAAGGATTTACTACAGTAAACTCATTTACGCATCTCTTTACTTACAAATTTGAAGCAATACTATTGTCTGACTAGCATGGATAGGAAATCTTAGATTTAGAAGGGGAAAAGATTAATCTCTCACAAGTTTGTCCTCAGATGTGTTAAATGCCAGGTATATTCCACCAGGAAGAAAAGCTTGATTTTGGTGAAGGGCTCTGAGATTCAAATATTTGTATTTTGTTTTTACCATAAACACTGCTTTGTGAAAGAATAGTCATTTTCATACAGATCTTTCTTTTAGGTCAACATTTTGATTATCTGTAGCTCTGTTTGTAGTTTAATAATGAAGTGCTTGTAATATACCCAAATTGCAAAGTGAATGTGTTAGTAAATTTGCTTATGAATATAAACATATTGATGTTTTTTTTTAGAAATATAACCTCTGTAACCTTACTTTAGAAATGCAGCTTCAAATAGAAAAAGTAAGAGAGACCTCAGTGCATTAAATTTATCACAGCCCATATTGTCATAGATTGCTGTTATTTTCACCTACAGGTCAGTTAAGAGGAGGAGGAAGGCTCATAACAAAATTGTAAGTGCTTTAAGGTTGTGCGTTTTGTCGGAAAACATTGTTGAGTCTGCCAGCGGATAAGCTTTGCATTACTGAGAAAGTGATAAATGCTTGCCAGTGAATGCATAGATATTTTTTGAAGGTGCTCTTCTGTCATTAAGGGTTTTAGAACTTTGATAAACTCATATTTTTTAAGCATTTGAAGAAAGTTTCATAATCTGAAGAAATATTATCACTGGCTGCTAAAAATTCCATTGGTCATACATTTGTCTGGCTCTGTGAACCTTTCCAGCTGTAACAACAAAAAATAAGTATCTGCATAGATGTATATATGGGTATATATATACATTATATATGTACACATACATTACTATATGTATAACTCTACCTACATGTATGTATGTGTGTTTGCATACCATAATATTATTTCTTTCTTCTTTCTCCAAATCATTTTCACACTCATGTAATTCCACTTAAGCTAAAGACCTACTGGGCTATGGAGTTAGTATGGAAAAGGTTTTTTATATTAGATAGAGTTGGCTTGATTTTGGATATATTCAGCCAAAAGAAATATTTTTCCTTCATGATGGTGTGCACTGTCATTGCCCAGAATAGTATTTAGTAAAAAAGATTGGTTTAAAGAGGTTTCATTTTGTTTTCATTCAGAAAACAATTGTTTTATTACTAGAGGGACCATTAAGTGAAAATAGTCAGTGGGGAATTACATCCTTTGCTTTGCTAAGGCTAAAGTGTTTCACTTTATCATTTTGATTTTAAAATTAAAGTTAATTTGATTAGAGTCTCATTCCCCCAAAAAGCTACAAGTACCGATCTTAAGTATAGGTGAATGGGTTATCCTTCTGTAGGCTTTCAAAGACACCTATTTAATTCCATTGATCACTTGCTGTAGGAATAGTGTTGAAACACTTAAAATTGAGACACAAATTGGAAAAGTTAGAATGGATTCCATCCCAGGGAAGGATATTGAAAAGATTGACAAAGTACAGTATCTCCCAGTCACTGCTCAATAAAGTCAGATACTAGCCTGTTCTGCAATAAAATAATATTCTGTATATGTGATTTTACAGTTAACTAAACAAAATCAAAATATTTCTTTTATAGTAATTCTACTTCTACTATGGAAATGCATTTATTTGTTTGATTTGCCAAGGTATGGGCAGGAACAGCATTAGATAATTAAAAGCTGAAACACCTACCAATGTTAAACATTTTGAGTAAACATACACTTACTAAACGTTTTAGTATTAGACATATATTGCTATAAAAGCAAGCTGGAAGAACTTTCCAGGACCATTTTGGAATAAATAAATGGTGTTAAAAATGAGCATGTAACTTCTTGTGTACCTGACCCAAACATTTTCAGATAATCTATACCTATATTTGCCATTACCATCATCCTTTACATTTATTTCCATTAAAACATCAAGACACAGCACTGCTGGATCTAGTGTTATGTGTATCCTTGATCTAGACATATTTTAAATGCCTACAGATATTTCACGTTGTCACTGATGACAGTTTTTCTGGCTAGAACAAGTGTTTGGTTGAGGTGCATTTATCAGCATTCAGTTTGGCAAAGTGGACTAGATGGCCTGTTTGTACCCGTGTGCATGAAAAAGGTGTTGTAAGCAGTAGACCACAGATTGTGCCTCCTCAGCTAGAAGATGGGTGATCAAGACTGATCCTCTGAGATACATCCAATGGTTTTCAATATGTCTGAGATCTAGAGACACAAGCTCCCAGGGAAATTGGGGGAGTAGATTGGTGGGGAGATGATGGCAACTTCCCGGAGTCCCTTTGCTTCGCTGTGGAGGTGGGGAGTTGGGTTTGCAACTGAAAGCCAGATCAGCCTGATGACATTGGCCTCAGCAGACCTTCAGGGCTTGGGATCCCACAGCCTTAAAGTTGGCCTGGTAACAGAGCATCCTTATTAGAGCCTCTCTCCAACTGTTCATGGTCTGCACGTAATGGCAAGGGCATAGGTTGATGTGCCCAGGGTAAAACATTCAAAAACTTGTTTACCGATGGAACAAACTGCACTTTGTCAGACAAGGAAATGGAACTATTTAGGAGAAAATGTATCTATCTCAAAAGCTAAACATTACTTACTTACTTACTTACATAAGATTGGATAGAAGATATGAACAATTTTTAATATTTGTTTGTTCTTCTGTATTTTCTTTTCATAATTTAAAGTAACTACTGGTCCTTGTATATTTCTCCTAAGATAATGCTGGGGGTCCGGGGGGGCACACAGCTAATAATCACTGCATAGAAACTTCAGTTCCCAGCAGGAAAATCCTTTCTTTATATGCAGTATGTGTGAGAAAGAAAGAGCAGTAAAGATACCCAAATTGCAGTACCTACATATAGCAAAGAATATAATTAATTTTGCTACTTGGGGTCTGTTTTTAACAATGACAAATGCTTAAGTATGATTGTCATAAACTTTCCATAGACATAACTGTGCAAAATTACAAATAAAAGAACTCATTTCATAGGCTTTAGTAAGTTTATAGCAAGTTTTTACAACACATTTGCTCCCATCCTTTGTTGTGCTCACCTCTAGTTTCACACATATCAAGGTGAATGAAATTTGCTCACCCTGCAATGGATGGTTAGAGCTGCTTTGGATTCATTGTCCCACTTCATAAACTGATGTATTGTTTGACTCCCGTATGGATTGCCACTCGCAGGGGAAAAAAAAGAAACTGTAGTTGTTCTGCTGTTTATTTTTGTGGAATGTCTTTTCTAACTTGGCACCACCAGAAAGATTGCTGTTATCAGTGTTCAAATACCAGTCACTCCCTTATGAAGCAAGAAAAGATACACCGAGCGGTCCCAGGGACCAAGGAAACTTTGGCATTTCATCAGTTTCAGGGCTAGAATTTCACTGTCAAGCTCACTATCTGCCGGGCCCTCATAGATAAACAGTAGATAGGAGCTCACAACACATTCCTTTCATGTTCACTAATTTCAGAAAGAGACTCTGCAGTCTAACACCAGCACATCCCTTGAAGTCCTATCTCTCTGCTTGTATCTTTGGCAGCCATGTAGTAATTAGTAAAAGAGAGCGAAGATATTTTACACCACTCTGTCCACTTGGCTGTGCCGTTATGAACAAATGCTGCAAGTTTTGGCTGGGAATGGCATCTTACACTCTGTGCTTGGATTATAAATCCCTATTTACATCTGAAATTCTTTTAAATTAGTTAAGATATAAACTACAACTTCAAACGATAAAAGCTCTTGCTATGGTAATTTATAGCTTCAGGAACTAAAGTAAGTTTATCTCCTCTGGATTTAATGGAAGTTTAAGACAACATATTAAAAATGAAATTAAGATAAATAGAATCATGTTATCACTGCCTCCTCTTACTGAAATTAAATAAGATACTGTGAGAAAGTACAGTTTCTTTATAGCTAACATAGGAGGTTTTGTCTTTACATAATATTTAGCAGTTTTTTCTTGGTAATCTTCGTAAAGCACCCTCTCCTTCTGGACTGGATTCTGCCACCCTCACTCAAAATAAGACATGTCACAAATGGTCTCACTGTTTGCAGCAGAGTGACAGTGAAGGACCCATGTCTTCATTGTCAATAAGGCATTGTGGGTATCATACATACATATGTTACATGGGTATTGTAATACAGCTCTTATATTGTACATAAGAGATGCTTAGACCTTTAAAGATATTGCTTGGCTTCATTGGCTGATCATTTGTGTATTATTAAGCTGAAAAACTTCCTGCTTTGTGAATCAGTCAGACAAATACTGTTGCAACTTTGTATTTCTTGAGCATCTTCCACAAGATGGAAGATACTAAGGATCCAATCTAAGCCTTAAATAAGTAGCTTCCATTTTCCCTGATGATTTTGGCCTGAATTATGAATGAGTCAATGGTAGTGCCTGATGTATATTAAAGTCATAAAAGGCTTATAATTGGAAAAATAGTGTAACTTCCACCAAATAGTTAATTTGCAAATGTGCTGAATGTATCGTCCTGAAATTTCATGGCGAATCTACTCACTGCAGAGGTGAAAAGAAGGAACTAGAAGAGGAATATGGAAAAATCTCTGAAGTTATCATAAAGGGAACCTGAAGGAGGACATTAGAGGAGGCTTAATGCTATTTAAAACTTACTTTTATGCAACTAGTGGGTCCAAATTCAGTACAGGTAGAAGCAGGTACCTTCTGCTAGACGAAAGCTGCATTTTGCTTAGACTACATTGACTTCCATTAGTATAAAATATTAGAAAAGGTAAGAATCCCATAGCTACTGAAAGCCAAGTCAGTATGCGCTACTCGCTACTGCCACTTACATGACCCTACAAGTTGCGGGGCTACTTTGTCACACTCTAATTTGGCCCTTTTATTTCTGAAGTGAGAGAGATAAGGGTACTGTGGAGCCATTCCTTCTAGGTCATCAGGAAGAGCATTCCCCTGGCGAGATGCCAGTTCCAAGGTCTTGTCACACCTCTGACTTCTCTGTGTAAATAGTGCAGGAATCTGCTTGCTTCCCTTTTATTCTGTAAGACGGGAGGGCAGTGGTATTTGCTGGTGTAAACGAGGAGATGGATGAAGCACGGTGGCAGCCTGAGTCACTCAGATTCCACTGTCCAGTGTTCATCTAAAAATGCTTAACAATCTTGTACCAAACACCCTGCATTAAAAAAAGAAAAAAAGAAAACCCTCAACCAGCAGATAATTCTTTCAGCTCCTTCTGATGACTCTAGTCTATAACGGATTGCTCTTTTTAAAATATTACAAATCAAGTCACAAGTCTGGCAGTGACAATTCCTTTTTCTTCTCTGATCCAGTCCATTTGAGCAGGGGACTGTACATTCAGATCCGCAGGAAAACCTTCTAAATTGAAAACAGAAAATAAGACTTAGTGACTACTTCATATATCACCTTGCCCCTCACTACTGTTAGGTAGAACATAAGGATATGTCATCTACAGTGAAGGAGCTTGCCATGATCTTCCTGTCTTTTATTTACTGTCCATTTTAAAGTACGGATCAAGACTGGACAATAAAATCCTCTGTTGAAATTTAGAAACACTGTTCCTAATCTGATTTGAGTCATTAGAAGTCTTTAACTGTCCTGCTTCCACAGGGGAGAAGGCAGATGTTGCTCGGGAAGGCATCATGCATTTTCTACTGTCTGCTCTAAACATAACACTGCTGGTGGTCTGCTAGGATGAATCCAGAACATTTTTCATATTAAGTCACAGACTGTGAGTGTCTGATCAAGCTGCTCATGACATGTAAAGGATCCCCTCTTGAGTCAGATGACAAATTACAGCCTCTCCAAAAACTTGGTCATCTGAGGATAAATAATCAAAGCCTTTTACAGTAGATAGTAAATAAATGTTCTTTTCATGCTGTTACTACAAGCAGGTCAACTTCATTATCCAGATCAAGGGATGAATAAGGAGGAGTGGTTTCCAAGAGAAAACCTTCAGCTAAACCATTTATATATTTCATATAGAAAAAATAGAATTGTGTTTGATGGGTCCCACAGGAACTTAATTAAACCATCACACTCCACTATCCATCAGTCAATATCCTCCACCACCAACAATGTTACTTAACCCTTCCGGTTAAAGGAATTTACCTGCCTGTGGAGCCTTTTGCTTCTGGCTTTACAGATTTTGATCTCTCAGCTTTCCTTTATAGCACCATTCTGAGGAAAGGAGCGTGGTAGGCACGCAAACTCAAAATAAGGAATGTTTTAGATGGTGTTAGTCACTTAAAGAAGTAAAAAAAAAAAACTACCAAGGGAAGTAGTCACTTATTATTTACCATATAATATATTATTTATATTATTTTTAATATATATTGTGGGCAAAATGTTGACACATTTTATACTTACAAGATACCTGTGAATACGTGATGCATAGGATCTACTATTTGCTATTCTTTTATTCTAAGAGGTTTCAGTTTCAAACCAGGATGTAGATTGTGTTGGATTCAGAGTTTGTCACAACACCATTCTTCACCACACTTCACAGCAGTACCCAAGGTGTTAGGTCTGCCTGAAAGCCTTACACAAAAATGCTAGGTAAATGAAACTTCTGGTGAAAAGCAATAGTTACCTCATTGCCTGGAGGCTTTTTCTGTGGGCCTTTGCAGAGTGGAGTGCATCCAGGTAATATAGTTGCTCTAAATCAGTTGCAGCACTAACACGTGACACAAGGGTGTGATGAGGCAGACTTTAAATTGTGAGTTGGAAGAAATTATGGGCATACATAGACCATATCCTTTAAGTGGAAGAGCCTTAAGTCATATGTTTCATAAAGACATAGACAAATGGCTTTTGTTCTCAAATTCACTTGTTTTGTGGATGACCAAGACATAGAAGGAGAACTATAAAGGCAAGCCTTATAGTCAGCTACAACCACCTTCTTTAACACTATAGAGCAGAGAGAATCAAGGTGAGCCTTTAATGCAAAGGGAGGGACATTTCTGTTACATTTGACTTCATATTAATCAACCTATTTAAGGCTAAGCCCCAACAGGCAGAAGGGGAAGTCATTTATGGCACCAGGCGTGATATGTGAGGTGGCATAAGAGAAGGAATCTTTTCTTTCCTGTTTGCAAGGAGAAAATAAGCTGATTGCAACTGCTTTAAGAGGAAAGTGGGACATTTCTACATCTAGAAATTGAGCCTATTAACACCGCACTATGCTCCTTTATTTCCAGTGCGTTGAGTGAGAATCATTCCACTTTGGAAAGTTTATCACTTAAAATGCATTAGCACTATTCAAGTAAATCTTTGTGAATTCACAACTTCCATTCTGCTTCGGTAATGAGGGGACAAGCCTGGGAAGCCCGGGGCTGAGTTCTGCACTCTGTCAGTATCTGGCACTCGTCTCTTAATGAGGAACCTCACAGACTCTGCTATTATGGCAGAAGGAAGGAAGTGCTAAAATTGCCAGCAATAATAAGGCATCTCAAACTCTCTGGCTTATGGAAAAGGTCTAAAGAGCTACAGCTTGGTAACATTAAAATATTTTTATTAGGAAGAGAAATTGATGGGAGATGGGTTGAGTTGAGCTGCAGCCTAGTAGTAGAGCTTTTTCTATTTCACTAGCTGAAAAATCCTCAGTCTTGCAATATTTAACTCACACACACATTTCTTTTTGGCCTTCAGGGAAATATAACTGGCTTTAAAGCAACACTGAAGTATAATTTTGCCTGCAAAGGTGACTTTATAAAAGTGGCACCTTCTTATTCATTTTTTTCCCCAGAGGGCACATTTTTTAATGCTTTTTCTTCCTTTCAGTGCTGTACTGCTGGCAAAATGAGGAGAGCAATATCATGCATCAAACTGATGCAGTTCAAGTAAAATGGTTCTGCAAATATCACTGACAACATCATTTGGTCAACAGAGTGTTTGCTACTGGGAGAAACAACCTTTCTGTCTTACAGAGCAGAATTTACGAAGTGTTTGGCTGGATGTGTGTTTGTGGGAAGGGAGTGGAGGGGAAGAAAACAGTACAAGGAGGGTGAAGGACAAGTATTTTTCTATCCTGTGGCCCAGCTTTAAGAAAGGACAGCCATCAAACTGCTGCTATGCCACCTTTTACAGAGTAAATTTTCATCTCCCTTTTGGGTAGAGAAATCAAGCTCTCAGAAATGAAGAACYGCCAAAAATTAAACTTACCATTCAATCAATAAGAACATGAATACTATTTATTTGAGCCATTGTCCAAAACATCCAAGGAAAATCTTCCAGCCCTTATGAAGCTACTTTGTCCTGCTTCGGTGTCAGAAGCCTGCCTTAAATGCTTACATTACTATTACTCCTGAGAGAGAAAAACATGGAGTCTGAAGCTACCTAAGTCCAAATGAACATTTCTCATGAGGAGGGACGCTGGCAAAAGCATTGCTACATCTAGCTAATCCCCACTCAACCTCTTATATTATTCCTGTGAAGACAACACCTTCATGTCCGAGCAAATCTTAGTTTGAATCTGAGAACACTGTAATTTTCCTAACAGCCATTACCATGACTTTTCAACCTACAAACTGCCAAGCACACTGGAGAACAGCCACAGCAATTTTATTCTGAGGGGGGCAGAGAGAAAACACAGGATCAGGCATTGTGGGATCTAGTGCGAGGTGTAGGATTCATAGTGCTTAGCTGGACACCTATGCACGCTTTTTACTGAATGCAGGAGAATTAGGTCCCTGAGCGAAACACATTTCCCTTGGAAATCAAAGGGCCAGGACATTTAAAACTTTGTTTTTCCTGTAAGCAGGTTGAGGGGGGGGATTGGAGAGTTTTCTCTTGAACTGAAATGCCTTCCCTATGTTCCTGTCCAGTTGGCACTTAAATCTTTCCCTGAATCCAGCCTGAAGTGCTTATTAAAAATGTTACAATACAGCCTAGCATAAATCTACCATAAGACGATGAAAAGCTCTGCAAAGTCAGATCAGTTTTGCTGACGGCTGTCATCAGCTGCATTGGGCAGGTTCTCTCAGCACCAGCCAGGTTACAGAAAGCTTCGGTCCAGATAGGAGGGGCAGGTTGGTCCTAAAAGTCTCTCTGCTCATGAGAAAGTTCACAGTTGTGGCCCCTAACTGAGAAAGCCCTTTCACCAGTTGTAGAGTGTTTAACCTCAAGAACTGACAGTGAACGCTGCATAGCTGATCTCAGCTAATGTGACAGGGTAGAGGTTGAGAGGCAGCCTTTGAGATAACACCTCGCTATCGTTAGCGCATTAAAGTACAGGAGAGCATTCCCCTTCTAGCACTGTTTCTAGTGGTCAGCAAATGGAGCACAAGATAAGAGAGTAGCATCTGCTTTTTTACTTCATTGCATGGCAAAGACATACATTATTTTCTTCAAGAAGAAATGGGGAAGAACCAATTTTTTCAGTCTCAGAGCAGTCTTTAAATGGTCTCAGAATAGTCTTTGAGCAGTATCTGAAAAGGTACAGAACATTTTTTAATACTTTGGTTAATGCTTTAGTATAAATACACGAATACTGGTTTAGCTGTACACTAACTGTTGCATTATTTTTTGATAAATTTGTTTAAAAAATGGGAAATTAATGACAATGAAATATTCATCTGGATTTTTTTTTATGAAATATCAGAACACTCTGGAGTTCAGATATCTTCATATTTTAAACCCCTACTTTTCCTCCTTTTTAGTGCTGGTAAATGTAAGAAAAGTTAAAACAAGTTTTAGGAAAACAATACTCCCTGTATTTAAAAAGAAACAAACCTCTTTTCCCCTCTTCTGTTGGATCCCTTTCCCAAACACATTTATATTAAAATAAAAAAATAAAGAAAACTAGAATATTAAAAGTAAATTTAAGTAAAAATGTAAATTAATAAAAAGTTAGATGCAAAAGAAAGGATTAATTTCCTCTAAAAATTAAACCCCATCATAATAGTGGAAAAAGGAGGAAAATTAAGTGGAAACAAAGGCAAGACTTTCAGACAATTAAGCATGTTTCAAAACCAAAATTAAAGATTCATTTAAAAGCAAGCATTCTTAAATGTTTTTGTTTCCAAAGCCAAGACAAGACATTTTTAATGAAGCAGACGGGATTAATTTTCTTATTAAAAATGTACATAGGAAAAATGTTAGACCAACTTGACATGGTTCATGAACTTGAGAATCTCTGTTTTCTGCGTGCTACACCTTACTGTTCCAAGTACTTTTGCCCATTCGCAGGAACAACTTGGCTTTGCTTCAAAATGACCACAGCTTGCTGCAGAGATATGCAGGTTGCTCTGTGTAACTCCCAGCCTGCCAAAGCCCCAAGGTGTAGCTAAAACACGTTCTGTCCCATAAACAAGTGCTGCTTCAGTTTTACTTCTTGCTGTGGCAGGAGGATTATTTGTGCCTTGGTTTATCCACAAGAAGTTCCCTTCTGCTGTAGTTTTGTTTTGGTTGAAGGCAGAAACACATATTGCTTGGGGTAATCCCCATTGCTTGGGGGTGCTGAGAGAAAAAGCCTTTGTTACTTTTTAGGTTCAATTTTCCACAGCGCCAAGAAAATCTACCTTTGAACTCTATAAAAGCGGATGAAATTTTGGCAATGTGAGTGGAACTGTAAAACAAACAACATGCTCAGCATAAGCTAGTATGTGTCCTAGTTAAAGAAAATGGAAAATGGGAATGATAAATGGACAGTTAGACAAATAATCTCTTCTGCCATTGTATAAAAGAGGACAAAACAATTTGAAATATAATGTTCAGAGACATGATTAATATCCATGGTAGTAGCATTTTTTCATGATAATGAACAGAAAAGTATATTTGGCTATCACTACTGAGAAAGTGAATGCAATGTGCAATACCTGCACCATACAAACTAAAATGGAGCACAATTATTCAGTACAGGTGCTTTTAAAATAACACTCTGCAAGAAAATCTCACGAAGGATTTTGTTTTGCTTTTCATGGTCAAGACTGCTGCTCTATAGGAACTTAATGGGATGGTGAGTTTGGGATACAGCTTCACCCACCATGTTCACAAGGAAATACGACCTACAATTCAAGAAAACAGTACTGTAAATGGGTCGTATTGGGGTAAAAGTTGTAGTCCATGGGCCAAGCACTGAATATACTTAGAAAGGGCATTCTGTCTTACTCTGTACAATTCTTGTAAGCTAAAGGCAGAAACATTTATTTTTTATCTTCTCACCACTTATTTTGTAAAATTTGCTCTTATGCTTGTGTCTTCTGCATAGTGCTGAATTCTGCTAAGAAAACTTCAGAAATTATTTGCCTGTTCTAAAGTTATTTCCCAGCCTTATCTACTAAACATGTCATAACCTGTTTGGGTGGAAATAGCTGTTCTGCAAGTACCCATGTTCAGATGTGTTTTATAACTGGCCTATATTGAGCTGAAATGACGGAACCTAGGAGTCATGTACAAATAATAAACGGAAAGATGATACAGCCCAAATTAAACTGCCCTTAAAAATATCTAGCAAATATTTGCTGAAGAAATGCCATTTCTAATAACAGGGACAAGAGAATGACTAGAGATCCCAGAGCTGTATGATGCATGCAGAAGCTACCTGAATAAAACAAATGTACAAGCCATCATAATCACCCCATGGAAACCAAGAAGTAAATTCTTCACTGTTGTCTTCCCTGGTAGCAACAGTGACTCATTACAATATGAAGGCCAAGTAGCTTGTGAGTTAGAGATGCCAGTCTTGCCAGAATAAATGCCTGAGAATGGAGCTGATCAATTCATCCTGTGTGAAGCAAATTAGCTGACTGGTAAGAACAGATGAGCTCATAATTAAAAAAAAAGAGGAGGAAAGTATTAGTTCATTGTTTTCCATTTGGTGCTTTCAGAGACGTCAGTGCCTAAGCCAGCCTCCTTAAGAGTAGAGGTAGCATATTGAAACCACTCAAAACTGTCAGAGAAAGCAAACCCTGCCATTTCCCAACTTGGAATCTGGATTCTACCCAACAATTTTGTTCTGAATCAGAAGCAAACTCCCACATCTGGTGCACTAGCAAGCTTATGAGATCTTCTGCCTCATAAAAATGTGTGACCCCAAGGAAGCCAGGAAAAAAATCTCCCTATATTTCAGTCCAGGATATTTTTTTCATTAATTTGAAGATGCAAGAGTTTTATTTCACTGTGTATTCCTGTAAGTGAGAAAGGAGAAGGGAAATGTATTGCAGAAACATTATCACTTCTAAGCCATGTACTATGTCTGCTATTAACAGAATTCTTCAAAGGTTATCTGGCACAAAGCAATATGTATCATTAAAGTTTTCACAAAGCTTTTGACACAGTCCAGAAATCTCCTTGTCCTTGCTTACAGTCACTAATACACACATATGCATGCACTGCATTCAGAAAGAAAGTTTTTTGTCCATGGCTGTCATGTAGTCACCCACCAGCAGTCCTCCAAGAAGCTGTGACAGTCATTGTATGTGTCATACAAATATTTGGCCTTGCCTCCTTCATTTGCTTGTGCAAGGTCTGACTGACAGAGAATTTTGCCTTTCCTGAATCTTCTCTTCATTATTACAGCCTTCATAAGTCGTCAGGAAGACCTAGCAAAGTATATCAGAGCAATGGACTTCTTTTTGAAAGCGAGAGCAATGGACTTGTTTTTTTAAAGCCTCTGAATCATTTTCACTCTGATCAAATATGCTTTTGAAAAGCACTGGTCTTTTTACTTTGGACACCCATTGTTGCAGTTCAGAAAACCCCAGTCCCTTTCACTGCATTTGGGTTGCAGACTGTCTCCAGGTCCCCCAAAGATAGCAGCCTCCTTACATGGAAGATCTTGCAAATCTCCAAGAGCTTGCGGTAAGTTTATTTGAGTACTTACCTACTTCTCCGGTAGTATAGAAATGGTTGCCCTGGGTCCAGATCTTGAGCTTCCTGTCCAGCCAATAACTGGTGTTTGTCCTTGCATGCCTCGTCCATAGAGAATGTTGGACTCCAACCCAGCTGATCATTTGTATGCTCAGAAGTTTTTCTCTTTAAGTTCTCCCTTTCCCTATCTCCAAACATGCTTCCCATGAAGGTTACATTTGCATTTTTTATTTTCTTTCCCAGTTTTAGTTGTGATTTCCATTGATCCTTGGGTTCCTCTTTTTACTTTGTTGATAAACATCTGTAGCGTCCAAAATGTGCAATGCTCTTCGGAACACTTCCATGTAGTATGAGCTTGGAAGAGGGGCTTGAACTGACTGTTTGGTTTGCTTGCCTTTTTATTAATTTCTACTTTACTCAGGAACTCAAGGACTGGGATCATATTTCAGGCTTCAGACAGCTTGCTTTAAAATGTCAGAAAGCCACTTTCTTAAATATACTAGATTGACTGCCACAGCATTGTTTATTGTGTCTTCCAAATATCATAAATCTTGACTGTAGTCAAACTAGTACCTTGCCATCTACCTGAAATTAGCCCACAGATGGGAATAAGTTATGACCACAAAAAAGTTATTGCATTGTGCTGAAACAAATGCAGCCTCTTCATAGTCCTACATCTAGTTTCCTGCAGTTTTCATCTAGATAGTATGGATAAGAACATTGATGAAGAAATGGATTTCAACATTTTGTAATGAGAATGTCTTGTAGACTTGTATTATCACTGCTGGCATGGTCTAAAGAGTCTCCCTGGCATATTTTAATTGCTGCTAATTAATTGAAAGCAAACTTGATGCAATCAGCAGCAGTTAGAAGAGGAGACCTCCCCTAAGAAATGAGATTGAAAACAAGGAAACTGGAGAAGTGGATTATTAGACAAGTTTGTGCTTTCTAAATTTTGGTTTCTTCTAGAACCTCAGCATCATGTAGACAGCTATGGAGAGCTAAGATAAAGCAGAGCACTGAAGCTGTCTTGTCAGCTAGGGACTACCCCAAATATCACACAGTGTCTCCATCCCAACTGCACTTCACCCACCACTACCACCTTCCAATATGACTCTTTGTGAAGGGATCTTCAGAGTGTTGACTTCTGGTGGTCTTTAGGGCTTCTCATTCTCGCCTTTTGGAAAGAGAGCTTTTAAAGCATGTAATAGATATAAGGGACCAGAAAACTAGCAACTGTCTTACCCCTTGTTTTTAAGCTGCTGACTGAAGGGGACTGAAGTGATCTCAATGACTCTGAATGACTTACGTATGTACTCTTCAAAATTCACGCTGCCAAAGTCAGATAGAGATTCGCACATCAACTTATGAGCAAGTAAGTAGCCCATCACATTTACCAATGTAAATGCAAAGTAATTTTGTAGTAATAAACATAAGTACCCAAAACATATATTTATATTCGGTTCTATAGATCAATAGCTTAGAGTCACATAGCCAGATGTCACAATATTTAGTAGCGCTCTCAACTCAAGAACATGGTCCCTCCACACAGCTGAAGTGAACAGGCTGAGATCAGGGATGCTCCACGGGATTTGCTGGTGAAAGAATTGGCAAAACTTCTGGCCTCTCCCAGATCAGCCCACCCCTTACACATTGCTTCATTCTGTTGTAAATAAAACCCATGATGCAAACTACCCCAAACAGATTTTGTGTATTCTGATCAGTTTGGGCAACAGATCTGCTTCAGTTCTCACTCAGTAAGAGGTGCTAGAAACCTGCATTCCCTCTGCATCAAAATAGTTGACTCCACACTGAAAATAGACACCGCCCCACTCCCCTCAACAACCTAAAGCCAGAAACAAACCATTGGTGAGAAGCAAAGCCTCAGCTAAGGTACATTGCCAATACATTTTGGTTGCTGCACAGACTAGAAGCGCTCAAAATATTAACAAAAACCCAACTGTGGAAAACTTTCCAGGTTCACTTTTCATTATAAATTGCCAGGCCAGGCCAGGTCTGTCAGAAGATTTACTTATGTTTGAAACTTTTCAGGCAAAGCCATCCGGTATAGTTATACATAACTGAAGAAACAAGTGGGTTTGAGTATTTTTAACATAAGGCAATATCAAATTCTGCTACRCCAATGAAACCTTACTTTTCAGCTAAAAGCAAAGCTTGGTGCAAACTGATGCATAATTAAGCCAAATGAGATATCTAAATCTACATAGTAAAAGCACTAAGTTCTACACATATCTAGACTGTATCAGCATGCATGTTCACTTTGGTAAGGACAACATAAACTTGTCTTGATTAAACCAAGTTGATTTCAATGTTTTAGATTTGTTTGTCATTTAAATCGCATTTGTCTGATTTATTACCTCAAAAGAAGGTGATTCTGTATTTGGGAGAGGTCCTTACATAGTTTGGTGGTTTTTGGAAGCGTCATGTAGCGGAGTGATGTAAACTTCTACATCAGAGTTTACCAAAAGTAAAAAAAAAAAATTCATTAAGACAAAGCAATACAAAAGAAAACCTTACACAAGGGGGACTTGAAGTACACCACGTTGAAACTTTGCAAGTATGGCAAAATAGTTTAAAGCAGCTAAGGAAAAAGAAAACAGTGAAATTAACTATTAGGATGAGGACAAACCCTGGTCATTTCCTTTGGCATTTTTAAGATCGTGAATCTATCTGTGGCATGGAGGGTGTTTGGGTTTAAAATATGTCTTGTTTTTCTGTGTCTAGTCCATGTTTTTTGCAGGAAAAGTATGCATTGTCATTGTAAGTGTGGAGTGGCAATGGAAAGACAAATCAGAGGGAGGTAAAATGGCAAATGAGAGTTATGGGAGGTTTTGTTGGTGGGGTTTTTTTTAAATGTACTGCTTGTTTTTCTACCAAGTCTCACTGACTTGTTAACTGCTTAGGTTGCCTCAAGGGTGTCATCAATTAATTGAACTCTGGCCTTCAGGAATTTGATTGATAGGCAGGTGATTGAAACACAGACTGTCTCACCATTAATGACCCTTCCTAGAACGCTGGCTATTACTCAGCACCCCAGAAAAACTGCAGTGGTGATAGAAGGGTGGGTTTGATGTCTGGAGGTGTTGGTGTCATGCTTGCACTATGCTCTGAAAGCTTTATATTTGAGAACATAGGAAAGAGCAGTAAGGCACACAGAAGGTTCTCTTCTTAGAAGAGGGCCTGTCTCTCCCTGCACAGACAGCAGCTGCATAGCTTATAAGACCCTGGACTGCTTATGATTCCTGTCAGGTCTTTAATATTCCCAGCTAATTTTTGTCAAGGCTTAAGGTTGCCTTAAAAGTCTTGGCTAAGTAATAAAAAACTAGGCACTGAATAATCCCAGTAGGTGGGATTATCATCTTCTCCTTCCTATGCTTCACAGCAAAGACGTTTATCTTGTCCAACTGTTAGAAAGAAAGTCTGTGGTCAGACAGGTATATTATTGTTCATATTGTAGCAACCCTAACAAGGCCACAGTGTCACTGAGATACTGTGAAAAGTATGGGTTCTTCAGAAACCACCTTTCTATTCTGTAACCGGACTACCTGAAATTGTATTGTCAAATATTGTGTCACCTTTGGAGACAGACCAAAATAACTTAAGTCAAATAGAAAAGTTTTATGGCTAACAGTTGCACACAAAATTATCTCTTTATCATCTCAGATATGTCTTAACAGCTTTACAGGTCATATGTTGAGTAGCCAAGCAGAAAGAGTGGAAGGATGTTCTTTCTTTAGTTAGACATGGTTTCTTTGGAAATTTAGTATCTGTGGCTTTAAGAAAGCCTTCTCCAGTACATTTTTGTACTTTGAATTACTTCACATTACCTACAAATGCCAAGTGGCCTGCAGTGGAAGGTCAAACTCTACACAGCTCTGTAAGCCCTGGGGATCCTGGGCAACAAAACACTGTTCCACCCACTTTCAGCTCTGGCTGTTCCTGTTACTCTCCATATACTGCTTACTTGTCTTACCTGTCCTGCGTCTCAAGAAGATTACAGAGATACATATAAAAGAGATCCCTTCTGTGTGCACAATGCGATCTCTACATCTATACTCATAAATTAAATATCAGTTTGTTAACTATTAAAATAAATGCAATAGATTCAATAGTCTATATTTTAAATAGTTAGAATGGTCCCAGGCATGGTTTCAGCCTGTGCTCTGTAGCACCAGGAGTTAGCATAAGCCAGAGATCATTCCCAGCAAGATGTTAATAATATGGCTGCAGGTGCTCTGTGCCAGCTGTCCTCACAGCCAGGGAATGGTCCCAGGCATATTTAAGTTGCTAGTGTAGATACAGCCAGTAAGGGCAGTCTTAACACAAGGCCCACCATGACCAGAGAAGGGTGGGGCAGAACGTATTACTCTAAAACACATGTATTTTTCTAACCAAGAAAACCAGGAAGATGCCTATGAATAACGCCATCTAAATAAGCCCTTTACTTCCCTATACGCTGCTGTGTATTAGCAAGCTCTACCACTCTTGTGCTTCCAGTTCTAATCCTGGACAAACAGCAGGTATGCAAAATTCTTTGAAAATGGGAATATCATGACACAGCATATTTCTTTAAAAAGCAAAAAGACTTTCATTACTTCTTATACAATTTCAAGCGTTTGTATGGTTGGCTGTATGGGACTAAGAAGACCGTAAGGTAGCATTGCTTCTTAACCCCTCACCTTGCTCATATTATTCTTCAAATCCAGTCAAGAATCTGCCATTCTAATTCATGTTGACACAGAGGGGCTATTACCATATTGCTGTTCTTAAATCAGGACTGGATGATGGTGAAGACACTGCAAAAGTGCTCCTCTACTTTCTACTTTTGTGTTCTGTGCTCCAAGAAGTAAAGCACTGTATATTCTAAAACAGCAACAGCAAAAAATATGTTACTCGTAATCATTAGACCTGTGGTTTTAATGATTTAAGTAACTAGCCATAAGCCAACCAGGAAGAATGTTTTTTCCCCTACAAGAAAGCATTTTTTATAACAGATAAACACTGCCTTGAGCTCAAATTTTCACACACTGAGCAGTAAATTGAATTATATAGTGCTGGAGAGCTGACTGGATTTCTTAATTATTTCCAGACTTGTTAACTTTGGGAAAAATGGGAAAAAGAGAAGAGTGTGTGGGGAAGGAGTGGGGCAGGTCATTCCTGGGGAGTAGTAGAAGGGGCCCACACATACACATAACCTTGCTGAATTTCCCAGAGAAAGATAACATACTTTTTTTGCTACTGCTACTGAAATAATGGAATAAATGTGTAAGGAATGAAGCACCTTGACTTCTCACTGTTCCTGGGCTACAGCAAGTCCCACAACCTGTCCCCTTGCAAGGCAGAAAAGAAATTGCCCTTTTCTTACCTATTTGGGACAATTCAGGAAGAAACTCTCTTTTCTTCTTCCCTTTCTCCTTCCCTAGTTTTTGCAGAAAGGACTATTTATAGTAGCATCAAACCCCAAATCCCCACATTTGAAAGGGATTTTAACAGTCAAACCCTGTATCTCCAAGACAGGAGCAATGCATTTCTCATCATAGATTCACCACATAGGGAAACTTTTGACTTACAAAAATTACTGATATTAACCTTTGATTTTATGGTTGAGTGTTCTTGATGTGAATGAGAGGTCAGCAGTCTTCTCGCCCTCATTGTTTTTTCTGTATACAAGGACTTTCTGAAGGTTTATGATGTCACCTTTAACCCAAGTTATAAATACACAACACTGAGATCATAGGAC
Source organism: Phoebastria nigripes (assembly GCA_035582835.1). Classification (NCBI taxonomy): domain Eukaryota; kingdom Metazoa; phylum Chordata; class Aves; order Procellariiformes; family Diomedeidae; genus Phoebastria; species Phoebastria nigripes. Next base: position 298,169 of record JAYKAV010003120.1, read on the forward strand.
ACATTAATTTCCTGCTCTGACACTACACATTTTTAAAAATCTGGGTGAGACATAAACATATAAACCAAAATTCATCCCCATTTTAAATCCATTTGCTTATGAGTTTGTGCTGCCATGTTGGCAAACACAGAACATTTATTATCAATTAACACAGTAAAACCAGAAGGCAATGTTCATGTAAAATTCTCCTCTTAATATCCGTATGATTACTCACAACAAAATGGACTCTAAATTCTCAATATAGGTTGTAACACACATGTAAAGGCTGCATACTGCAAATAGTTAGCATTTTTTTAGGTATGAATAGTCCCACTGCATTGAAGTAAACTGTCTGTATATCCAAAGTTAGGCACAAGAACTGGGGGAAAAAACCTTCAGGGAACCCCAGAACATGTGATTTTGGTCATCCCGAGTCTATTTGCAAGTTCGGGTGGGGAATGTTGAATAGCTTTGTCTGTGAAAATATTTTTCCCAGCTTGATTTTTGTAGAAAAGAAAGAGATAATAATTATTCTGACTTTTACCCAATTTGTTTCTATAGTTTAGTTTCCTATAGCTTACTTGCATGTACTTGACATTTTGTTTGGTTTAAACTAAATGTTTTATTCAGCGTGGGTTTTTTCAGCTTCCTTTTGTGGAAAAACTATTAAATAATAGAAAAGCTATAATTTTCCATTTGTTTACACAGCCCTAATCATTACATCCTAAGTGCTTGCCAGATTGGAGCCCACCTAAGTGAATGAAATGATCCAAGTGTCATTAGGTCTTGAGTTCTCACTTCCCACCGAGGGTGCCCAGCAGGTCTGAGAGTCTCCTGATTGTTCATACGCTCTGAGACTGGGAAGGAGTAGTGTTGGTCCAAATTTTACACTAATCATGGTTTCCTGAACGCAATTAAGAAGCTTTGTACTTTCTGAAAACCAGCCCTAGAAATTATTTGCTTTAAGGATACCCATATCTGCTCCAGATGCAAAGTTTAAGACATTCTGTTTTCTTTTCCCGCTCTCAGATTCTTCCTTGTTACAAAATAACTCTGCAAAATATGAAAGATATACAGTCACTTCTAAATCCTCAATTTTTTTTTAACTTTCCATTTTTTACAGTTTCCTTGTCTCTGTTGAGAAGTATTCATTCACTCCTTGCCTGCTTTTCTAGTCTGTGCACATTTTTCTCATCTTGAGAGATTGTTGAAGCTGATTTAAAACACAAAATAGAAATGGACTTTGATTTTTGTTAAGTGTTTGCTCCTTAGCCTGTCAGCAGACTCCTCTGACATAATAGATTCACTTTGCATTAGTAACCATTTCATGCTGGTGATGAACATCTTGTAGTGGCCACAAAGAGCTTGTAAGATACCGGGAGAGCAGATTGTCAAATATATTTAAAGGTAAGAAGTCATGTAAAGCAGTCCTAAGTTTAGTCTTCTGTTTTAGAGATAATGTCTTATGTTAGATTGATTACATACAGCCTGAAAAGTGTGGCTCATGCATCCACTCTTGCTGTGTGCTGAAAGATAAAAATCCCATTTGCTGTATTTTATATTGGTGGTCTTTGACACTGGTAATGCAGATCTGTATGTTCCTTGTAAATCACAGATATAATGACTGCCAGATAACAACTCACTTAACTGCTGAATGAAGTGTTTCTTAGCTGGAAACTGAGCTATGCCATGTTCATGATCTAGTGACTTACAACACAGAGCACTGGGTGAGTCACTCATTTGTATCCCCATTAAAACACACACATGCAGAACTCTCTGTAGTATGATACTGTAGTCATGACCCAACATGACTTGTTAGCCAAGACTCTGTCCTGTACTTTAGCTGAATTTGTTTGTTTGTTTGTTCATGTTCCTCTATCACCATCATCAGCATGGCATCCAAGTACTCTATGTACATCCAAGACAAGTTATAGCACCTGCCTGGAACTCGGAGAACAGCACAAGACTGCTTTCCCTCTCAGAGTTTCCCATTCAGTAGGTAGGGTTGCCATCAAACCAACAGCTTCTGCAGTCACTTCTGAGCCCACGGTTGTTACTGCTCATCGTTCAAGGAGTAGTCATCCTACTTGCAGTAACAGGGCTGCCAGGGCTTTTCTGAAAGGTCCCCTCCTGCCAGCTTCCATCTTGGTCCCCTCTGCCTGCCTTCGTAAGCTATTTTGATATCTAAAGACTCTGTAAGACCTAGGTATTGTCATCAGGTATGTCTGCAGCATTAACATACACCTACACAATACTCTAAATTAAAATTTTTCTTTCTGAGATCTGATTTATTAATTATTTTAATCAAGAGATATTCAACCCTCCCGCATCTGCAGCTCTTACACCTAGGCTTCCATCTTTGCTGAAGCCCTCACACCATTCTTGCTAGTCAGGGAGCTGGTAGTCCCCGGCAGATAGATAGCTCTCATTATGCAGGCTGCTGTGATGGGCTTTCCAGGTGAATAAGGGTTGAAGCAACGCCTGGAGCAATACTAATTTTCTGTCCTTCCCCGGAGAGCTGCATGTCCCTTTCTGAGCAGATGAGGAGTTTCCCTCAAGAAAATCCCCGTTCCTGCATTTCCACTCTCTCTTCCCTTCAGTTGCCCTGGGGGGCCATTCCCTTTCCAAGCAGTCTCTTGGCCATGCATGGCTTCTCCTCAGCATCCTCCACAAACCAGCCAGCCCCGGGGAGAGGCCTAAACACGGCCATCTCCACAGAGACACCCACACGTGGCTGTTTCCTCAGTGAGGTCTATGTGTGGCCATCTCCTCAAGGACACCCACACATAGCCATCTCCTCAGAGACACTTGCGTGCAGCCGTATCCCTAGAGAGGCCCAGATGTGGCTGTCTCGCCAGCAAGGCCCATGTGTGGCCATCTCCCCAGCAAGGCCCAGATGTGGCTGTCTCCCCAACAAGGCCCATGCGCGGCCATCTCCCCAGTGAGGCCCGGGGTGCCTCTGCAGCCATGCCAGGCGCAGCTCGGGGCCACGCACAGCGGCACTGCTCGGGGTAGGGCACAGCAACCATCTGGCAAAATTTACAGCCAGACCCAAATCTGCAAGCATGCACATTTCATGGGCTTATTTGAAACTTTGCTTAAAGCGTCACACATGGAACAGCGCAGGACTTGGCAGAGGCAGGTTATGTAATATATAGTCATCCATCTGCCGCCTCTGCGGAAAGTGCTTACTTAGATGTCTGCCGGGCGGAGACTGCGCTACCCAGAGGCTGGCTATTAAAAACAGAGCTRTTACTTATTGACAGTGACAACAAACCAGTGAAATCTCTCTGAACCTCCTTTTTTTCTGGCTTCCAAGCCTATCGCAATCGGGGGAAGGAGGGTACGCCAGACGACCAGAGCAATAAAGCCTGTCTAAATGGGTTTCTTTGTATGGCTTCATCTGCCAATGGTATTGCTTGAAATGAAAGCAGGGGCTTAAGCACGCCAGGCCTGTCCATGACCTCTGACAAAGGGGATCCCAGACAGGAGCTCTCGTGGTGCTGTCTGAAGCTCTGGGGAACTGCTCTCCCAAATTGTGCAGACACCCCGAGAGAGGCTGCAGCAGGCTGGGGGGCGTTAGCCATACCTTCTGCCGCTCCTTTATGCTCCCCGCCTCACCCAGGCCCTAACACAAAATGGACAAATATTTATTTGCCTTAGATCCTATGGCTGGAGTGTTTAGGCCCAGAAGGTGACAGACGTGCAAGTTTGTTTTTTAAAACACAGAGACGTTTACAGAACAAATACAGCTCCTCATCTTAAGCTGAATATTTTTAAACATGGTTGTCATAATGTCACATTTGCCAGCGCTTTACTGCAGAAGCAGCACTGGGAAAAAATGCCTATAACACCATCCTGATAATGGGAATGGCTTAAAGTAAACAGAGTTTTTCATCAGTCCTATACCAAGAACTGGAATAATAAATAGAGATAGGAGGTAGCCTCACACTTCAAATAATTTGTGGAAACCTACTTCCACAAACTCAGCCCATTTCATATTTGTGCAGTTGCTGACCATAAGGACGGCCATAACCCTTGCTGTGTCTTGGACAAGTGCCGTGCTAATCACTCCTCACATCATCTCGAGCCTCAGGAACTGAGATCACTTGACACTGCACAAGTGTCCAAACTGTAATGTATTTCCTCAGCTTTCAGGGTAGCCCATTGAGTTTGACTGGCAGGCCAGCACAGCATCTGTCTGCCTGGGTGGCAAAGACAAGTGTATTTCTGTATCTTCTGAAAGTACCAGCACCCGGAGAAAACAAAGTCATTTAAGAATTTTATGTAAAGATAAAATGCAAGAAAATACACCAAACTGGGGGTTCTGTTCAGCAGCACTTAAAGGAAACAAGCTTTATAGTTGAAGGTACAGAGCTAAAGAAGAGAAAATCAACAGTCCTTCAAAAATCAGGCTCCTGCTGCTAAAATTACTAATACTTTCTCTGAAGACGTCTGATCAGTCATCTATGTTCTGATCTTGACAACAGAAGTCACCATTCACTCTGAAATCACAAGTATGACTGTGATATTTAAAAATAAAAACCCCACAAGTGCTTACTGTAGAAAGAATCAGCATTTTCAGTAGATTTTCTCTACCTTTATTTCTTCATGATTTCCGCCCTGGGTATTGTTTCACAAGGATGTATGTGAATTTCCTCTCCACATAACTGCCATTCTTGAAAATACCATAAGCCCAATTAATTCCTGGTGAAATTTGGCTGGCTTCGATTGCAGCTGGGAAAAGCTGCTTCAGTAGCTTTGGAGTCAGTCACTGAGTAACTAAAAGTTATGTTGCAAAATCCACAGGAAGGATTTTTCCAAGTCTTCACTCCAAGAGGATTTCCTTGTTAAGATTTCTCATCTTTGACAAGGGTAATGCATTTATTCCCTGCTTTTGCTGCCCAGAAAAGTATGCACAAGCAAGGCAGGTTTCAAGGATTTCTTGTAAGGTCATGTCCATACACATGGAGGTCACGTGTGGCTTTGTAACAACACACATCCACGTGTTCGCTCCTGGTTCCTGGCAATGCCATCCACATTGCCAAAAATACCAACTCTCAGAGTCTYGTGTTGTTTCACAGTGAATCTGGGCAGCAAAGCCCAGACCCGTTTTACAAGGAAACTATATAACTTAGAGTTATATTTACAAGGAAAAAAAGACATGATGGATATTCTCCAAGGTGTGTATTTACTCCCAACCCCACATCTAGCCTGCCTTTTCCTCCTACTCTACTTCTATTATATGCTAATGACCTATTTAAACAGTGGTAATAAGTAGCAGTATCTAATAGAAACAACAGTGAGTAACAAGCTTTTGGCACATCCCAGAGTCGGTCTCAAAGGTTTGGGTCATGCAGATCCATTTGAACGCCCAGCCCAGGCACAGAAACTCTTGGAAGGTAATATTATCTTGCCATGTGTCACTTAGGAACTAAAAATGAATATCCCAAAGAGTTTGATTCCTGGCACTTAGGGGATGGTAAATATTATTATTATTTTTAAGCCAATGTTATTATTGGAAAGACTTTAATAATTTGAAAATATGATTAGTGTTGAAAAGACTTCTTCGGTTTTGGCTTTTTGTAACCTTTAAATCTGGGTAGACTATTCCCGGACAAGTATTTCAGCTGGAATTTTATTTTCATTTTTCCTCTATTTACACTGTGATCTATTCCAGTATACACAGTACGGCACTGACTTTGCCTTGGGATATCATCTACATTATTTTAAATTTAAAAGGTTTCAAAGAAAGAAAGTTAAAAAGCTCCTACCACAGAAATACACTAGGGTCATACACCATTCCTTGAGAAGCTCTTACATATTCCAGTGGCTGTGGCCATCATATCCTACAGAAGTGTGGAGCAGGTGTAATAAATACATAGATAATTCTATGGACTACTCTGTATTTCTTGGAAGTAAATGTTTTAAAAATTTATTTTCCTTTTTTTCTGGAGTGAGTTTAAGATACTATTTCAACACTTCATAGAAATATCCCTATGCAGCTTTATGACCAGTTCCTAGTCTCTTACTTGAGAAGTGGCTAATTCTTGATGAACTACACGAACAACAATCAACTACAGAGAAATGAGAACTGATTTGAGTGCTTTTCACTGGCTTTCCTCTTCAAACAATAATCTTTAAGATGTAATGTATCCCAGATCTGCATGGTAAAAATAGATCAGACACCTGTAATTGCTACAGAAAAAACATAATAGAACAAAACCAAGCAGAATAGAATGCAATATATACGTACAGGCTTACATATTTTAGAATACTAGTTGTAAGGGATATTAAATGAGATAAAAATAAACATGAACGTAGTCCTGACACCAGTGCATTTAAATCACCAACACTAGTTACTCATCCAAGTAAAGCTTTGCATATCTTCTTATGAAGTGTGAAGAGAAACAGAGCAAATAAAGACACAGGGGTAGATAYCACAAATGAAACTTCAGAAAAGAAGTGTCTATGTCAGAGGTTTATAGATATAAATTAATATTGTTTGTTGGATTTTTTTCCTTTGATTTCTAAATGGGACTTGGAATGGGAAGGAAAATTGGAGGTACATTATTGTGTCTTACAGACTTCAGAGAGTAATGTCCTTGAGAGGTGTAAACGGCAATTCTATTTTTCTCTCCTCTTCTAGATAGATAGTCCCTGCTGACTGGAAAGCCTCCAGCTCTGTAAATCTCTTCTGGCCAAACATGTAGGTCAGAAATTAAAAGTGTTCTTGTTAAAAGTTCTTGCTTCTTTTCCAAAATGTCACAGGTATGCTTTCTGCAATTTATCTAAGCAGAGAATAGAAAACATTGTTTGTGTGATAAGATCGCAAGGGAGACCTGGAAAAGATCATTAATAGTCTTCTGCACCATGAACACTCAGAGCTCTGTCTCAGAAACTTTTCAATACATAGAAAATCAATATATCTATCAATATATATATTGATAGAGCTGATAGAATCTTAGTGAAAAGGGCTTGTTTAAATTAATAAATAAATAGATTTACCTAGTTGAGAGAGGGTTTGCATTAGTCTAAAATGAGTTTTTTGCAGAAAGGAAAGCTTTTGGGTCATTGTTAAGGAAATTCAGAAGGAACTGAATTCGTCAAGCAATTTTTGAAGCAACTTCCCTCAACAAGTGTCATTAACCAGAGCCTGGGACTGTGTAAAGGGCACACAGAAAATTAATCTGCAGTTTCCAGGATGCTGAGAAGGAAGAAATACTAAGAAGAAGCCAGTGATCCCTTTTGTTGCAACCTTAAGGAGATGGGAGTAGGTAAACGCTCTGATGAAGTTTCACAGGCATGAAGTCATGCAGCAAGTACGTCCAGCAGAGTGGCCACTCTCCTAGCTTCTGAACCATGGAAGGAGGCATTTGGGCAGGAGGAGGTAAATCCGCTGTGTACCGTCCAGCAGTCCCCACAGCCCGCTTGGCAACCTCAGAAGTGCATTGCTCTTAACAACAACCTTTTTCCAATACTGACTTATAATAACATATTTGGCTTGCATCAGGCCTATAATGTGCTGGGTACGTTCTAAAAATAGGAACACGTGGGCCCTGCCCCAAGAGGCTCAATATCTAAGATGTCAACCACTAGATTAAGGGAGGGGAAGAAGGATAAAACCTTTTAAAAAATAGTATCAGCTACTTTGGCTTGTTATCTAACCACTATTATCTGGGAATTTCTTGCTCAGAGGCATGTTCAGCGTGAGAGAGCGCCAAGCTCCAAGCACCCAGAGGGCAGCATGATCATAGTTTGAACAGCTGCACAATCTACTGCGAGCGGCAATTCATTCTGACATCTCACAGGGACAGAAGTAATTTTGTGGGAGGACCCTGAAGAGCCGCATCATCTTTCCTTCCTGCTCCAGTCTGACTCCAGATACTCAAGCAGATCACCCACATATGGCCAGCGATGTGCACAGGTCCTTGCTGGATAGGGACTTTGGGTTAATTTCTCCCCCTCTCCCTCAATGATATATGAATCGCAGCCAGAGCCAAGCAGATTAAGGTCCAAAATCTCCATTCCTTTCACTCAGAAGCTGTTCACATTTATTTGGCACCTCCTTATTTGTGATTAGGATGCTTTCCTGGGAGATGGAAATTTGAGCTCACGAAGACTGAGCCGGGCACTGAACCTCCCATTCAATTTTCTACTTCATGGACAAGGGCTGTAATACTTGAATACTACCAAAAAACAGGCAGGGCTGGCAGATGCTGCCTGTTTTTTCAGGTACTGGTTTTGGGGAACTGTCTGTGTGAGAGGATGAAAGGTATGCAGGTGGGCATAGGCAACTCCTCGCAGCCCCCAACGAGGAGCCTATATTCTGAAGGGAGGGAATTATAACCCCTGAGCATTGCGCACCTCTCTCTCCCACTGGACAATGCTGGAAATTTCTGTACCTGACTACGGGGGCTGGATTCCTCTCTAAAGTCTGGCACTTAATTTATAAGCACCTAATTATTTTATCATATCTAGCTCTTAAACAGAAGCCTTTCAGGTCTGATGGAAGTAATTGGAAATTGCATGCACATGTTGTAAAAAAAAATTTCATTCTGTTTATCCCTTGAATATAATGAGGACTTCCTTTCCTTCTCCTGTCCTACTTTCAGAAAGTTTTACTGTTTTCCTTTAACAAAGTATACCTTCTCTACTATGTCTCTCAGATGTTGTTCCCAACAATGTCTTGGAGTGGAAGATACTAGTGTGCCTGTAAGAAGTGGCCAGTGCTGACTCTTGCTGTGTAACACTCACTCAGGTTGGGTACCTGGAACTGCAAAATGAAGCACACACTCCTGCCTGTGCGCCAAAGTATCAGCCATATGATCACAAGCTTCATAGGCATGGGTGACGTTGTTCAAAAGCAGAAAAGTCCTGAGGAACCTGCAGGAAGTAGCCAATTTTATACCTTAATTCTGAATATATCTATCTAACTTTTCTTCAGATCTGTCTTGATGGGCAAATCTTACTCTACACAGTAAATCTTGTTCTACTATTTTTAAGGCTAGCCATTTCCAGCTTTTCAGTCTGAAGCACATGGGGAACATTTTGAGGTTTTTAAGTGTTATTTTTTTAAGGAGCACAACCAAAAAATCTTTTTTGGCCAAGACTACATGGAAATGATCTGAGGGTAGCTAGGAGCGTTTTTGTTGTTAATATTATTATTACTGAAAATCTGAGGAAATAAAGAAGAAAATTAAAACAGGGCTGTGCTTAATATCTTGCTGTGGATTCTGGAGAAAGCTATAATATACATCTATACCCTGGGTTTTCAAATTTCTGGAATCCTCTTGTCTTCAGAAATAACAAATGAACTCCAAGTATAAAACATCAGAGTTTTAAGGAGAAGGATTAATAAAACTAAAAAGTGATGCCTCATAAACACACCATTAGATTAATTCTGTCGGTCTCTGAGTATGTTTTTTCTTTTGCTTGGCCAGTAGCATGAATGACAATGAAATGTATTGTGAATTTGTGATCTATAGATTTAGTTGATAGACATGCCCAAGTCATTTTTTCTTGCCCTTTCCTAGGTGTTCATTCTCATGGACATGGGTGTTAAATGTTTCAGATGTTATGAAATTTTACACAGGCTGGTGGTTAATGAGTACTAGAAGTTGTGAAGCTCAACAGTGTTGTATTCTTAGGTTCTCTTAAAAGCCTCATCTACCTCCTACAGTCAGTGATATTGTGGTAGGGACTCAAAGGAAAACAATATGAGATCTGATGTGTGCTACTTAAAAAGAGGGTATCCATACTAGCATATTAACATGCAAATTCTATGTGCCGGGCTGCCAAAAAATATAAGTGTTCCATCCAAAATATATAAATACAGTCTACTTCTCTGAAGAGGCATCATTTTAATCAAATGTACATTTGGAGCACTGCTCACTAAGAATTTATACTCTTCTTCTCAGTGTTTATATTAATATGAAACAGGTTGCCGAGTTTTAATAAAAAGGCAGTTATCTTCTTCTGCTAATGGATTAAACACAGGACATTTGAATTTCAGTGATGCATCCAAGAGCATAGGTGACCAAAGTACTTTTGTCCTATTTCAATGTCTAGTTATAACATCACATAGACAGAAACGTATGTATGTAAAACAGCTGGTGTTCACAAGGGGGACCAGGAGGACATAAGGAGTTTGTCAACTTCTGTCTACATTGCAGTCCGGCACCTCTTCAGAGTACCTCTAAAGGAGTATGTCTACCTCTCAGAGAGGATAGTTCCTCATGACTTCAAGGAGGTCTGAAGGTTTCACAGTAAGGCAAAATGCAACTTGATGCTTATGTTTATCAAGTTTGTATTTCAATCATACAAAACCAAATAATTTTGTATTTGAATGTCCCTATTTTGCCAACTGTGATTCACAGAAGAGGTGACATGATTCAACAGTTTTGTGCTTTTAGCATCCTAATTTGTCCATGCAGTTTGCTTTGCTGACTAAAGCAACCACATGGCCCTTTGTGAGGTGGAAGACTGACATGTGGAAAAAACCTGGTATGAATATGGTGAGTGGGGCTTACCATTGTCTTCACGTTAGGATTTGTGTAGATATAAGAGTCTTCACAAAATCTGCTCTACGAGTTTCAAGAGAGGGCTTCTGTTGTGCTGTTGGTACTTAATCCTTTTTATTTAGCTTTGGAAAACTGGTGAAACTTCATTAGATGCAGAAAAGAAAAAAAACTAGGAGTAGGAGTCAGAGAACAACCTGGACTTCTGGCTGCTCTGTGGACTTGCTAATTGCACGTATCCCCCTGAATCTCTTATCTTGTCTTGTATTGGCGCTCTTTCTGAGTTTGGGTGACAGTGCACTGCCCTGCTACCTCAGGCTGCCCAATTAAAGGGCAATAACTGAAGTCTTCCTTCATGTGATCCAAGAAGCTTGCTTCTTCCCTCCCAACTTTTCCAAGCCTAGAACACATTAGGAAAGATGCATGACCCTCCTTAAAGGTGCTGGACCTGCCAGCTGAGCTGACACAAATGCATCGCCATCCATCACAGAGTGTTGTTGGGGAAAGCTTAGCKCCCTGCTGATGCACAAGAAAGCCCATATTGTTTAATGGTTTAAATAGCTGTTTAATACATTCAGGCTTGTTTTTGCTGTTGTTGTTGGGATTTGTTTGTTCTTTTCAAGAAAGCATAGGGCTAAATTCAGACCTGGTGTAAGCGGATACAACTTTATTTACTTGTGAAGAGCTGCAGTCAAACCCAGCAGGACTGTGTTCGGTCCGTGTTTGGAAGCATGTTCAGGCAGTTTTCCTTGTCTGTGGGACCATGCTGTACTTTGAAAACAATTCTTCGCATGCATGTGAAAGCATATTTATGTGTATCAAAGGGTTTTATGACATAGGGCAAACTGAATTACTAGAAATGGGAACCTGATGGCAATTCCTGCCTGTATTTCTTCTTGAAAAGCTGAAAAATTGGCAAATGAACTAAAACCACGCTTAGACAGTAATGAGGGAACTATAGCAAATAACTACATGTGAAAATGATCCCCTGGTCATGCAGTGTGTACACACAATGAAAGCTGGGATTTATGTATATACATAGGCATTATATGACAACACTGTAAGTGCTGTGGAATCACAATGCTGGTTATTAAATGATTTGAATTTCTCATAGAAAAAGGCAGAGTAGTGCTACTGTATTGTAAAACATTTTAGGATAAGACCTGATGACCTAAAGAGGATAAAAACTGAATGGCGTACAGGACAAAACTTTATATCTACATAGCTAGCTGAAAATAGTAGATTTTTATGGTCTGACCTTTGAATTTAATTCTTATGAAGTAAGGTTGATTCTTAGAATAGATCCCTACCCAGAAGCACTTCTAGCAAATGAGGCCACAAAAAAGATGAAAATAAGTTTGGGCTGTTTTAGTCGTTTCCCTTTGTTCACCAGCAGATGCTCACAAAGGGCTCCTGGCCCTATCCATCCTCTGATACGTGGTGCTCTCAGGCCAGTCTGAGCTGCTTTTCTCCCTCTTCATCAATAGATGTCAATAGCAAGCTTCCTACTCCCAGAGACTTCAGCCATTTCAGGGCTCGCACCAGAACAGTAAGGAGGAAACAGTGACTCCCTTCCCAGCAAGAGTTCAGCTTGTTGTGTACTTTCAGTTTGTCCTTAGAAGCTTGTTCCTAATATGACTAGGCGTACTTCTATATTTCGTGTTCTGAGACTCTGAAACTTAGCCAACATTTGTCAGCTTCAGTCATCTCATGACACGTAGAATCCCAAAATTTGACCCAGATTCAGTGAATTTAACAGCATTTTGCAGATTTGCAGGAACGTTGCAGGAACGTGACTCAAAGTCTCCTCTTCATCTTGATGCGTGCTAAAGAAAACACAAGCGATGAAGCTGGGCAGGGCACACGTTCATATCTTTTTCTGTTTCTCCTGCCTTTCTTTGGGTTTGGTTTCTGATTTCCACACATGAAAAGTTCTGGCCAAGGATGGCAATCACATGCAAAATAACCTTGCTGAAAACGAATGACTACATTCTCCAGTCATGTATACTGAATGTGAATGAAATGTAAATGCACTTTGCTTATACATTAGTGTAACAGTGCAGAGAATCAGAACCTGGATCTGAAAAGTCATATGTGGTGGTGTTGCTTTTAATATCCTGTCTTTCCTTCATTCCTCCCTTCCTTTCTTATGTTGCAAGATAGCAATCCACAGGTGATACTGAGCATGACAAACTCAAAGAAACAGTCTGGTAGCAAACTATATGTGAATCTGCTGGGTAACTTGCTTTGCCACTTTACTCTCAGTCCCAGCTAAAAATAAATAACTAAGAAGGTGGTGGTATCAGCAGCCAAGAGAGCAGAAATGGCGATATACTGGCTCTCTTATATCAGCCAGGGATTTGGATTACAAGGACAGGCGCCCACCCGCTAAGTGCACTGCTTGCATTCGCCTGCCATTCGCCTGCCCAAAGAGCAGATCACAAATCATGCCAGTTGTTCACAGAGGCATCAGCAAATGTCAGCATGCTTTAAGCGCAACAGCCAGCAGCCCTGCTGAAGCTAGCACATAGCTGTGGTGGTAGGAAGCCTGCGTCATAAGCTTCTTCTGAACAGATTTTTTTTTTTTAATTATTTTTTGGATGGGAAATGGAAGAGTGAACTCCTCAGATTTATGGAGGATTCCACTACAGATAAATGCTGAGGTAAAAAGAGTTATGTCTGGGCATCCAAGGAGCTCACATCAGAAGAGCTCTGTGGCATCTCCCCATGCCCTCTTCCGACGAATTAGCTTTAAATGTTTTGTTTTTCAAGGCAAAAATTTTGCGATGTATTCTCAATTTCCCCATCTTCCAGACTTCCTTAAAGAGAGGCAAGGAGAAGTGATATCTAAAACCAGTTGTGGCAGTTTAGTTTAATCAGGTATTCTTCTGGTACAGAACAGATCATACCTCAGTAAATTCACCTTGCATAGATCACCAAACCAAACAGACACAATTTAGGACTGTATATAAGTCACCATTGTCCCACATTTGGTCTTGCAATGCAAAATTTGGAATTATTATCATTGCAAACCTATTATGTATTATTCCCTGATGTTGCTATGTGGCAAAACAGAGCTCTTCCAGAAGCCAAAGTAGGTTCTTGGAAATAGTAAATCAGAGGCTGTTGGGGCGTGGGGGGGCAAGAAAAAAGACACTGGTATCTGGCCCAATCCATCCTTTCAGACAGGACATTGTCATTTCTCTGTTAGGTGAGGAACTGACTAAAGGCATCAACAGTTGGCATGTAAGAATGCACTTCAAGGCATGCTATTGGTAGAATAAGGAGAAGCCCTCAAGGAGAACAAGGCTCAGACTTGTTACAAATCCCATCTCATGTCCCTGTTTGTCTTATGGAGATCCTGTCTTCTTGGGGAAGAGTGGCTGGAAAGCTGCCTGTCGGAAAAGGACCTGGGGGTGCTGGTTGACAGCCCGCTGAACATGAGCCGGCAGTGTGCCCAGGTGGCCAAGAAGGCCAACAGCATCCTGGCCTGTATCAGAAATGGTGTGGCCAGCAGGAGTAGGGAAGTGATTGTCCCCCCATACTCAGCACTGGTGAGGCCCCACCTTGAATACTGTGTTCCGTTTTGGGCCCCTCACGACAAGAAGGACATAGAGTTGCTGGAGCGTGTCCAGAGGAGGGCAACGAAGCTGGTGAAGGGTCTGGAGAACAAGTCTTACAAGGAGCGGCTGAGGGAACTGGGRCTGTTTAGYYTGGAGAAGARGAGGCTGAGGGGAGACCTTATYGYGCTCTACAACTACCTGAAAGGAGGTTGTGGCAAGGTGGGTGTCGGTCTCTTCTCCCAAGTAACTAGCGATAGGACAAGAGGAAATGGCCTCAAGCTGTGCCAGGGGAGGTTTAGGTTGGACATTAGGAAAAATTTCTTTACTGAAAGAGTGGTTAAGCATTGGAACAGGCTGCCCAGGGAAGTGGTGGAGTCACCATCCCTGGAGGTATTTAAAAGACGTGTAGATGAGGTGCTTAGGGACATGGTGTAGTGGGGCATGGTGGTGTTGGGTTGATGGTTAGACTCAATGATCTTAGAGGTCTTTTCCAACCTTAATGATTCTATGATTCTATGATTCTATGATTCTGCAAGAAGGAGGATCAGAGCTCTAATTTCCTATGATTTCAGGAAGTTCTTTATTTCAGTTTGATCAAGCTGATGTCTGGGTGTGCACAGAAGGTTGCCCTTGTGGTGTCTGAAAAGAGGAGATCGGGTATTGCCAGGGTAAGCTGTTGAAACAGTTAGGTCAGTTAGGTTTCTGTCTTTCAGACTGTTTTTCTTGAGCTTCCAGACGTTGAAGGATGTTGTATATTTGTATCTTTCTCTTACCAGAGTTAAGTTCACCATAGATTGTAATCAAGTGACCCTGTAATTTCTTTCTGATAAGCTAGAGAGACAGAGCTCTAGGGGAGTCTCACAGTTAACAAATTTTCTAGATCTTAAATAATTATTGTTGGAACTGAGAAGGAAGTAGTTACTGGTGGCAGACTCTTTCTTTTCCTTCTCTCTCTCTCTTTCTTTCTTATATTGAAAGATATTGAGATCTTCAAATTACTTTCTCATTTTAAGACAGAAGGAAAAAGCAAAATATCTTTTTTTTTCTCCCAGCAACAACCCAAAGAAAATGGTATTGGGTTATGTTTAGCTTCAGTAAAAGGCATTTGCAGCTGAAAAAATAGTAAGTGCAAATGTCTCCCACTGATGACAGTGAAATTAGAACCGGTGGAGTAGAGCTTCATAACCCAGGATTTCCTAACAATTTTTGAGTTTTTCTGTGATTGATGGCACAGTTAGCATAAACAGGGAACATCAGAAATGCTGGGAAGAGATTCTGCTGCAGCAGACAACTTTGGGTAGGAAAAGTTCAAGTACAGACTTCACAGTGGCACAAGGCTGTGTTACTTTTTAAAATTTCCATCCCTGATCATGGTTTCTGCCACATGAGTTCTATCTTTCACTCCTGTTTTGCATCACACTATTCCTTTGCATGCACTTTGGCTAACAGGCATCCCCTGACTTAAAGATGTTCTGCAGGGATGTGTTCTGTCTGCTTGCCAGCTGAGAACTCCTTATCATCACAGCCTGTCAAAAATCCCCTTGTGTTTAGCAACAGTTGCTCTTGCTGCTCTTCTTTCTGGTTGGTAGCATTGTTATCTCTTCTGCAAGAACAGTGTTCATGTCTGTCATTTCAACGACTCTGAATTTCTTATTTTTGTCAGGATTGATGGCAGTGCTGCTATTCCTGCTTGTTGTACACTCTCCAGGACTGAGTCATTCCTGTGTGCTCTGTGATTGCCAGGTCAAGTTCTTTTCATACAGGGGAGAGGCTTGTAGAAAGATTGGATAAGGAATATTGCCCAACTAATGCCTTAATGTAGTTTTCTGTGATGCGACTAAACAGTGTGTCTCAAATCATTTTGACATATAACATGATTTTATTTTAGTAAAAAAGAGCAAATGGAAAGAAACAAAATTTTTTACAGTGACCCATGGAAGTATTCCTGTGGCTTTTCCAAGAGCAGGATTAAAAACACTGGAGTGATTTGATGCAGAAGAGAAATACGAAGGTGAGCTTATTGAGCATGGAGGGAAGGATTCACACTAGTTGTCTTTGTTTTTCCATGTGAAATTCAAATGCTCAAGGAAACATTTGTGACCATCAAACTATTTTCTGATTGTAAATCATTATTCAGCTAAACTTATACAAGAATTATACCAGAAACACTTGTTGAGTTTTTGTTGGTTTGGGGAGGGGGGGAGCATATTTACTTTTCCTAGTTAGAGGTTCACTTGTCCACTGAGGTGTAACCAAACTAACACAGATCACAAGTTGTGAATACAAGAATATAAGTGTAGTTCGACTGGGCCACACCGGAGGTCCATCTAGCTGAGCGTCCTGTCTCCAAGAGTGTCAGTAGCAGATGTCTAGGGAAGGCAGCAAGAACAGGGCAAGTCTGCAGTAATATTTCCCCAAAATACAACCTCAGTCCCCAGTTATTTGTAGTTTAGGGAGTATTCTAGTCTGGAACCGCTTTTTTTGTGTTTACATACCTTCAATAGGGTTTTATTTAATTTCTTTTTCCACTGGGTTTTCCAACCTAAGTAACTGTTAGCATCCAAATTATCCAGTCACAAGGTGTYCCACAGTTTACCATTGATTTATGGAGGAAATATCTCCTTTGTTTCTTTCACACTTGCCACCCATTAGTTTCATATAAGGTCTCATTGGAGAAGCATGATTTTAGAGAGCAGTACCATATCTCATCAGGTGTCTCCTGCTCAGTCACTCCTCACAGAAGCTGTGCCCTACTTTGACAGCTCTTCTTCGCCAGAACTTTTTCCAGCTTTGTTACATTCTTGTGGGGGCAGAGAGGCCAGAACTGCGTGCACTGTTCCAGACACCACCACCAAGGCTGTATGGTGGCATAATCATACGTACTTTTTGTCCTCTGTTTCCTACCAGTGCCTAACATCCGATTTATTTTCTTCACTGCTTCTGCACATTGAGATGGTGTCTCCATGGAAGTGTGTATTGTAACACCAAGATCTCATTCTTGAAAGACAACAGACCTCGGGGCCCGCCACTGAATAGGTAAAACTAGAATTGTTTTTTCTTTTATGCATTATTTTACATTCACCTACATCAAATATCTTTCATTTACTCAGTTACTTAATCTTGTCAGGTCCTTCTTCGACTATGAAGAGACCCTTGTCCTTACCACCCTAAATAACTTACTATCATCAGTGTACCTTGTCACCTCATTATTCACTCCTTTTTCCGTATCACTTATGAACATGTTGAACAGCACAGGCCAGAACACAGATCCTGCAGGATTTCACTCATGACTTCCCTCCACCTTTCATTCCTAACCTTTTCTTTCCTAGCTTTTAATCAGTTATTTAGTCATGTCAGAGTTTTGGTTCTCATCCCATGGCAGCTTAGTTTCTCTAGCAGGCATTGGTGAGGAAACCTTGCTGAAAGCTTTCTGGATTTTCAAGAAGGACAAAACAGTTGAACCTTCCTGATCTGTGTGCTTCAAAGAACTAATATGGAGGCTCATATCTGTAATCACTGAATATAATAAACAAAATACAGAGATATTTTTAAAAATTGAGATCATTTCACACATAATTCTCCTTCCAGCAATCAGCTCTGCTGTGTCTGCTGTGTCTGCTTAGCTGACAGAAGACAGTGATACTTATTCAGCCTTGGCAATATCCTTTCTGCTAATGCAAACGGTATCACAAGCTTGACTGTTGTTTTAAGCTGTGACTTTTTTTTGCTCCAGAGTTTGATTTTGTATAAGGCAATTGATCGCATGATTGACCCAAGGCCAAGAAGTGTGCGGTTTGGTTGTTTGAATGATACCTCCTGGCAAATAATCATCTTTTCTGCTTGTTATTTTGGCCATAAAACACACCCTGCATAAAAATCCTCACTGGTCGGCTTTGAAAATACACATACCATGTTATAAATATGTACTAGGCTAAAATATTTTTGACATGTATATCCACTCAGAAAGTTACTAAGAAATATTCAGCTTGATATTATTTGAAATGAGGGAAACACTGAAGTATGAATATCAGGAGTTTTAATCAAAATTCCATTGGGACTTCAATTTGGGATTGAAGCTATACAAAATATTTGCATCTGAAGCAAAATCCACAAATATTTGGATTTTCATCAGTTCTGCTTGGATGCAAAACTGTCAGACACTGCAGTTTTGGCAGTCAAAAATTGCTTTTCCTTAATGTTAACTGCATTTCCCACCCATTGGAAAAATTGCAGAAGACCCAGGGGGGCTGCTAACTCRTATAAAGCCAAGTGCCAAAGAAAAGAACTTCTCCAGGGGTTCCGTGTTTCTCCTCAGGGGTATTCTGTCACCTTCAAACCTATGCTTCATTTTCATGGAGGAATAATTCCTTATGGCAACTTTCCATGATTCTGCCTTGGAACAGGGTATTTCCCAGCAGCCGTGGACACTACAGTCTTACAACTTTGTTTAAACATCTGCTTAGATTAAGAAAATATTAGCACAATACTGGGCACAATGGTCTTTCCATAAAAGGACCTTAAAATGTCTCTGCTCATGAAGTATTGTTTTCCCCAGCATGCAGGGGAGGGAACCAATGTCAGGAGTGAAATTTCAATGTGTGTATATATTTTTCCAAAATCCTTATGAGGAAAATGTCACAAAATTGTGTAATAGCTTGAGAGATGCAAGAACCGAATTCCTGATGATGAATGTTTTGAAACCTTATTGCATGACAGAGACACTGACTCATTCTCCCTTCTCAACTTTTCTCACATATAAGATCTATCAGCAAAGTCATCAACTTTTATGTAGTTTTATTAGCTCGAGATATCTTTTTTTACAACAATAAATTATTTAGTGAAGCATGTTAAGCAATTAACAGGGGAAAACCCACCTGCTTTTCCTCTTTCTGTTTTTCATCTTTCTACGACCAACTTTGTTTATACCTACTTTATGTTTCTAGATATCTAGAAAGTACGTCCCACTTACAAATAAAGTTTAGAAATTAATTTGTTATTCGGAGTTGATCCCTTCAGCAAATGATTGTGTAAATGTACRTTGGTTGTGAGATTTGCTCATGTTAACTGTGTGCTGTGACCACTATTGCAAGAACTTTCTTCTCTTCATTCACACCTCGGGCTTTGAGGCTGACTAAAATAGGAAGCATTCCTGCCTCCTGCCTGAGGAGATGACTCCTGAAACTGCAGAACTGTTTCCAAGATGATTATTCAGGAACTTGGTGCAACTGTGTGTGCATTAACACCCCTTCTTCTCTGAAAACCTTCTCATTGGCACGAACACACTCACATGGGAAAGGAGGGAGGACGCAGAATCTAACCACATCAACATCTGTATCTAAAGAAATACTCCTGGCTGGTGGATGGATGAGCTATTTCACACCCACCTCTCCCCTGCAATGTCAGTAGAAGAATAAAGCAGTGGTATTGTGCAGTGGAAGAAACAACATGAAGAAGCAAACATATAGATCCTTCCCATATACACAGCAGATCAAGGCAAATCCAAAGTTGTTGCACTGAATTTAGCTAGGTTACATTCTTGCCAATAAACAGACCTTATTCCTTTTTCTTTTTTTTTTTTTTGCGGAGCTACTTAGCAATGTAAAGTGTTTGTGTTGAAAATCAAACCTTACTCTCACTTGTATTTTAACTACAAGTCCATTCCCTCCTGCTAAAAATAAATTGACCCTGGCCTGAGTAAAGTATTGGACTGAGTTTTGTGTTAGTAATGAAATCTTATAGCCAGTAAAGTTTTAAGTTTCATTGTGAACCTTTCACTCTGTTCTAACTTCATAATTCTTTGAAAGCCTAATGCTGAAATATTTTTCCTTATCAGTTTATGTGTTTGTGTATGTATGTGTAAATATGTATATGTACTCATATAAAATAATGAGTTATATATGTAAACATGACATATATAATATGAAGACAAGATTCTGTGGATATTGGTATGAAATAGAAATGACTACATTACTCATGACTGATAAAACCATGAATGCTTTTCTCAAATGAGTGCAAATACAATGTTATAGCCAAGCAAAGTTTGTACGAGATTAAGAACATTGTAATTAGATATAAAAGTGGGAGTTGTAATAGGAAGTTTCACTTCAGTCGTAACTATAACAGTCACAACTGCTGCAATGTGTTTATTTCAGCATAGATTAGTAAATATACAGGGCTGGTTTACTGCTAATGAGTTACACCAAGTGAAATAACAACTTTCCACTTAATGTTAACTACCACGATATTGATAACAACACAGCTTTGTGTCAGTACGGAGGGGAGCATAGCTCAATTTTTTATTAAAAAAGAAAAGCAAGAAAGAGAGGGAGAGACTGGCCCACACATAACTCTTAGTTATACTAAGGCTTTTTGAGGTCTTTGACAAAGGAAAGGGATTTTAACTTTGCTGGAATTATGGACCTCCTCTGCTCTCAGGTCTGTAAAAAGGCATGGAGTACCAGCAAAAGTCAAGGCCTGTTTTAAGAACAGAGACAGCTAAGTTGTGTTGCCAGTATTATTTTACAGTGCCGGAAGAATTAGCCCTCAGCTGATGTTCAAAACACTAAGGTGTGCACCTCCAGCACCGAGAGCAAAACGTTCCTGAGCGCCACTTCAGGAAGAGAAACAGAAAGGGCTCATGTCTCCCACAGCATCCTCCTAGAGAAGCTGGCGGCTCATGGCCTAGACAGGTGTACTCTGCGCTGGGTAAAAAACTGGCTGGGCRGCCGGGCCCAGAGAGTTGTGGTGAATGGAGCGAAGTCCACTTGGCGGCCGGTCACGAGCGGTGTCCCCCAGGGCTCCGTTTTGGGGCCGGTCTTGTTCAATATCTTTATCAACGATGTGGACGAGGGGATTGAGTGCTCCCTCAGTAAGTTTGCAGACGACACCAAGCTGGCCGGCAGTGTCGATCTGCTCAAGGGTAGGAAGGCTCTGCAGAGGGACCTGGACAGGCTGGATTGATGGGCTGAGGCCAACTGTATGAGGTTCAACAAGGCCAAGTGCCAGGTCCTGCACTTTGGCCACAACAACCCCATGCAACGCTACAGGCTGGGGGAAGAGTGGCTGGAAAGCTGCCTGTCGGAAAAGGACCTGGGGGTGCTGGTTGACAGCCCGCTGAACATGAGCCGGCAGTGTGCCCAGGTGGCCAAGAAGGCCAACAGCATCCTGGCCTGTATCAGAAATAGTGTGGCCAGCAGGAGTAGGGAAGTGATTGTCCCCCTGTACTCGGCACTGGTGAGGCCGCACCTCGAATACTGTGTTCAGTTTTGGGCCCCTCACKACAAGAAGGACATTGAGGTGCTGGAGCGTGTCCAGAGGAGGGCAACGAAGCTGGTGAAGGGTCTGGAGAACAAGTCTTATGAGGAGCGGCTGAGGGAACTGGGACTGTTTAGTCTGGAGAAGAGGAGGCTGAGGGGAGACCTTATTGCCCTCTACAACTACCTGAAAGGAGGTTGCAGCGAGGTGGGTGTTGGTCTCTTCTGCCAAGCAACTAGCGATAGGATGAGAGGAAATGGCCTCAAGTTGTGCCAGGGGAGGTTTAGATTGGACATTAGGAAAAATTTCTTTACTGAAAGAGTGGTTAAGCATTGGAACAGGCTGCCCAGGGAAGTGGTGGAGTCACCATCCCTGGAAGTATTTAAAAGACGTGTAGATGAGGCACTTAGGGACATGGTGTAGTGGGGCATGGTGGTGTTGGGTTGATGGTTGGACTTGATGATCTTAGAGGTCTTTTCCAACCTTAATGATTCTATGATTCTATGATTCTATGTTCTGTCCAGCCAAGTGTAGAATGTGTTGCTCCGGGCACAGGTATAAAATGTCAATCTGTCTGACAGATAGCACCTTGCAAAGCAGTGATAGAAAAGCACTGCCTCTTCCAAAGAAACCACAGGGCTGGAAGGAGCAAATCTTGGACAAATGACAAGCAGTTACAGTTCACAAGGGCTGCCATGTGTCGAACATGATGGCTGCGCATATGCAAGCAGATCCAGGGGAAGTCAGAATCATTAGCACAGTGATTTTAGATAAGATTCATCCCACCTAATTACAGACATCTTGCTACATCTGAGCTAGGCTCCCTAGGCGCCCTTTGCAATTCTGGGAGAGTTAGAGGTGCTTGTAGAGAGTAATTTATCTGACCTGATTTAGATGCCTTCTTTGGGGAAAAAAAGAGGAATGGAAACCTAGAAGTTCCAATTTTCTGCCATGGGCTATAAAGTAGTAACTAGACAACCAGTTCAAGCATTGTAGATATCTGTGAAGAATATATATAAAGCCTGTGTATGTGCACAGACTCCAGCCTTTGACAAATGGTGGCTGCTCAGTTCATGGTTCCCAAGCTGCCTTCTTGGCAGAGCTTCCATCATACAAAATGACATGACCCAGGCATGGTATATTCATGTATGCATGATATATTCACATTTCACTCTATTTCTACATTGTTCCATTCTCATTCCTGCCTTCCCCTCCCTGAATCCTGCCCCTGAAGGTATCCTAGAAAGTGCAGGAAAGATAACAACAGTGGAGCAGCTGAGCCTTAACCTTGGTTGTTCAGAGAATCACTTCTGTGTGTCACTTTGATCTTCAGTTTAATCTCTTGTTAACTAAAAAGGGCAGGAGCAGGAGTAAAGGTGGTTTCTGCTCAAGAATTTTACATGAGAAAAACGTCCCCTTCTACCTCTAACTACTTTTCCATTCATGTTTTCCTCTTATATTGATTCTTAGTTAAACATGGGATCCTGGATAAATGTTTTGGAATTTTAAATCTGAACTTTTGCAAGCATCATGATAGACAATCACATCCTTATGAAAAATGCAGCATGGTTCTAATTAATTTTTTCAAACATCAATATCTCAAGGCTTCAAAATATTTTTCTTTAACAATGTTAATCATCAAAATAAAAAAATCTCTGTGTTCACTGAAGCCTAATTGTTTGCAAAAATTGTAAATCACCACCAGTTAGAAATCTGTCTTTTAGTAGTTTTTTTTAAAAGTCCTTTGTTTCCTTTTTTCGCCACTTTTTATTTGTGGGAGAAGGTATATGGAAGTAATGAACAGCATGTTAAAGAAAAAAAACAACAAGGCTGACAGTTTTTTGGGCAAGTTTCAGCTCAATGGGATTTCAAGTGGCAAAGATTTAGAAACCCTCCCAAATCATGGCTGACAGGGGAGAGACAAAGCAGTATCTGCTGAAATGCATTCACTTTCCCAAGACCTAGATGCTTCACATTGCAAAAGATTGCAAAGTGCAGTGCTATGCAAAAACTTTCCATTTTACCTCGCTAGGATAAGACAGCACCGCTGCCAGCTAATAATATACCACATCAAATATACTTTTTAATATGAAACCCCTTTAACATAACTTGGTCTTAACACCTGGTGCATAGAAACAGCAAACCCGAGAACAACAAGATCTTGAGAACATGTGGACAAAATCTGCTCATGTGCTGGCATTTTAATTATGTTTGCCCTGACCCTTTTCCCATGTTCTATAAAACAGACCAACAGTATGGGGGGGGGGGGGGAACCCCACCTCAGTAGCACCACCTCAGCTAAACCAGATGAGTGCTGTGCTCAGGATATTATTAACAAAACAAAACAAAACAAAATATACTGGAAATGAATAAGGAAGCTGAAGCCAATACTTAAAATAATAGTGTAAAGAGCTGTCACATAGTTCCTCTTAATAGCTTCAAGGACACCTTCCTCTGGCTTTTAAGCAGGGTCACAGGCAGTGTTACGTGCTTTTATGGAGTCAGACCGTTTCTCTTCCCATCCTCCATGCAAAAGGCGAGCGGGGTGAAATGGATTACAGGGATTACAGATGCTTGTGATCGAACACACCACTGAATCGGGGGAAGCAGCCTCTGAGGTGATGAATTCCAGCCCCCAAATTCAAACCTGAAAACAACCCCAGTGGAATTATTCCACATGGAGCCTGAATGAAAGAGCCAACGTTCGGCATAGCCAGAGCCCTGCAGACAGCCAGGACACCTCCCCGGGCATGAGCACTATGCGAGGAACCCTGCTAGTAACATGCCAAGGAGGGGTTGGCGTCATTTTTTTAATGGGGAAATTGTACTGCACGCAAAATGATATCGCATTGCAAATTCTCCGGGGAGCCAGCTGAAGTTGCCAAAATGAAGGTGCTTTTTCTTAGT
Organism: Phoebastria nigripes; assembly: GCA_035582835.1. NCBI lineage: Eukaryota > Metazoa > Chordata > Aves > Procellariiformes > Diomedeidae > Phoebastria > Phoebastria nigripes. Next base: position 322,392 of record JAYKAV010003120.1, read on the forward strand.
GTTCAAGTACTTTAATAGTCAAAGCTTAATCTTATCACTGATAGCACTACTGTCTTCTGTTGGCAATATTTATTTTCAAGAACTAATTAAAACAAGCTGGTAGCAAGTCCACCTGGGACACACTTTTCTCTCTGAGTCCTATCATTTAACAGCTGAATGAGGTTATACAGATTGCATCTATGAATATAAAAATCAATAACCAAAGAAACAGCACAGGGAAGGCTTATTTCCTCTGATGGTAACACTTGAACTAGTCACAATGAGGGGCTGAGCAGAGCATGGATTCACAGCAAGAAAAGGAGAAGGTTAGCTGCACCCCAGTGACCCAAGCCACAACTGTCCATAACACGTTTTTCAGAGCAGTAGAGAAGGGGTAAATGCCTGAGCAGTGCTGGGAGGTGATTTGGGGTACCTGTAGGCTCCTCAGGGATGATCTGAGCCTCTTCCACAAAGACTGGCTATTGCAGACCATTGTAATGACAATTTGCTCCCAGGCAGATATTACTGCTTGCTCTGCTCCCTACCCCATGTCAGCAGGAGCAAGGCAACACCTCGTGGTCTGATCCTCAGAGAAAGCGGTTACCTGCCCTTACCACTCTGCTGCACCTCGCTCGGAGCGTGAATCCACAGCTGCTCCAGTATTAACATAAAACACATAAGCCTGGGCGGAGGAAGGAAGCTGAAGTGGCAGGGACTATGACAGATGTTGCAAAATGTCGACTTATTCATAACAGAAAGTCAGGCAAATCTTTTGAAAGCTTCCCCCCCCCCCCCTTTTTTTTTTAATGTGCAGACTTCAAAGCAATGAATTGTGGCATCTGTAACAGCTACCAAACCGTGCCAGTTGAAGCCAGTGGAGCACAGTCTACAGTGATAGAATGCAAGTCATGCAATTATTCGAGTTTGCAGTCCTGGTTTTTGAAACAACATATGGTCTGCAGCAAGGAAGCCAGGATATTTTAAAAGAGCTCCTACAGGGTTTCAAACTTTGATTTTACAGAGGTGTGGGAAAAGAAGCAGACTCCATTCAGGCTCTGATATTTAAATACATGTGTTGTCGTTTTGCTTATTGAAGAGAGCTGTGCTGTGCTTTTACATATGCAGAGTGTATTCTGGGTTTCTAAGGAGCAGGCAGTAACGTATAGGTATTTCACACACTTCCTCCTTTTTGTTGACATTTAGGGAAACAGGGTGCAGTACTGGACCCTTAGTGAACAGCAAGTGGCCTGAACAGCTTTAAAAAAAAAGTCTAACACATCAATGTGAGAAAATTCCTGTTAATTGTCGCAATGAAACTGTCCATCAGAGTATTCTGAGTCACTGATTATTTTACACTGAAGCACTGTTGTCAATGCAAAGTGAGAATCTATGAGATCCCACCAGGACCTATGGGCATAAATCCCTATGACAAAATGGCGTGAAACACTGTTTGAAACATCTGCCTATCAGGTCAAAATGGGTGACAACGGTCAGTGCTATGTCCTTACCTGTTCCCTCCAGACTGAGGGCTGCCAGAGATGACAGGCAAGGCTAGTACAGTCGTGATACCATGAGCTTCGATTTGTGTGTATCAATATGTGCAGATTCCCTTCAGTCTACTCTTTCCCTCTCAACCATGAAGGCTTCTTGGCCCAAATTCCACCTTTTAAAAGATATGGATCTCCGAATCAGGCTTCTGTGTCAGTGTCTGTCTCCAGGATACTGTCTTTCTCAGGTTTGGTAGCTACATTTGCTTTAATGAAGAGAAATCTAGTAGCTGCTCCATGCCTTTATCTTATGGCTGGCTACCTACATCCCTTCAAAAGCTCTTATCACTGCTGGATGTTGAAAAGCTAATCCTGAACATAAAGCAAGCCTTACAGAAAGCATAAAAAAATCAACACTAGGCACAACCACAACCATGGTATAGGATGTTTCTGTTTATTAGATGAATTATAACTCAGTTTCCAATGTCACTTTTTTATTGTCTGCCTTTTAAATCTATTTTCTTCGGTATATACTGCCCAAGGCTAAGCTCCCAGGAAGTGTGGGACACCTTCCCTAGCTTTCAACACCAGAAAGTATCCCTGTCACATCTGGTTTGAGCCTACACCTGACACAAATCAGAGCTCTGACTAGTAACTCCTGCAACAGGTCCAGATTATTTGGCTGAGCTGCAGCTGCAGCAAAGCCCTTTGACCTCAAATACAACAAAATATATTAAACCTATTCTGAAAAGTTGACTGGGTTAGCTTCAGAGTGTGAGATCTTAAGTATATATTTTTCATGAAGAGGAAAGAAACATCAGTCAGCTCAGAAAACTGGATCTGTTCTCATCAGCAACCAGGTGCTGATGCTTTATGGGACTACCCAAACTGTTTACCCCAAGGTTGTGGAGGCTTTCAMCAAGCCTCCCTACTTGCTACTCTCCAGCTCCACACAGTCGGTCTCCTCCTACATGCATCATATTGGTCCCTGAACTCTCTCCAATTTAGCAGGAGTCATCTTCTATGAAGCTTCAGCAATCTTCTACACCATGCCCATGGTTTGAGTAATCTAGAAAAAGAGTCATGCAGGAGGGGAGGAGCAAGCAGAGCAGTTTCCTCCACAGCCCTTCTTTTGAGAGGCTGAGAGGGGCCAACCACTCTGCTTTCTGTTATATCCTTACTCAGAGATGCAGATGCTGTCTCAACTTTTCTTCTGGTCTCCCTGGCATCTTCTAACAAGGGAAGGTTGAAGGAACTAAATACATGTGCCTTGGCTACTAGATCACTGAGGAAGGCTATGATAATGCTTTCTAATATATGAAGTACATAAAAATCTATGAAATAGTGGAATTATTTAGACTCATAGAGAATGTATAACTATCAAGAATGGGATGGTAATTATTGAAGCATGCAATGCAGGAGCGTTTCCTAACATGAAGATCTACAGCTTATGAAATCATCCCTAAAAGAAAGTTATCAGCAGCAAGGTCTCAAACTGTAAAGCAGAGAGAGTATGTTATTACTGACATAGAAATGAGTTCAATCTGATTTTGCTTAGGCCCCCAGGAGCCTCTAGTGCACACAAGGTTTGTACAGTACTGCCAGGTATTTGCAAGGTCACTCCCCTATTCACACTGAATCGCTACTTTTTAAATTGTGCCCCCATTATAACAACTTCATGCCTGTTTCTGAACCATCGAAGTTTTAACTCATACCCCTGTGTAAGAAGCCCTCTTGCCTAACGTAGTAGTGTATTTGGGTGTATTTGATAAATCTCATCCTCTGCAAATTGCTGCAGAGAAGGAATGGAACAGTATGCACTCAGAAGTGGTTTAAGTTAAAGTAAGTTCCAAACCATTTTGACAAGTGTTTGGATTCTTGAATCTGGTCTTAAGGCTACTCTATACCTGCTTATAGAATAGAAGCTGAAGCTTTCCATTTTGCATCCTGGGAAAAGACCTGCAAAGGATGCATTTATGTTTGATTTGTTTTTATGCAGCTGACAGTGATAAGTGTGGAACCTCCTTCACCAGTCATGTGCTTAGGAGAGATTTTGATCTCCCAAGAGAATGATGCTGCTCGGATGAGGTAGTTGAGTGCATCCTTTTTTCTAAAGGCATGTATGCGATGTGTAGTGTACGGATAGTTTTGCACAACAGAAATAAGCTATTTGCTCATGCGTGTAGACAATCTGCATGTAGCAGATCTTGTGCTTATACAAACTCTCAAGTAGCAAAAACCCCAACAACTACAGCAACAAAAAACAACTAAAACMCAGTTCTTCCAGATGCAAATTTGGTGTGCAGAAGCACACATGTAGTAGTGGAAATCAACCCCTCATGGCTCCTTTCAACTTCCTTTGAAGTCAGTAGCAAAATTCCCATTGAGTTCAATAAGAACAAGAGGCGGCCCTTGATCTAGTAAAAAGTCCTTGTGAGGTTTTATAAGCTCTTTATACAAAACTTTTTTCCAGTTGTATATGAAATACATTTTGACCCTATATCCACCCACAAGACTTTGTGGCTGGCTGAGAATAATGTGACACCTCCACTCTGCCCAGCCAGCGACTGTCACTCAAAGCCCTGGTTGTGCAGGTGTAGGAGGGATTCCAGGATACCTGAGCAACTTTTGCTTTCAGAGAAGAGCCACTAAAGAGAGGATGACAGCTCAAGTAACTTGCATCCAGCTATTCAGGAGCAGGTTAGGTCAAGGCCATTTCTGGCCACTGATCCAGCCTCCCTCATGAAAACGGACACATGACAAATGTCCCTGCTAATTCTGCTCAGTCTTGTGGTAGCCTTGGACACAGCTCGTCACAGGGAATTAATACCAAGACTGGAGAACCTGGCACAAGGAGATGGAACTGCATTAGAGCAGTTCTGTTTCACTCCTTTCTGATCAAGTCCAGAGAGTGCTGATGGGCAGCTATTCCCTCTGCTTGAGGGCGCTCAGCTGTGAATTCCCTAAGGGATCACTCATGTTGCTTCAGCTGTTCTACATTTATATGAAGTCTCTGGAAATTTGTGAGACAATTTGGGAAAATTATTACACTCGGTACTTTGTCTGCTTTCCAACTGACTCAGAAACCATGGTCACTGGGCTTAACCAGTACTGACAGGAGTTATGTTTTAGGCAAAAGCCAGCTGGCTGAATGTCTACCCAGAAAATATGGAAAAGATGGTGATCGGCAAAGATAAACACTGGTGGACCTGGCAGCAGCAGGAACCTCAAGATGGTGATTTACACCTCTGTTATCTCTCAGTTTTGTGGCACCCAGATCACACTTCACGCCAGTTAGGAGAATCTCCAGACCTTCCAGGCAGCTCCATAAAACTGCTGCTCATAACCTGTGTAGCCTGCTCTAGAGGAAGGAACCCTCTTCCACACAAAGGCTGGGGTCATGAAAATGCAATACACAAGCAAGTCAACTCAGTCGAGACTATGCAGCCCTGCACCTCAGCCCTAGAAAAAACACTGCTCGGACTCTGATCCACAGTTGTATTTTAGGCTTGAAAACATGAGCTTTGTCTACCTGATGGGAATTTCACTACACAGTGTACAGCAGAATAGAGACCAGCAAGAAATGTCTGGTTTACGGTTGATTCAGCTACAAGAAGACAGATGTTTCATGGTTTAAAATATTTATATGAAAATAAATTTTCTTGGATCTTTTAAAACTTCCCCATTAAATTGTACCCAAATACTGAACAACCTATTACAGGAAGACAGATACTATCATGTTAGACATTGAAGTCCTTTGACTATCTGGAACAAAGGCAAACTTTTTGTGGAAAAGTACACATTAGTAGGCTGGATTCATTAAATGCTAGTAATTTTAGCTCAGGTTAAAACATCTGAGCCCTTAATGGGTTCAAGGGCACACTATTAATCAACAAAGAAATTTTCTAATCGAATTTGGCCTTGGGAAATTCTCTTATATATTCTTTCTGGGTGATGTTATTGTTGTTGGGGACCTTATCTACTATCTTGCTGGGAACAACTATCCACTTTAATAAAATGCCTAAAATATTGTAATAAACACACAGCTTATATCAATAGCATCATATTTCCCCACATAGTATTTTTGTGTGGTTTAATTAGATGGAAGGATTACAGGAAAAGTTTGTGTCATAATGATTCTTTAAAGCGAAACCATAGATCAAAGTTCATAGCTGCCAAATATACAACTTTCAAAACAAGCTCAAGTGCTGCTATTAATCATGGCTGCTGGGGGATTTGATGACAAAGATTAAACTGCTGTAAAGGATACTGCTGTGCATCAGATTCTTGCAACTGTCATCAAATACTCTGCCAACTATTAACAGGTCAGAAGAGTTGTCCAGCATTTACCATGGGTGGCTCCGTCACTGCAGTTGGTGAGGCCGTCTATGCCATGGTGACAACCAGTGACACCCTCCCAGATAGACATTTGTGGGTTGTTATTTTTTACAGTGTGGCTGAAGTCTTAAGGTCTGCCTGTAGAGCAAACAAGAGAGGGAAACTGCAGGACCTCAGCCTCACAGCACTCTATCCTCATGGGAACATCACTTGGGTGGAGTTATTTTCTTTCTCATTTTCCACATGGAGTACCTTTCCTCTTGCTTACTGCATGTTAAGAGTGCCCACCTGTGGAGCTGAGGTATTGTAAATTCACCTCCTAGTTTATTTCTCAGCAACCACTCTGTATAGATAAGCCCTCAGAGAGTGCCTCAAGGACCAGCTTTCATCCCATCTGCAATTACGCCAACCCTCTCTCCTTCCACACAGGATCATGTAATATCCCTGTGGGAAGCTACAGCGTTCACTTACACAGAAACATAATATGAAGGAAGTATGTAAAGCATACTTTGCAGGGCGGGAGCCAACAACCTGTGACCCACCAGCCAGTGCTCTGTGGTGGGTCACCAATGGCCATTAGATGGCATGTAGAGAGTTGTTAACCTACAGACCTGCAATATGCTGCTGTCGCTGCTCATATGTAACAGCGTGCTTGAGAAGTGGCCCTTCTGAGGTTCAGCTTTGCAGAGTCTTAAACTGGTATCAGAGTTTTGCACTGAGCTGTCGGTGTAACAGATGTGAATGACAAGTCTGATGCAACAAGCAACCGGAGATTCAAATCCAAAACCACAGATTTGACTACAGTCTTCAAAGTTTAGGGGAGTTACAGATCTGAATCCAAACTTCACAGCTGCGGCCAGCTATAAAACAAACTTATCTATATAATGGGTTGAATCCAAACTACATTTGAATATCCCTCATCTCTGGGAAAGTTTGGAGACACATCTGGCTGGAAATTTTTAAGCATCATCTCATCTTTGCTAATAGCATCTTTCAAAAAAAAGAAAAAAAGAAGAACAGAATGTTAAAGACTTAAAATGGCAGACATTCAACCTTAGATTATTTCAAGTAGTTCAGCCTTTAACTTACCAAACAAAGGCCTTCATTCTACCCAACACTTCATAAGTTAAAGGTATCATGGATCACTTCACTCCTTAATGTAACAGTTCTGTCCTCTGCTGAATGCAAGGACGTGACACCAGACAGACCATTTTTAGACACTTGCGATGGGATATTTTGATATCTAAAGATTCCTTGCTCATAGACCAGCCTTCATTTGCCTTATCTTGATTTAAATTTTTTTTTCCAAGGCTCCCCTCTTTTCACAAAAAAAAATTCCTATGGGTCTGAAACATTCAATATTACAGCCGCCAGACATTCAGCCCTCTTCCCCTCCCAAAATGTTGAGGAAATTAATATATCCTTTTCAGTTATAGCAAAGTGAAATAAATGCCTGCTTAGATTAATTGCTTTTATATTCATTGTAAGATGCTATTTAATTACCACCATGAGGATGACTGGATTGCATGGTCTTGGCACGTAACTAGTTCTCCCTGAGAACTGGTCTCTTAACATAGTTTTGGGGTCTGTTTAACACTTGTGAAGCTACACTTCTGTGTAGGATTACTAGAACCACATAAATGGCATTTGCTCGCACATCTTTGTGTGGCACTGACAATGTCCTGCCTGAGTATGGGGCAGGTAATCTGTAGCACACACTGTGTCAACAAGGCATTTATCATACACGAACAGCTATCTTCTTGGTGATATATCAAAGGGTCTTTGAGGATGTCTCTGGAAACATTAGTGTCCATATTGCACTTCAAAGAATACAAAGACTATCTGGGAACATTTCCTTGAATTGGGACCCATTTTTCTGGTTTTCTGGTTTCTGCCATCTTACATTTAAATACGGCATCCGGTTTTCTTCTTACAGAGAACCATATACCAAGCATAGTAACCAGGAAAGAGTGGGGAGGTGTTTTCCTTTGGGTTAGTGAAAAATATTGCCTGAGGAATGGAAACACTGCTTTGATTGTGATACAGCCTCTATTTTTATTACTTTTCTCTGTAAAATACAATAAAAACATTGTGGGAAATATATAGTCAATTATCTGCAGTGGAAGGGAATACACCATCCATCGGCAAGGCTTCTGGGGGAGGGAGCACCGAGGTCCAGGCTTGTCTTATCTTTCAGTGGGAGACTGTGGCTCAAAAACTGCAGAAGCAAAAATTTAAAAACAAAATATGAGCATGTGAAATGCAAAAAGCCAGTTATCCACCTGAAAAACACCACAAAGGGCCAGAACATCATCCCTGAAAACAGTATAACTACAGCTGCTGTGTGGGTAAAGCACTCAGCAACAGAAAGAGGGATGGCTTAGGGTCTGAAAATGTGGTATCCATAAAGCTCAAGTCAATGGCAACATTACCACTGGCCACAKTGGAGTCCAGGTTTCCTCCAATATGCTCTAAATTTACTCTTGGCTCTGTATTATAGCATCCAAATAAAACCCAGTGGTGTGCAAATGAACATAAGGGCACGGCATAGTCCAAGTGGCTGCAGTACTGACACAGGTTAAGTCTGTGCTGGGGCTACAMTTCACGTTCACTGCAATAGCCCAGCTTTCGGGTAGCACAAGTACTTTCACATCATGCTTTATCCTTCTTGACTAGCCTTTGATGTCAGTTCTCATCTTAGGCTACAGAGTCCTGTGAGAGGTGCACTGAGATATATTTGGATAGAACTATACATTGTGGGTGCCGCCACAGTACCTGCGACATTTCAAAGTGTCTGGTGGGATTGCAGGGTCCATTTGTGCTATCTCCACTTCTCCTGCCGTTCCCTGCCACAGAACTGGAGCCCAAGCGCTTGTCTTGAAACCTGGGCATTACCTCCAACGTTTAGAAAGGCCACAAAGGAAAATGTCAGCAGAAGTGGAAAGGCAGCCCACAAAGACTAACCATTACCTCATTATGATAAATTGCAGTTATTGATATTAAAACTTGGACTTCAGAGTAAACTTAAACATTAATGTCATGGGAGTTTGACAGCACATTTGGAAGAGTACAACAAAATAGTAATTTCATATGTGAAGTTGGTACATAAATCTCTGAAAGTAGCTACTCTTCAGACTTTTTAAACACACTTCTACACAGTACTAATTAGATGTATTATCTTTACAGGAAAGATATACTCACAGAACCTGTGAGCTACTTCTGATGATGACTTACGTTCCTTCTGTTGAACTGCTCACAGTATAGACTCGCTAGCATTAATGCTGACACTGTCTGTGATTTTAAAGTTGTCTCCTGTTGTCCTCTGTTGAAGCAGAAATGAGCCCTCTCAGAGTCCGATTGTGCTATTCCAAAAAAGGCTCTTCTCTTATTAAAAACAGAAGCTTTCATTTTCTCTCAAGGCCTGATATTTATGATCAAGCATTTCATGCCTGCTTCTCTTGCCCTAATTCTGGTCATTTGCAACAATGCTGGTGTTAAGTGACTATGAAACCCTAGTCTCTGAAGTAATCAGATTTTCAGGCCCTGTGCCCTATGTCACATGGAACCATTTATTGCAGTACAATAGGAAATAAGGCCACTACACATAACAGTATTTCTGGAGGGAGAAATGTTGCTCATTGCTGAGTAACAGTATACTCAGCTGATTGTAGGTTGTAAATTGTGCCTTGGGAATTGATGGATTTTTGCATTTAGAATAAGCAGAACAGAGAGGGAATGACCAAAGTAAAAGCACAGAGAGAAAATATGCAGGGTACCAAGCTCCCGCTCAAGCACCCGGTCACATGGAAGTGCTAACTTCCCAGATCTGGCTGATACAGGGCAGCTGAACTGGTCTTGGCAGCTGGGATGAGCTGGGCCATGAGGAACCAGCAAGGCTCCATCACTGGCTAATGAGCCCAGCAAGCTGCGCAGTCCCTTCTTCCCACATAAAAACCTCACAGCTCTGCTATCAGCCTCAGCATCTCCTTGTACCCAGCATCTGTCGTGACCTTTGCATACAAGTAACAGAGAGGTTCAACAGCAGATGGTTAAACCGAACCATGTAAGAACTGTGGACTAGTTGGATCGTTGCAGCTTGTTGTATTAAGTCTTTGAATTTCAGAGCTTACCTTAGGGTCACTTCCTTTGGTCCTGCTGAAGTTGTAGAGAAAAAARAAAAAGGCCCAAGCCCCTCAATTTTCCAAATGTAGTAAAAAGTGTTTGAATACACACTTTAATATATTTTCTGTGGCATTTTTGTAAAATACAGATATATAATTATAGATATAATGCATATATAGCATTTACTATATTGATAAAAAGCTAGTCTTTTCACAATGACACACCAGTAAGTATTTACAATATGATTCAAATTTTAAGGAACAAATGTTTCAAACAATATTGTGTGGTTATATGGTAAGAATAATTTGAGGAAAAGTAAGAGACCAGTTCTAAAAAATTCCCAGACGATAAAGTACATACTCTTGCCAGGAGCACCTCCACAAACATCCATGCACAACCTTTTTTTCTCCCCTTGTAGGAACATGTATGATTTAGCTCTTCCACATTTCTACCTAGTTACAGCCCTTAAGATGACATGGATAATTCTCTTTAACCTTTTTCAAGTACAGATTAATTGTATCATTCTTCCCATTTAAAGATTTTTCCAACTGCAACATTTCAAAGTTTTGGCTAGAGCAGGAATTACTATACACAAGTTTCTTGTTAATTTAAACCAGCAGAGCTATGACAATTTACATAACTGAAAATTTGCCCATCTTCTACACATCTTAGAACCATTTCACAAATTCTTAGTGTGAGGTTTTTGAACAGCGTTTTTAGCATTGCAGGTCTTTGCTAGGAGGTCTGCCTCAAAGGACACTGCAATGCCAAAACTAGTGACAGACCTGAAGTACACGAATGCTCTTTGTTATCCTCATATATGAACACTACCTAGCCATTCATCTGTAATGTATTGTCCACAGTACAGTAGATGTAAAGATGATCTTCATCTTTAATGTACTGTCACCATTTACTGTGAGGCAGAGAAGTGCTATTATCACATTTTATAGAAGAAAAAAAATTAGATATAGAAAGGCTGACTGAATTGCCCAAGGTCACTTGGGAAGTTTGTGACAGCAAAGAAGCAAACCCACATCTCCTCAACTGCAGGCTCATCCTCTTGTCCTTCCAACTTTGAATGAGAACCTTCTACTGTGTTCTTTAACAAAAACAAACATGTAACTGATAGAAATAAAGCCCTCTCCAGGCATGGGCTTAAAGACTGCTGTGGTTTCTCTTCTATTCCCAAATAATAAGAAGAGATAGCAAGAGGGCGGTTTCTGCATGCATTATCTCCAACCCACTGAAGAAATACTAGCTGCAATGAGTCTTTCTTGAAGTGGGAGCAGTTAAGCCCACTGTTTGCCAGAAAAGACGTAGGAACTCTTGAGAAACACAACAATCCACCTTCACCGAAAAATCTAACAGAGAAAAACCTAAAATCTGAAAGGCCTTACTCTCCTTCAATGCTGATCAGGGAAGCATTTTCAACTACATTTGTACCCACTTTATAATGCCTTTACATCACCTGCACAACATAAAGGAGGCTTAGCATACTGTTGAAGACGACCCATTCTCTCAAGCATTAAAATCTGTTCTACAATCTCCGTGGTTCAGCTCTGACAGGCAGGCAGCTGAAGGCAGCTTTCGCAGCAGGACTGATGCGCACCAGGGCTGTGCAGGTGCAGATGAGGGCAGAAATTTCACCACAACAAGTGTCTCCCCGTGTCCCTGTCACTCTGGAGAAGCCTGGTCAGGAGCAGGTTGTCATCTGTGTTCTTACAAGCACCAGTTAAAACCAGAGCTGGGAAGGAACGGAACCTCTCCAATTCCAGGCAAAAAATGACTGAGAAACAGAGCAGCAGTAACCTCATGACAGAAAGGAACAGAGGAAGACAGATGGCTCCCTGGAGGGAGGGACATAGGCTGTAGGTGTCATGCTGGAGCATTCAAAGTAAACTATTAAAGGAATTTTGCCTATTGTAATCCTGGTCCCAGATTAGCCGTGTTACAGGGAGGCAGCTATGACGAAGTTCTGCTTCCAGCAACACTTGCGGGCAAAGTGGGTCATCTGCCTAATTGCTACAGGTGATGTATTTATGAGATACTGAGGATGAAGGACTTTTTGCCCTTATTAAAAAAAAACAAACAAACAAACCCAAAACACAACACACACACAAAAGGGTAAAACCAATAATGGAATTTCTCGTCCTGCTCACTTTTTTTTTTTTCCCCTAAATCAAACCTGCATTTTCCTTTAAAAAAGTAAAAATACAAAAACAAAGATACATTAGAATATCCTACTGTCCAGTAAATGTCTTACAGGCAATATTTATGGAGGAAAAAATGCATCAAGCCCTTCCTTTGACAAAAATGAAGCAGCCCAAAGTTCATTCTGTACCAAGGAATGCTGCTGCTTCTGCTGTTGGTTTAAATTACTCCTATCACCACAATTTGAATATGCATTATTTGTTTTCAAATACCTAAACATAAATCTAGACTAATGCTGAAAAAAATAAATCCTAGTAAGAATGCTGTGCCGTTGATAAGCTAAAAACAGCATATCATGAGAAGGCAAACTAATCTTTCCGTTTACTTTGTAAATAATCCATTAGCTAAACTTCTATTTTAGGCTGGATGCTTGATGCTTAACAGTTAGAAGTCCAAATACCCTTCGTATCCCTTATAACAGAGAAGAAACTTGTAAAATGCCTTTGGTGCATCAGCTTATCATTGTATGAATGTTTTAAAGAAACTCACTAGTACTATAGGAAATGTTAGTGGGCTTGTTTGTGTTGTTTAATACTCCAAGTGTCATTTCATTCTTTAAAGAGGTTAGAACAGAGGAAGGGGAAAGGGGAGGAAGTCTTACTTAATTTGTTGCATATGTCCCAACGTGTTATACAACTAAGTGTATTATACCAGAAAACTAAAGCAGTCTGCACCGCAACAAACGCTGTGTAACTCAAAATAGGAGAATAATCTGGCCACGAGCAAGTCAAAAATTCAGCGAAACTTCCTCTCATATTATATATACACACACTTTACAAGCTACATCGAGTGTCCTTTCATATTCCAAAAGAAATGCATTGTAGACACCAAACACACTGTACTTTTACTTAAAGGCTTCATCAAACCATATGTGCAGACACTTGAGAAGATGAGAGTGTTAAGCTTCCTAGGGTCCTAGAGTCAAAGAAATTCTGCTGCCCCCCACTGCTAAGTAAGTGCACTCCTTCCACGGGGGGCAACATCTGCCGATCCGTCATGGTTCCGCTTGGCGAGGACCCCAAGAAACTTCCTTGGGAAGAAACGATTTTCTCAGGACTGGCAGCCAGTTTAGGGGATGTGGAAAAGTTATATCCATAGAGCGCACAGGGACTGTGCAGTCTAAACGTGTTGTAGGAGCCTTGGTGGGTTTGATTAGTGGTAAAGGCATTGCTGGATGGGGATGGCATGATGTACTGGAGCTGTGGAGACATCCCTGAAATCTGCATAGATAAGCCAGTCTGTGGGCAGCTGAACGCATCCCCATCATTGCCACTCATAGACATATTCACAGTTGTGCTACTCGACACACCAACATAGGAGGGAGTCCTCGGGGGTGCAAACGTCTCACTGGTTTGGTTTGTGAGCCTGTTGTAGGTTTCAGCCAAAGAAGTGCTGTATCTGTTCAGGGTCAAGCCTGAGCGGGCACAAGCTGTGTAGTCAGCTGGAGCAAGGCTACAGAGCTGGCTAGTGTTGGGACTGAGGTGGAAGGCTGGAGATGAGCAAGGGGAACCTGGTAAAAGGTGAGGGTGGGTAGATGGCACTCCACTGCCAGATCCCTGGAGTAAAGTAGAGGAACCTGCATTTCCTGCAAGACAATATTACAGTGTAAGAAGCATGTTGGAACAGGTTCACTTCCTAGGTGACAGATCAAGACCTTTGTCTTTTATAATAACCCTTGACATGAAACACGACGCAAATTCATTCAAAAAATGACATGTACATACACATGCGGGGGGGGGGTGTGTGCGTGTGTGGCACATGCATATTTTTAAAGAAACAACCTGTCCAAGAAAGAGAATGTAAGTTATGCTTTTGCAACCATCACTCAATACTTAGAGCTCCTGCCCAAAAGGTTAACTACTCTTTATTTGACACCGGAAGCAAGCTGCATGGCAGCTAAGATGTAGCCAGGCGAGTGCCACATCACAGGAAGCCTTCAAAGTTATGAATTCTGTATCGTCTATGCTGTTGCTACACCCCGGAGTGCATTTGAAGCACTCTGTGCCTGACTCGCTGTCAGAGCACCAGCTAAGGAACCGGCTCCTTAGCTCAAATGATAGAGGCTCCCACAGTTCAACAGCTTCAGGAAAGTTCACAACTTCAGAACAAAACTTCAGAACAACTTCAGGAAAAGTGTAGGCTGAGTACTGTGCATGGCTGCTTCATTTCTTGAGCGGGTAGGTGGAGGTTTAGGTTTGCAGCAAACTGTTCACAAACTGTTCATTTACTGATATCAGAACTTTTCACATGACAAATACCAGTGCTGAATGCTCCTGAAACGCACTGCTTGCTACAGGTGAAGCCTTTTCTCAGGACTGAAAGTTTCCCAGCTGTAAGAAACACTTCCTTTTCTTAGAGATTGTATCTCCCCGAAAAATGAGTGTAGAAAAATTGATTTGGGCCTTTCACAGTCTCCCAGGTGGAAGACACTTAACATGGAAGACTCTCCTGTTTGTGAATCACATTAATTATCAAACAGCTTGATGCTGCAGAGAGATACACGCTGTCAATAAGTTAACAGGTTTTCATGATAGGTGAGCTAGTAAACAGAAAAATACATTATCAGTGAACTCTGCCTGCTTCTTCTTGCTCTGTTGACAGGCCACAACAGGCACAATGCACCATGAGACACTGCCATGTTCAAGAAATCCTAGTGTAAGGCATACTTATTTTTCTTCCAATCTATGTCAACACCTCCGCTATCCGAAGGTGGGCACTTCCAGCATTAACAACCAGGACGAATTTCTAACGGGGTCTTTCAGCAAGTCTCTAAAYCACCCTACTGGCCAAGGTACAGTCGACTAAAGATTTTCCAAGGATCCCAGTTCCCATTCTGTGAACATCCAACAGTTACTTCAACAAGCTCCTTAACCTGCAACAGCAGAAAAGGAAGCGGGAAGTTCATGGCAGCAGTTCCCCTGCTCTCAAACAGTGCTGCTATATACAAACAGGGCAATACAGCTGGCCTGCCTCCTAGACGTTTTAACTTCATAGTGAGTTGCCTTTCAGTCTTACACAGTCTGACAAGGTATTTCAGGTCTGACGCTGGCTTCTCATTACAGGCCTTTTTTACGAGGACGGTACCCCCACCCCCACCCTCCGCCCAAAACTCTGCCAACCCTCATCCAACGTATCTGTGACTTGGCACAAAAACTCCTTTTTAATTGCACACATCAGGCATGGATGCTCAAGATTTCTCAAAGGAGTGCGCTAAGGAGAAGCTGACAAAAGTGATTTCTGTGCTTTTCCGTATTTTCTGGGTTTTTGCTCTGAAGACGCTTAATGGCTTTGGAATACATTATCAAGAAGGCAGGAAGGATGTCTGTAAATTTGGTAGCAGGAAATGCGAAGAATCAAGAGCAATAGGTCTGATTTAGTTGGGAAATGTCTGAGAGGTTTTCTGTATGCATTGAGGTACTTTGGAAATAAAGGAACTCAGAAAGGAGTATAGAGACTCCCCTCTCTGTCCAAACTGGCCATTTAAATACCCCTCCCTCCCCCACAGCACTACCTCTGTGATGGAGAAACTGGGAGCGAAGAGGTTATGGACTGGGGAACAGGAAAAAACAAAATGGAGAGGAAGTCCATTTTTTCAAGCTCTAGGATGCAGATAAAGTTTGTTGGGACTTTTACTGAACAATTTTTAGGTCTTTAAGAATCAAGGAGGCTTTCCAAGGAGGAAACCCAATTAAGCTTGCCACCATTGATTCACTGCTTAGAGGACATTTCTTCTCCCATTCCTTTTTTTTCTCTTAAACACACAATTCCTATACTGGACTCTGGATGTGTACAACAGAAGTCATCTATAAATGAACTCTGCCTTGCATATCTAGCCAGAACATAACACTAAGGAAGAGGTTATTCCATCCTTAAATAACTGTCATCTTCCACATGTGATCTGATTTATCTTTAAGACCTAACATTTTTACTGCTACAGTGGTTAAGTCAGCATTAGTTTTCTAACTTAGCATAGCTCTGATGAGAGGTGATGGCCTGCACTGGGGTTCGTTGGTTGCTTTTTCTCTGCAAGCGACACTCTCATCTAGATTTTTGTAAAGAAYGATGGGCGAAGCTTTATCTTCATGCATTTTTGTTTTGAAAGAACACAAAGACCATTACCTTGTTTGGGTATCCCAGGTATATCTTCAAATGTAAGTGTCCTCAGTGAAGGTCTCCAGAAGGCATAAGACTCTACCAGAGCTTCCAGTCCCATTCTATTTAGAACAAAAACATCACGGTGTCATGAAAGCAAGCTGTATTTTGTCACATTTCTCTGCATAGTTTACCTCAGGAACATATAAAAATTAGTAACATATCAGGATTATTTTGAGTTTCATTTTGCTTTTTAGAAAAGAGCCTTACATCCTAATCCATGAGATTGCTGTGATCTGCAGTCACTGGGCTGGCAGCATGCAAAGAGTTTCCCATTTCCACAATCTGGCCCTCAATGTCAGTTTTGGCTTTTTGGTTTTTTTTTTGCGGGGGGGTGGGGGACGACACAACTTGGCTAAAATGACGTTAAATGTTTTCCTAGTATGACATTTTCTTAAAAGTAATGCTCTAACTGCCAGAGGGATGATCTCCTATTTCTGCCTAGAACAAAGGTGACCCACTGACAACTTCAGTGGAAAGGATTCAGTAAAACAGGATTCCCAGTCGTTACCAATGAGATGGAAAATCACGCTTACAACATGAGCAAGTCCTGGGTGTATAGCTCTTTGGGTACTTAAAACGTATAAAGCAATGTTGTGTCTTGGTTATTATGTGCTGAGCAAAATGAAGATTTTCAGTTTCTAAAGGCAATCATTTTCTTTCAACAGTGTCATGACAAAACAGAAATAACCAGGTAGACAATCATGGCAGACAGTACTTAGAGGAATCTCTATTTCCTGAAGGTAAAGGCTCCTTTGTTTCCTGACAGAGTTTTATGAATAGTGCACCTCAGAGGTATTATTTTGCTGTTATTTTTGGCTGCTGGGCCCCAAAGGCCTGTTAAGTGTCAGCATCAGGCATGCACCAAATACAAGTGCTTGCCTTTGAGCAGCAGCACTCTGTAAACTCACATTATGCAAAGAGCCCAATTTGAAGCTACCAACATGTTCTTCTGATACTGCTTCTTCCCCATTGCATTTCCAGCAAGATCACAAATGTATTTCAGGAAACAGTTATAAAGTATTTATTAGCTGAACCTGGACTAAAAAGATAGCCTTCATTTTCTGCAGCAATGGTGAATTTTCATTTCTAGTTAAAGCGGAGATAAAAGCCACCTCCTGGAGGAGTGCAGCCAAGGCGATAATTTATACAAGATGCCTTCGAACAATTTCCACATTTTATCACCACCCTAATTTACGCTATCAAATGGCCAAGTTTATTTAACAAAACAGTTATGTTTTTCCTGAAGTATTTAAAGGGAGAAATTCTGGTCCTTTCCTGAGTAAAAGTTTTTATAGGGTCAAACTTAAGGCCTAACTGAAGAATGAAACTATTCTCAGCACATAAATTCTGTTGCACTTTGCAAATGCACAGGGAATGCTTTTAAAAGGTGAAGCTACTGATTTCTGTAAAATAGCCTGTGGGACTGAACAGGAATGACCTGAAAGGGAATATTTTTAATTAAACAGAATTATTGCATGCAGCAATGCAGAGCAAGATAGCTGCAATAATTAAAGCAATACTGAAAAGTTGGATATAATGGTACCACAGTATTTTTTTACACTTCTGTTGGAGATTAAAATGCCTGGGTGATAAGTATACCAGCTAGAACAATGAAGATAACCGAATCTTAACATTTAATTTCAATGTTCAGCAACAAATTAAAATAATAATCAACTGAGTAGACCAGTAATTTAAATTAAAAAAGGAAATTTTCCTCAACAATCGAAAATCTGAGCTGCATTCCCAAACACACTTATTCAGTACCACAGAGCCTATCAAAGAGAACAGCAATACTGACTTCAGTAAACCCATGTCAATTTGCAATGGACAAGAGTTTGCAGGGTCACTTCTGTAACGAGTGTGTTTGTGACAGTAAAAGCATTCAGACCTAAAGCCAGTTCCGAAACATTTAAAGAGAGGCTGGTTCTTTCCACAGGACTGTCCTCCTAACCCATTTCCATAAACTATAACTCTCTTAAAATATCCTGCTTTTTTAATAATGCCCAAACCAAACTTATTCCTAGCAGCCAAACAAAAAAAACCTCTCTGGATATTCCCAGTCCTACAACTGGATTTGCATGGTTGCAGATGCAGTACTCTTACTGCACCTACATCGTCCTCGGGTAATACCAGGGCTGTCCCGCCACGGTAAATCAAGTTCAAAACTGGTTTCTGAATGATTCTTTCCTCTCTATTTTCAAGGGCATCTTCTCTTGTTTCATAGAACATGATGGAAGAAATTCTAACTCCACTTAAACTCAGAAATTTCAGAGGAGTCAGGGTTTCACACTTCTTAGGAGGCTCCTTAGTACTCATTTTATAGCTCTGCAGAAAGCATGCACAGCAGAGACACTGCCTACGGGAAGCTGCCAGATAGGGCACGTACGGCAACTCTCTTCTTCCCCAAGTACCCACAGCATGTTTTGCTTCTTCAGTTACTGCATTTATCTGGAAGTTACTGTTCACTTAATTTCAAACTAGAAGGCTACAAAGGAGGACAAAACTCTATTTATGCCGGTGCCTGGGGCATCCCTTCCAGGCCCCAGGACAGAGCACGGCCAATTGTTTCTTGCTAGAAGACAAAAATCTTAGAGACCAACAAATGCAGAGTGCAAAGTGAAAAGATACTTACAGTGGATTCCTGTAAATCTTTACAACTACCCCACCCSTTCTATAACCGTTCATCTTCTAAAAACTACTCTCGTTTGCTGTCCAGTCTCAGCATTCATGTAACTCGGGTGGAAGCACAAAAGAGGCTTTAACGCTGTAGCCTCTGCTAAAAGAGAAGCTCAATAAAGCAGCTACCAAAAGATACCCTCTGAGCATTCCTACCAGCACAGAGTCTGCTCCCTTCTCTGCGAGGCTAGGTCATAAATATAGCAGCTGTAGACACCAAACGCAATGTGGTCACTGGAACTGATGTATAATATGCACCACAATTAAATGCTGCTTTTTTTAGATGAAATGGTTTAACATACAATTCATAACAGGCTTAAGTATTTTGCATTAAACAGTCTTTGGATAAAATACCTCATCAGTACTGGCAGCAGGGACTAGACCCAAGTCTCCACTTTGCACTACTCAGATTCCCCGTTGCTATTTTGAAAGATTCATGGATCAAGAGAGAACAAGCAATTAATCAGTCCAAATGCAGCAGAGGAGGTGGAAACCAGGCTCGTTTCAAGGTCATCTAAAGCCTAGCAGGAAAGGCATTCACCTAGAAGTGGATTTAAAACTCCTTAGGCCAAAGAGACACTTGGAACACAGGTCTCCCACCTCCTAGGCACGTGTACTAAACATAAGGTTACTGCACGAGGCGACTTAGTTTCTCTCCCTTTAAGAGAAAACAACGAGCCATTCATCCATACTAAATGCCACTTACATGCAAGAGAACCTGGGCTTATAGTTTGACACTGGTATCTGTAATTTGTGTCTCCAGCCAGGAGAAGGAGGAGATTTCAGGAGCAGCCTGAAATCACAGACCTGAGTATGCATTAATTCCATCTGCAGCCTTCACGGTATGCCGCCGCTTCCACCGAAAGGAAACTTGAGTACATGAGTCAAGCCGAGTGCCAACCCGTTCTTGACCTAGATGGTCAGAGGATCAGGAACGGGAGCCCACCACAGAGAACATTACTGGGAAACCTAAGTGCTCCCTCAAGGAGTCTGAGTCCTCAGACTAATTTGTCTGTAAATACAGGTATTCCCCTCGACCAGCCTTCACAAACCGATTCTGTCAGCAGTAACAAGCCCACCTCCTTCCCCAACACCTACCTGTTACGTCCCGAATCTCTAAACCCTTTGGCGAATGGATTCCTATCAATCTTCAGACGAGTTATCTGTGAATACGATTAGAGAAATTATTACCTGCAAATTCAGCAAAGCAACACACAAAATGACTCTCCTGACAGAATTAAGCCGACAGTGGAGTAGAAACATCTTCACATTTGCATGGTTTAAGATGGTTGTCCTGAAACACAGCAAAATAAGGGCCAGCCTTCTGATGATTATTTTTGCAAATCCCCAGACAAGCTAATAGGTATTTAATGCTACCAAATGGCAGGTTGGAATTCTTGAGAAAAATCTTCTGGCAAATGTCATTCTTCACTTAAGAGAGTACACTGCCTAACTGCAATAAAATTTAAATTAAATTTTATTTCTGTATGGGCCAAGAAGGCAATGTGAAAAGAGAGATTATCTCTAGGCTATTATCCTCCATATAAAACCAGCAACTCCCCCCCAAATACTTGTAGTTTATTTAAATAAATGGGATAGGCACAAAATAATTATATTACATGGCTCTCCTGCTCTCCTCTTTGAAAAGATAGCAAGGCATATATAATTTCCCAAAATATAGCTGCAATAACTTAGGTGGAATTAATAAAATGTCACAACACTAACTATGGTGTCACTATGTATGTTAATACTTAAACAAGTGGTAATAAGAGCTAAACACCGGAGTCACGCAACCTGCAGTTTACTTTTGACTTTGAATGGACCCAAATAAATTGCAGTTAATAATATACGCTGAACGCAGTTAATGAAAATGACTGCAACTTTCTTCAGACCTCAACTTCTCTGTTAAGGTCCTGGAGTTTTGAAATCACTGGACTCAGGAACAAAAGTGCTTTAAAAATTCTATCCAGACATGTACGTACACTTAAAGGTACAAAAACACCTTTAAAAATTAGACTGCTCTTTGCCTTGTGCTTCAATGCTGTATTTATAATTAAGACACCATTAACTATGCTAATTAGACTGCGTGATCTCCATAATAAGAATGACTTCTTACATGCAGCATCTAGCCCACATGGCCTGAAGTCTCAGCTATAGCCTCCAGGCGCTGCTGCAATACTACTAGTGAAAGCTACTTGTAATACGAAAAGGGTTTAGACAATGCTTTTTAATAAGTGGTATAATAAAAGTATTCGCTTTTCTCCTATCTCTTACTTCCCTGGTCTACTCTGAAGAGCCTGTAAAGTGCTAAGCAGAAAGCCCAAGTTACCTGTTGATTTTGGTACGCTGTGACAGTAGTGAAAACTGTCTCTGGAAAGGAGAASGCTTTCACCCCGTCTCCTGAAGGGATAGGCTTGACGGGGGACAGATCATCTCCACAGTCTTTTCGGATGACGTGGACACGTGGTTGATATTTATGCATAGAGTGGAGGATAATCTATGCAGTCATGAAAGGAAAAAGATAACATTTATTAGAAAGGACACCCTGCTGTTTCAGGACTAATAGCTTTTTGGAACAGATTATGGTATGTGTTTACCATGCCACTTACTGGAAATCAAATGTTTTCTTTAACCTCTGAAGGTTCTTATTACAGTAGTCTAATCCCCGTGCATTTATGTTATTGCCAACCCTAAGCATTTAAAAATTACGACTCAGGAGCTCCAAATTCAGAGACTGGCTCAATTGAGACTGGCTCAAAAAAAAAAAAAAAAAAAAATTCAGGAGTGAAGTCCTGGTCCCACTGGAATTAGAAAAGTTTTGTCACTTTTTTCCACTGCAGCCTGGATTTGATCTAACAGGATTAACAGCAGCAGCATTTGCCTTTTGTTTTTGGAACCTTCAGGATATGCTTGGAGCAATTTTTTTCCTGATATCCCAAAGGCTGGAAACATACCTTGTTTTGAACACAAGCTGAGACTCTCACACTCTGAAGAAGCAGAAACTTAGAGTAAAGTAATACCAAAATCCAAAACTTTAAAGTGTTAATAACCCTAGATTTACAATACAATGAGTATCAATACACAAACCCCTCCCAGCGTACAAAAACTCTATTAAGAATAAATGATAAACAAGAAGTATATGAACTCACAGTGCATAAAATTAAACACAAAAATACCTCTTGATATTGCTCCCAAATTTTAGAGGAGATTTAAAATACAGAATTTTTCCTCTATTTTACTCCACTTCAGCTAACCACTACTAAAATAGAAGATTTCAAGAAAAAAAATAATTGGAAGCTCAACTATTGTTGTTGGAAGGCCTAAGAAATCAGTAACTCAATAAATAAATAGTCCTATGGCTACTGGCCTGTGGAACCACAAATCAATATTCAGGGGAAGCTTTTTAATTTCCTGCTCCTTGAGTAGCCTCAGAATGTGCACGTGCTCAGGTACTCGACAGAGCCCCTATGCCAAACACCGTGGAAGTTCATTCATCCAAATGACATAGAGGACATTACATTCATTTGGATAAACTAGAGTTTGGCTAGTTTAATACACTTGGTCCTGGCCAGATGACATGACCCCGTTTTGGATAAGCCAAGTTTCTGGATAATCAAGGGGTTTATTAGCCTGTAAGTAAGGTTTTGACAATGACATCACAGGCTCCAATTAATTTGCTCAGGGAGTGCCCTATGGATGTTCTCATATGAAGCCTTTTCCCAGTTTCTGAAATCTTGCACAGAGCAAGATTTTTATCATGCAAATGTGTATTCTCTTTTACAACACTCCTTTCAGTTCTCCACTGGCAAAGATCTACAAAATGAAAATGCAGCGAGGACAGCACATTCCTGACCCTTTTTGCTGTGAACACCCAGTGATACCAGGGGAGGTACTGGTGCAACAGAAAAAAATGATCGAGGAAAGCTCTGTTCCACTGTTCAAACCCATTGCTATTCTGTGCCTTGCCATTTACCTGGGTGCCACTGAGCGTGCCGCATTCTGCTCCCACCCCGATTACTTCACTCYCTCAGCTCTGCGGTGCAAACTACCGCTTGCCTACATGGCAGACTTGACCGTACGCAATGATAACCCAGGCAGCTACGAACAGCTCTGCTCATGTATCAGGACAAGTGAAGTCACAGCAGTATGGAGATGAACACCTCCCACTCCTTACCTGGGTGGCTATTACAGCTAAACTGATCCTTGTCATCTCTTAAGAGCAACCTGGCTTGGCTCTGTGCTATAGTGAAATCTCCTGTGCTGACACTGTTAGACGATTAGCAAATCCATAGCAAGAAATTTTTTTTTCTTGATTTTGTACTGTGCCTTATACAATGGGATCTTTGTTAATGATCAGGACTCTGAATTCTAAATAAATAACACATAACTGCAGAGCCCTGGTGAATTAAAGAGCAACGCTACGTAGATAGGACATAAAAGGAGAGGGAGACGCAATGCCCACTCTGAAAATCTTTTAGCTCTATTATTCTAAGCATCACCAAAAGTTACTGTGATGAAAAAGCTAAGGAAAAGGAGATTCCTGGTTTTCATTTCGCATTGCTTGCACATTTAACAGCACAAACCAGATCTAACAGTTTATCTGCAGAACCAGCAACTTTCCCTTCATACCCTTAAAAGCCAGCAATAAAAAACCCCAACCAGAACAAACCCCACCAAACGCCAAGCACAAACTGGCATTGCTTTCAACTCACAGTTGAAGAGCCTGCCTCTCTCTACAAATCTCTCACAAGGCAAGACCAAAACACTTCTGGGAGGAATAAACCTCTCCTGCCAAAGGTAAAATTACGCTTTGGCCACTGCAGCTGTCAAGACATCATTATCAGACGGAAGACGCCGCAGCAGGGAGCCCGCAGGTAGGCAGCAGGGCAAGGCAACAGCCTGGCAGAGCAAAGGCGGCCAAGGCACCTGCAGACACACAAAGCTGGGATTACCTTTGCCATACGACTTTTGAGAGATGCTGCTGTGACGAGGCCCCAGCGCTGACCCTGAGCTTGGGTACCGCTGTGGCACAAACGTCACAGCCAGCACAGGCGAGAGCCCGATTCTCTTTCGCGGGGGAGATGCCGATCCTCCGGCAGCTCGGCGGTGCACAGATTACACAGCCACCTCCCCACCACTGGCATGGTCCTCACCTTGATGTTGTTTTCACCAAAAATCCTGCTTTGTCCTCCCCGCAAAGCCCATGTATTCAGGCTTTCTGCAGTCAGGGAAGTGTGTGGGGCTGAGGAGCATGGATTCCCTCTTCACAAAGACAAAAACTGCAAGTGCAAATGCTGATGTTTCCCAGCTTTTCATTGTGACAAGAACATATAACTACCCATTGACTGTAAGCAGAGCTCGCTACTTGGAGCCAAGTCTGGGCAGAGCAACAGTCCGCCTCTGCTTCCAGCCTCACCCCACTTTCAAATGGGGAAAAAAAACCCCAACCACCAAGGAATAATTAACACGCTAACAGCCTCATTTTCACTAAAAGATGTTCCTCTGCATCAAAAAATACTCAGTTGAAAAGCATGGAAAATAGCATCAAAAATATTGACTTTTCCCCTCTACTGAAATTCAGATTAAAAACTGCATCAGAATAGAAAAATCAACCAGCTCTAACCAGCCGGAGGGAGAGACTGCTTTTACAATGCAGCACTTACCCCACAGATGAGAGAGGGATGCGAGGCATTAACAAAGAGCGCCCAGACCACGCGCTTCTCAGTGTCAACTGCAAAATGCACGTTTACTTTTCCTTACCATCACAACTCAGATGAAAGACACAAATGCCACAGTATGGGTCTTAATGATGCCATCAGGCCTTAATGCCTCTATAAGCACACAATCTTTCCAAAGTAGGGAATTCACCCTGGGACTCCCTTTTGAGATCAAAAACACACAAGGAAAACATATCCTTACAAATTTTGCTTGATCTCCTCAGCCTTCAAGTGGAACCCACGTATCAGAGTGTGTCCTACGTGCAGATGTACTTCAAAATCTCTCCGCGGAACAGCGCTATAAAATTACGTCGTCACAAACTCCCACTCAAAATACTGATGAAAATAGCAGCAGGCAGCAAGGAGCCCGGAAAGCGTTCGAGCAGCGAAGCAAGTCGTCTTAGAAGTGGCTGATCTCCTTTCACAAGAAGCTAATCCCAGGCCAATGCAATGCAAGGGGAGTTGGCTGCCATGAACTACTACCACAATATAAACACTGCACAGGAATACTACCTCAGCGTCTGTTTGCAAATACTGACCCCATTCCCGTGGACGTGGGTCACTTCTCTCACTGATTCCGAGAATTAATACTCTGGAATAGGTAAAAGGGCTCTGGGTTGATCTCATGCGAGCTCCCTACCTCAACGCCTGCAAGATCAAAACCTAGCCCTGGGATTTTACAGAAAAACTCTGCAAAAGCTGACACCTCTGAGGAGCACGGGAAGAATAAAGGAACAATTTTGACAAGGATTAAAGCCCCAGAACTAGACAGCAGGGAAAGCACATCCAAAGAACAACAGCTAAAGCCCAACACTGCTTGAATTACCAGAGGAATGATGGCAGAGTGTAGAGACCCCACCGAGGTTTCTCTGAGCCATTCTGCCTAAGCGGGAGGGGAAAAATAAAAAACTTTCTAATAATCTAAAATATACCTCATCTCCCATCCAGGGGTGGGAGAGTCAGAACACTTGATGTAAAAACAAATATTGGAAGGACAGTACAGCCTTGACCCCTAGCTCTTCTAATCCCCCATCCCTCCCCTGGTACTCTTTTGAGAAAAATGGTTCCTTCCTGCTTATGCGAAACAATTGTTTTTTATATTCATCACAAAATATGATTATTCGTTTTCCATTATTGCTGGAGGCATTCAGAGGCTACATAGCTTTTTCAATACAGCATTCCACACTACCATAGCTTTAAAAGAAAAAATGTACCCATTGGAAGAGACACTTTTCTGCTTTCTGCTTTTGCCTTTTCTGGTAATTATGAATGACATGTTTGCAATTTCCCAGATTTGAGAAATATGAAATTATTTTACAGTCATCCTTCTTTTGTCCTTTTATTTTAATACTTAAATTTCCATTTTGGGGAGGAGGGGCGCTGCCGTAGCTCTGAATCAGTTCAATGTGTCTCAAATCACTGTACTAGGGCTTTGCTTCACTAGTTTCCAAATCGAAACACTTAACTAAAGACCAGAAAATTTATATCCCCCCACATTATGAATAATGGCGTGCTGTGTACACTACACAGGTTTCAGTTCAGAATAAAACCAAAGGTAAGATCTGGGATGGAAAAATACAGCAATACAATTCTCCTCATAGCCGAGATTTTATCACAGAGCAGTCTGCGACTCAAGTGCAGGGGTGGACCACAGTATCCACGTATCACCCCTCTGAAATGACTGACTACAAAAACCAGCCGGCCTGCTCTCCGTTGGAAAAGCAACATTTTACCCATTCGCATCCACTTCACTTTCTAAAGCCCTTACGATAGACTCAGGACTCAGAGAAAGCAACTCCCACTCGAGAAGAGTCACAAATACACAAATGCTGCGGAAACCGAGGGAACTACCTGTGCTAACCTTTACTCAAACAAACACTGCCAAATGAGACCCCATAACTGTAATTCTGCAAAGAAGCGATGCAAAATGTCTTTCTTACAATCCTTAACAAAAGCACTGCTAACTCAAGAGATGTAAATACCCCCATGTTCCTTTTAAGGAAGAGCGCGATGAAATTATGAACAGTATTATACAAAAAGGAGGCTTTTTATCCTTCTTATCACATTTGCTAGCTCAGTCCAGCCAGTCTTCTGTATTCCTGCCTCTGTAACATAAAAGTTGTAGCTCCTGGATGATTTGACCCGAGTCTCAAGTTAATCTCCTTTGCAAACACAAACGGGCAGAAAAAAGCTCATACTTAAACTTGGACTATGTATTGACAAAATACCTGGCTTCATGTCACAGAGTTACAACTATACTGAAAGATGCATGTAGTATCTTTGCACTCTGTGCCAGGCACACTTTCCTTCACTCCCTTCCGTAAAGGAGAAAGTATCCTGCTTAATAAACTGGGCTACGCTAAGGACAATGGAATCCACATCCTGTCTCAAAACTTGCCTCTAACATCTTAAAACTCTACCACTTGGAACTCGATGCTCCTTCTGAAAGAAAGCCAACGTTTGCCACTTATTACAGGATTTTGCAAAATTAAAGACTTCACCCTGATGAGAAACAATTCTCATTTTTTAATTATTTCCTAAGGTGTCAAGTAAAACTATTTTAGGGATTGCTGGAAAGATACTGGCTTACATCTGTCATGTTTCAACAGTTTTGAAGAGAAAAGGAAATATTAACATAACACATTTTGTCACATTAGATAATGTCATAACTAAACAATTTAGAACTTGCAAACAGAACACTCATACTGCATACGTCTTCGCCAGTTTTTTCAGAAGTAATGAGCCTCAGCTGTGAAAGGGTCTTGCTTCATAAGGTATGTAATAAATCATTATCGGAGCGAACCCAGCTCCCATGTTGTTCGTTTTTGACTGCAATTATTAACACCTCATGGGATTTCACACAAATGTTTAGGTTAAGAAAATAGTTAAGTGTATTTTTATTCACATGAAGTTATTACACACTATTAATGTTTCTTCTAGCCACTTGTGAATTTAAGCATCCTTTTTGATCGGAGCAGAAGTTGTGAGTAACACACTCGGTGGGAAAACGTGAGAGCAATTCTGCCCCTTCGTATTAGGCAATTTAGCCTTGTAAAGTCTTATTTTTCAGAAGGAGTTCTGTTTTTGAGGGAGGAGTAAAACAGCAGGCTCTAATAAGCAGTTAATTATCAGAGTAGAAAGTAAGCAGATTTTAGATCTGGACAGTAAAGTTCCAAAACAGCTTTGAAAAGTCAAGCCTATTTCTGGCACCCTGAAGCTGTACGTCAGTCTTTCAGGGCTGAGCAATGCGCCTACGTATAATACTGCAGAAGAGCAAGTACTCACATGCCCTTGATCGTCCAGCTCATTATTGGTAAGCTTCAGTTTGTCGAAGCTGATCACTTGTCTCATCCATGTCTCCCCAGAGGCGGGTGAATCGGGGTGAATATAAACACGAGGCGGTACCGGGGAGTCAGCATTACCAGCCACCATCCACTTGGAGCTATGATAAACRTACCTATAAAAAGAAAACAAATACCTATAACCACAAAACCCAAAATAATTTATCAGACCCATTCAGTATTAATAAATTAGGGCCCATACACACAGCAAGAACCCACCAATTAACAAAACATGAAAGGACAATAAATAAAAGTTATTTTTTTAGTTTCAAAACACAGTTCTGGTACCTGCAAAAGCAAGGTTAAAAACCACGCTCTGATCTGACCTTAGTCTTCTTAAAATCAGTGAGAGTCTTAACACTAGGCTCCACACCGAGCTTTACGCTGGTGTCAGTTCATTGATTGCTACAGCTCTGCTCTGAATAGGCATCAGCAAACAGGGAAGAATCTAGTCCTTCATTTATCAAATCGAGCAGTAATTCCATATTTGGAAGATTTAACATGTTGAGTCTAATATAAGAGTCTATAAATAAAGCTATTGAAGGGAAAGAACATTATGATTGGGAAAAATAATGAAACTATGTCAAACTATGCTCTTGCTATTTCTGCAAGACCATATTAATTTTCTTGAATAGTATTGCAGAAAGGCTTAAAAATGAAAAAACACAGCCCGTATTTCATTTGATAGGCCAATGCTGACAAAGTCATTTTCTAATAAAAATAGTGCCTGCTTTGCTAGAAAACTTATTTTGAAGGCAGACACTTCATGGGGCAATTTAAAAAGCGCCAATTAAAAACTTCAAGGTATTTTTTTCAAGTACAGTAAAATTCCAGTAATTTAGCTATATTTTTTAATAAAAACAAGAAAGACTTTATCAAATCATTTGTTTGTACAATTCAGTTCCTTATTAGAAAAAGACAAACAACATAATCAGAAATGAAAACAAAATGATCCAATACATGCATCGCTCCGTACAATTCATATGAAGCTGTAAAACTAAGATCTAGAATGGTGGTGAAATTCTCTCCCGGAGACAAATTCTCAACCCCAGATCATATACAGTCAACTGCTGCAACATTTTTCATTTATTTTATATTTGTTGGTTTATACTAAATACATGCTTTCCCTACGAAAGTAAAGTCAGTCATAAATACACATAAAATAAAAACATTTTGAACAACARCTTCAGCTTCCAAATATTTACAACAGGTCCAATTTTGCTAGAAATCTAGACCTAGATGTAATTTTCTTCACTTCCATTTAGTTTTGCTATCTGCTATGACAGCTAAAGACGAGGCTCCATATGTGACTGCTGTTGTATCTTTCAACTCTAAAGATCTGCAAGACAGTTTGTAAAGCCACATGAACAGCCAAAGTTAAAATAACAGTCAGCAATAAAAAAAATCATAGACTGCACAGCAAAGAATGAAAAGTGGAATCAAGTAAAACATTAATATTTAGCGGGAAGGTTAAAGGTGGGTACTAATACATGATTACAGAAATTTAAGTTTGCCAACTAAGAAAATACTGCCCTTCACACAACTTTTGTTAAGTTACTTCAGTTATCTGGGCACCATGTATCACACTGGGCAGGCAGTGCAGCTCAGTATGACTGTATTTATTTTAAATGAAAGGGGGTTTAAACAACTCATGTGCAATATACCTGTTTTTAATTTTTAATATTAACCTTTTTATTCAATTTGGAATAATTACCTCGCTTTTTCTATGAATTAAGGAATTGCTCAGACCTTCTAGGAATGATAGGCTTAGATTGCTAAGTAAATGCACACATGGAACACAAAGCAAGGAAAGGGCTTGCTTTCATTTGAGCTGCACTGCACTGGTCCAAAGAAAAAAGCATTTTTTCTCTATGGTACAGTCAGAAAAGCCTCCCCTAACTGTATGTACTGGACATCCTCAGCACTGGTATCTGCACCTTGTTGAAAAACACAAAATCTAAAATGATCGTAAGAAACGTCTTATATACCACATGAGGAAAGGACAAAATTGCAGTCAATGAGGTAAGGACACGCAAAAACCATAGGGCAGTGTTTGCTTAGGAAACGAGGCAGCATTCCTGCAGAACCAACCTTTTAGTCTTAGTCTGAATATTCCTAGTTCTACAATTAAATCTGCAGCGGTTTTCCCGACATTATACTAAGTATAGGGTTGAAACAATCAAACCAGCAATTGGGAAGGACCTGATCCTGCCTCCACTGAACTACTTGGCCAGGCTCCTCCTGGCGACTACGGAGCATGGGATCGCATCTGTAAAGCAAGACCTACAAAAAGGTCTACAACTCACAATAATTACTGCTGTGGGCCCAATCCTGCCAACATTCCTACAGGACCAGTGGTTTCAGCAGAGTCCAACTAGCTCCCTCGAAACACGACTGCCCTCGCCATAGTGAGAGTTTCAGCCCATAATTCCTACTCTTAAATGTTCAAAGAACAACTACTTTTGTTCCTCACATTATTCTTCAGACAATAATGCCATCAATTCTTTAAAAAACAGTAATTAGAAACATTACCCTTTGTCAGTCTAAACAACCAAATATCTTAGTGATAAACAGCTTTTAAATTAAATATAATCAATTTGAAGCGTGACCAAGAAAGCTTATATGCCATTAAATCAGACATCAATGCTGTTTATGTTATTAATTAATGTTAATGCCATTTAGCACTAGAAAAATGTGCATTTTCACATTTATTTGTCAATAGGAAATAATTCCCACCGACATGATGAGGAATAAAATATGGTAACATTTCCTGATCGTGCTAGAACTGCACTCTCTGAAAGCCAGAACCTAAGCATCTGCCCACGGTACATACACAACATAAGGCAAATGCATAAAGAGCTTCAACAGAAATTTTAGTTGGTTTTGCATACTTGGCACAATTTATTTTTTTTAAATGCACTGGGATGAAAATAGGAATCTGAAGGAGAGTTAAACACGACCTTCTGCTAATTTATATAGCGTTAATGTTTTCTTCCAATAGCCAAGCTCCCTATGGCTTGCATCATATGTTTTTTGCCTTAAAGTCACCATACCTGTATCTTTTGTTATCCACTGGCACAATATCCATAGCAATATAATACTGCTGATGTGGGTCTAAACCTGAGATCTTCACTCTCATTGCGGGGAACATCCGCCTGAACATGGAAAGAGAGAGGTCATTTTTAATATGAAACAGACTCGGGAATGGTTGTTTAGGAAAAGTAACCGGTTCGTGGGATTTTTCTCGTTCTTCCTTTTAGCCTGCAGAGTCCTTTTGGACGATTATAGTTACATAGCCATGAAATGGCCCATTCGATATGTCAAAACAGATTTCTAAAGTGCATTTACTCGAACAATGCTTCGTATGTTTTGGGATACGCTTTGGGAGTACAGCTATTACCACATCATTTCAACTTTATTGTTAGACAGTAAATCATTTGGTTTTGAGACTTGACTTTAGCAGCACACGCATTTAAAGCCGTTCGAGATATTAGCTAGCAATGTGTTTCTGGAGATGTGCAAACGCCACCTCCACCCAGGAAGACCAATACTTAGAGAAATGCAAATTGCCACTTAAGTTTCAACTGACAGCAGCAAATGGTGTATCATTTCTGTAGCAGCAAATCAGAAAGCTAAATCCACGGCGATACAATTATAACACCGCAAGGATGCAGTTATAAAAGCCAACGTGCCATGCTGTAACCCAACAATATGGTCTTTATTGAGACGGGACTTCCTGTCTGCAACTTACTAAAGGTGAAGTGCAAGAGCTACTCTGCCTTTGAAAGGTATAGTAAAAATTCTTTATTGAAAGCAGAAACGAATCTACGAGGTAATTTCAAAAAAAAAAAAAAAAAAAAAAAAAAAAAAAAAAAAAAAAAAAAAAAAAAAAAAAAAAAAAAAAAAAAAAAAAAAACAAAAAGATAAAGATTTAGATCCTTCTGCGGAGAAAACGGAGTAATTAACTGACACGGTGGTTTTAACATAAAAACGCATTTCTTAGCTCACGTTTGGCATGCCTTTTATAAAGAAAATTAATTCCTGAAGAAAAAAAAAAAAAAAAAAAAAAAAGAAACGTCCTAGTGACGAGCTGACTGCAAGCTAATGAAAGGTACTTTCCTGTATTTTATAAACCTGAAAGCCATTCCAGTTTATTCAGTATTTGCTGCTGTTCTTAAAAATACATATATATCAATCAATTAAAAGTCGTTACTGGGAAAAAAAATCCTATCTCCTTTATTTCTGAGTAAGCGGGAGGGTAAACCTGACCGCGGTTAACTAGTTTTCGCTGTTATTTCAGTGCACCTGTAAGATAAAACAGAAATTCCCCGACTGAACTCTCTCAAGACAAATGTTGCTTTGTGCTGTTTAAGACTGCGTTTCAATCATTAATAAAGCCTCTCTGAAAATGTAGAAGGTAGCATATGGATTCAATAAAATATGGTTTTGTAATTTCTAATAAGTTCAGATACTTTTATACTACCCAGGTTTTCACCATGTGTATCCACTGGAAAGGGGAAAAGTTTCCCCTCGGAAGGACGCGGCGCTCCCAGACTTCGCCCTAATGAACGGGAAACCCGAAACGCCGCATGCTCCCGTGCCCATCTAAAATTATCGCCATCTACCTGCCTCGTAAATCTGGGGGGGGGTCCCCCGCTTTTTGCCCGGGCGGTGCCCGCCGCCCCCCGGCCCGCCGAGCCCGGGACGGAGCCCGGCTGCGGCCCCGCGGGTGCCCGTTACCTTCCCGCCTTGGTGATGATCATCTCGGTGCCGATCTCGTGGAAGCGCTTCCAGAGCTCGGCGCCCTGCAGGTCCACCCGCGGCGCCTGCGGCGTGGGCAGCGGCGAGCCGGGCCTCGAGCCCTTGGGGGAGCCGCCGGGGGAGGCGGGCGGGGAGGCCGCCAGGAAGCCCTCCTCGCAGCCGCCTGCGGAGAGAGCGGAGAGCGGAGGAAGCGAGAGGGGCCGGGGCAGCGCGGACCTCCCGACCGGGGGGCTCCCTCCGCCCGAGCCGGGGGGCGCCGGGCTGCGCCGGGCCCGGGCCGGGCCGGGCGTGCGGCGCCCCCGGCCGCGGGACGAAGCGGGCGGCAGCGGGTCCGTGGTGCGAGGCCGGCGGCGCATTTCGTTAGGGCGCCTTTAGCGTGACCGCCGCTGGCCGCGGCCTTCTGCCCCCGCAGCGTGAAAATGCACTCGCGTCCATATACAATAAATTATAGACACACATATATATGTATGTGCTGTGTATATATAGGTACACATAGTTGCATATACACTTCTGGCAGTACACATATACGTATGTATTGTATAAGCGCTTTCCCCTCTCCTCGGAAACGAGCCCCCGGCTGTTGCTCCACCGCGCTGCGGCACCCACAACCCCGCCGGCAGCCGCCCTGCCCCGTGCCGCGCCGCCGGCCGCGGCCCCGGGGAGCCCCGCGAGTTTTAAGCGGCAGCGCCGGCGGTGGCGGGGGGAGTGGGGGTGCCCACGCATTGTGGAAAGACAGAAGGAATAAGGGGGAAACAGAGTGCCGGCGGCGGTTGGGGAAGGGGGAGCCGGAGCCCGGCCGGAGGAGCGGGCCTCCCGCCCGGCGGTCACGGCAAGAGGCGGGCGCGGGCGGCAGCGCGGGCGGCCGCGCGGCGGCGGGTCGCGGGGCGGCACTCACCGGCGGGGGCGCGGGCGGCGCAGCCCAGCTCCATGTCGCCGCAGGTCCTGCCGGCGGCGGCGGCGGCGGGGGAGCTCTTGGCGCAGCAGCCGCTGCCCCCTTCGTCCTCCGCCGCCTCGTCCTCGCCGCCCAGCTTCCGCCGCTTGGGCTGCCGCGGCGGCGGCGGCGGCTGCTGCTGCTGCTGCTGCTTCTCGGCCCCGATGAGCGCCTCCACGGAGAAGGCGTGAGCCTTGAGGCTCATGGTGGTGCCGGGCGAGGACCGCCGCTTGTCGGCCATGCCCGCCCCCCTACAGCCCGCGCATCCAGGCGCGCCGCGGCCGCCGGCACCGGCACTCGCGCCCGGCCCGCCGCGCCGGCCGCCCTCCCGTCCTCCCGACCGCGCAGGCAAGGGGCTGGGGCTTTTCCTCGCCTTTCTTTTTAAATCCGAGTTATCAGCCAAGTTTTTTTTGGGGGGGTTGTTTTTTTTTTTTTAAAGAGGAAAAAAAAAATCTATTCCTTTCTGCAGATGCGCTCCTTCTCTCCCCCTCCTCCTTCTCCTCCTCCTCCTCCTCCAC
Source organism: Phoebastria nigripes (assembly GCA_035582835.1). Lineage (NCBI taxonomy): Eukaryota > Metazoa > Chordata > Aves > Procellariiformes > Diomedeidae > Phoebastria > Phoebastria nigripes. Next base: position 356,628 of record JAYKAV010003120.1, read on the forward strand.
GTTCTGCCCCGTCTGATGGGCCAGGCAGGACTGACATGGGTAACAAACGCTCTGCGGACACAAATTAGGGCTTGTAATTGAAATTTGTTGCCTTGATCTGTCAGCACTTCCAGGCAGGAGACCGGTGGGAAGAACTCGCTCATTAGTGTCACTGCGGCGGCGGGGGCAGGGCGGAGCCGCGGGGCGGGGGCTGCGACGGCCCGGCCGCCCGCAGCCCAATCAGCGCC
>JAYKAV010003120.1:362775-485723 GCA_035582835.1 Phoebastria nigripes
TTTTTTTTTTTTTTTTAAATGCAAGGTTACTTAAGGACTTTATGGCCACGAAACAGCCCCGTAGGCTGCTTTAGAAGCTGACCTTACAGTCCCTGCTTAGTTAAGACTTCCTCTGAGCGTTACGCGAGTCTGACTGCAGGATCGGGCCCTCCTCTTCCACGCCTCGCAGAGCTCCCCCGAAACACGACCCTGATCTGCCAGACGGTACAAGGCTTTGCTGGAGAGATAGCGGCGAGGGGGGCGGCGGAGCGGCGGTCCTGCCGGGCAGGCGGCGGGAGCAGCGCCCGGCCGCGGCGGGGATGGCCGGGGCGGGAGGTGCGCGGCGCCGCCCCCAGCCCCGACCGGCCGCCGCCGGGTCTCGCCGACAGCCCTTGTCCTCAGCGGCGGAAAAGCTTATCCCCTAAGGCGAGAGCTACTAGTGCTTTTCCCCTTTCCAGGGAGGGGAAGGAAAAGATGATATTTCCCCATCAGCTATAAATAAACCGAAATAATCGTACAGATGTGAAGAGAAGAGTCAATTTTTCCTGTTCCAAGCGCAGATCAATTTCTGAACGAAAGTCCCTGCCTCTCCGCCTTGAACTGGCTTTCTTCCTGCTTCTCTCACTTGCTAAGGACTTGGCTTTTTCCCTGCCATAACTAGTCCGGTACTGCTCGGTGGGAAATACGAGAGCCCTTTGTCTTAGCTTTCAACGTTGTATCTCCCTTTCGCTGTCCCGCAGAACGCGGCTCTGCCGTTCTCGCCTAGGTGTGTGCGTTGGGGGGGGAGAAATTCCTGAGAGCACCTGTATTTCTCGGCTCGAAAGGTTAATCTTTCCCCACACAGAAAAAGGAAAAAAAAAAAAAATCCCTAAAATAAAAACCAATTCCCTCCGTCTAAAACCAGACCCCAGAGGACAGGAAAATATAAAATCCAGACCCTGCACTCATACCCTTTTACTGCTCTTCTCGGTGTGAACGTGTGAGTAGATGGTGTTTTACAAAGTTGTCTGAATTTCTTGAAAGGCCGTTCCTGTGTTTATATGCGAGGGGAATTGAAACGTCTCGCTGATTGAAACGCACCTTCGCCGACTGGTTTTTACCCCGGCAGCTGAACGCGGGGCTGGGAGCCCGAAGGCTTCGCCTCGGAGCCTCACGCCCGGATTTTTGGATCAGCCCCGCGCGTCCCTCGCTCGCGGGGGAGCGCAAATCCACACACCCGGGGGCGCAGGCCCTCGCTTTCTGCTTTTTTTCCCCGCAAACATCCCCGAAACCCAGGCGAGCCCCGGGCTGGCGGCGGCCCACACCGGGGGACGGTGATGGGGCACCGCGCAGCCTGGGATGTCGCCGGGGCTCCCCGCAGTCCCGCATCCGTGCCGGGGCATCCACACCGCCCGCAGCCGCGCTCCCTCGGCTCCGGCTGCCCTCTTTTGGGGGGACTCTGCGTAGGAACGGGGCCGTCGCGCCCCGACGCCCGGCCGGGACACCCCGGGATTGTCGTCGGGGAAAAGCCGTCGGAGAAAGAGGCAGGCGGATAGGCTTTAGGGGTAGAAAGGCATTTATCGAGGAGAGAGCCGAGCTCCATCTGGGCAGCGATTTTTGAAGAAGCCATCAAACAGACTTCTCTGCTGCGCAGCCCACGCACGCCGGCTCCCCACGCCGCCCCTGGCGCTCGCCCGCTGCAGCGAGGGTGCCGGGCGAGCCCCTGAACACGGTCCGGTTCCCCCTATCACCTGAAAGAAGGGATTTGGCTCGTCAAAATTAAATTCCTCTGCAATCAGCCAGACCAAAATACTTTCAGAGTAGCATCCAGGAGATCATTTCCCCCGAGCTCCCTATCAAGTGTTGCATACATAATATATCTTTTAAATATATTGCTTTTTCGATGTGCTGAAAGGGAGACAGTTATTAAAAACTGTGCGAGCACTCTGCTTGTAATTACCCGGGGAGCGGGGCGAGGGCGAGGCGCTTGTGGAGGCTCCAGCTACGTGTTGCAAAGCGGGGCTTTAAAGCCGCTCTCCTTTACGGTTTGCGTGTGTAAAGCCCCTTGGCGCCCTTTTAAAAATAAACAAATGCGTGTGTGTATATACATACACATACACATAATAATATAAATCTATATGTATGTCTAAACATACATGCATGCACACACATATACATCAATTAAAGTCTTCCCATTAAATATAGGCACGCCTTGCGGTCGGGATTCTTTCAGTCGTTGATTTCTGTAGATAAACGCAATTCTTTCCTTTGGTGGTTTTTTTCCTTTTTTTCTTTTTCTTTTTCTTTCTCTTCTTTCTTTCTCTTTCTCTCTCTTTTCTCAGTGGAAAGTGCACAGTAAGTGTGAAGTATACATCATCGCCCGAGGAATTTGTCTTGAAAAGTCCTCTCAGCCCCCTGGTGTTCAAAGGCTGAAGGATGGTTATTGATTATTGCACTAGATCAGAGCCCGCATTAAACGCCAGGGAAACGAAACGGACCGTCTGGGAGGGCCCGGCTCCCGCCCGCGGCTCCCCGCGGCTCGGCGCTCCGCAGGGCCACGCCGCTCCCCGGCGCAGCGCAGCGCAGCGCTGCGCGCCCGCGGATGGTGGGACAAGCCGCCCGCAGCGGTGCCGCTAAACGGCTTAAGGCCCGGCGGGCGGGGGCCGTGCCCGCCTGCGCGCCCGCGGAGCCCCGCGCAGCCGCCACGGGCCGGTGCGCAGGGCGGGGGCCTCCGCTCTCCCCAGCCCCTTTCCCACCGTTTTCTTTCATCCTGGTCCGGCAGCAAAGCGCCCGGCGCACCCTGCAGCCCTGCCTGGGCTGTACGGTCAGTGCTCAGGTTGGGAACACCTGGATGGGACAGGCTGCAGAAACAGACCTTATATATACGTGGAACTGTATATATACAAATATACACACACTTCAGCTGGGCGGAAGGGGCCATGTATTTAGACCGATGAGCTCTTGGGCAGGCTTGTCAGTTCTCGCCACGCTCATGCATCCCTAAATCCATCACTTGATCCATGAAAAGCCTCACTAAAGGGGCAGAAGGGGGTGCTGAGGGTGGGACGGGGGCTGAGAAACCCCCTGGCAACAGGGCAAAGCAGGAACCTCAGAGCCAGGTTGTGGTGCAGGACAGGGTGAAGGCCTCGGTTAGCACCTACCCCAAGCACCCCACTCCAGGGGATGTGAGGGTGTATGCAGCATCCCTGCCTGACCATGACTGCCTGAGTGACTGTGGTTCTCCTGGGGGTGCATGCATCCCCAGCCTTCACCACCAGTGATGTTACAGAGGCACAAACTTCTCCACATGCCTTAGGAAGTGTGGAGTGTTAACTGGCAACCACCAGCTCTCGGGATCCATTGCTTCTTTGGCCAATGCAAACCAGAGAGAGCATCTTTTGCCCTTACAAACTTGACCAGCAGTGAGAGAAGATAGTGCTGAACTTGCTTCCTTCGGCTGGGGAATGATGGTGCTGTTTGGGAAGGGGAGGGGGGCAAATTACAGAGGGGCTTTGGAAGGCTCTGCGACCTCAGGCTATAATTTATAGCAATCTTTCTCTTTTATATAAAGAGAAGATGAAGTAAAGTGTGGAAAACTTCAAAATGCATTTTAAATTTTATTCTTTTTCTCTTCCTTTGAGCTGCAGACATTTGAATTCATGACAACTGAGATGGTTTGCTTTATGAATTAGAGCATCAACTACCCTATTGTGTCCTGTCACAGTATCCTGGTATTTCTACATCCTCTCTAAGGTCCACTTTCAGACTTGGAGGAATGTGATCTGGGAATTAGGTTTTGGACCATTTTGTTTCCATTTTGCAAATGCAAAGATGCTACAGTCAAATACGCAGTGGTTTCTATTTCTTCCTCTCCATAGGCATGTTTAACTCCCATTGACACTGATGTGAGTTATGCACATGTCTAAAGAGGAGAAGGGAGTCTCAGATCTTTTTCTCATCGTTTACATGAGATCAAAGGAAATCAAATAGAGTTAATGAAGGGCCAGATGGTGCTTTATTTGTGCTCTGGAAGACAGTACAAGAGAATGGGAAGGAATATCTGTAGTTTAACCTGGCAACGAGGCGGAAAACTTACTATCTCATTTAATGGGCACTGAAGCAAGTATGCCATATCTTCAGAAGTGGGAAAGGTTTGCTTGTTTTCCCTCCCTCAGTAGATTTTGGATGCAGGGCTAGGGTTGCTTTTGGAAGGCCTCGACTGAAGGGATTCCAGACTCGGAAATCATTCACATTTTGTCTTTTTTGGAAACACAAATTTCTTTGGACCCAGTCAATTCTTTAGTTTTTGCTTTTAAGCCATAGGACATGGGCGCTTCTCTAGTCCGTGGAAAATGTGTAATCTAAGCTGCTACAAGGAGGCAGGGCTGTAGAGGCAGGAGAGCCTTGATTTGGATCCTCACTGTGAGTGAGAGTTTGGCAGGAGAGGCACAGGATGCAGTAAACTTTACCAACTGTGCACACAGAGCGACTCATATCCCAGAGGATGCAGACAGGGTCGGGACCATCCTGTGCTGTGCCTCTGTGCCTGCTCTGAGCCCTTTCCCCTGGCTGCCAGGCTCTGTCAGCTCCAGCTGCCGCCAGGATCTTCAGAGAGGAGATTGTAGCCTTGGGCATAGCGAATGACAAGTTACTTTTACCCTCACTGCTGGCAGGATTATCCAAAAAGAGATGAAAAGTTTGTTTCTCTGTAGACCTTACACTGATCCTGCCAAGCTCTTTCTGATATAGGGTATCCAAACACGTCCTACTTGGGAATTGGTAGGGAGAAACAGAGATGTTTTTCCGGAGGATTACGCCTGCCTGTGCTGATCTTGCAGGGATGAGTCTGTGGGGGCAGTAGAGGCCATCTTATTATTTGTCCTGTGTGCATCCCATCATTGTTTTAATGCATGACACACTTATTCGAGGATAACTTAGCACCAGGCCACAGATTTCCCAATTGCTTGATGTCATGAGTTGGCCTTGCATGATATTGTAATGCCAGTTGACAAAAAAGTCACTTTAGTGATGTTCCCCAAGGCTCCATTTGTTGACAAAGTAGCTCTCCGGATTTGGAAGACTTTGCAGTTGAGCTGAAGGCCTGGAGGCTTTCCTGTTTTAAAAGCAATGGGAAGAGATGCAACTAACATCTGTACATTTGTTTAAGGATGCCAGAAATTGTTTGTGTTTATGATTTCTTTTCAGAAAATTGTATCAAGAGTACTTTAATAGCAGTATAGCCCCATCTACTCTTTGCCCCCTGGTACAGACCTAACATTACAGCTCCAGCTGACATTATTTCCACCTGCTTTAAATGTGTTCATGTGCCTCTAATCCTGTGTGCAGCTTCACATTTGTACCCATTTCCTGTATTTTATAGGCACATGTGGTATGTTGAGGTTTGGAAATGTAAGCCCTCATTTTGTGCTGCTTGTTTTTTAACATTCATTTTCCCTGGCTGTACTCCTTGTTTAAAAAAAAAAAAAAAAAAGAAAGAACAAACAATTCTTTTTTTCCTGGTGAGGTTTAAGAAAAACCTTGAGAACTTCCTTGCTCTTTTATATATCTAGCACTTTTATTGAGTGAGTGTGCAGTAATTTGGTGGGTTTACTAAGTAACTTGACAGTTAATGGGATACATCTGCAACAGATTCCAAAATAACTGGCTGCTTAGAAATATGGAAAAGACTGGCATTCTCAGTCCTTTCTGTTCTTTTGAGAAATTCCTATCTGCTTCAGCTCCACGGAAGTCGAGATTCCATTAAAGACCCATATACACCGAGAGCTGCTACCAACTATAATACAACTCATTAGAGCTGACCCTTCCAAAACAGCTATTAGAAAAATATTATGGATTTTAATCTAAAGGATCTAAGAAGCTACATTGAAAACACACAAAACCATACATACACCTGGAGCTACACAGTGGCTTTATGAGGCTTGAGAGCATAAAAGAAACCTCAGCCACGGAAGAAAGAGTCCAGACTTCATTTTCCGCAGACAAATTGGCTGCTTCGCATCAGTGACCCACACTCATGTGCTTACTCGCTCCTATGAAAAGGAGAAGAATAGCAACATCAACAGTCCTTCAGCTGGTGCACCATGACCCACAAGGGTTGGGAATTCTTTGGTGTTAGGGGATGGAGACCCAGACAACTGGGGATGGACGTCTCTAAGAGGAAAACCCAAATCAGCAATCCCATATCCCTGAGAAAATTTCTGCATTTCCTAAACTGACTTCTTCATGGCACAACAGCCAAGAGCTACTCCACTCTTTACATTAAGGTTGATTTTTAGGGCTAGCCCCCACTAGAGGGAAGCCCATGGTAGTGTGAATCCATAGGAATGAGCAGGATGGGGGAGGAAAAACAACATCCATGCTGGAGATGCAGGGCCTGAGTGGATGTATCTAGCGTCCTGTGGTTCCTGAGAAAAAAAAAAAAAGGAACAAAATGAAGGAAATAAAAGGAACAAGATGAAGAGTAGAGCTTTCCTGTGCCTGAGTAACTTCCCATATGAGGGGGTCAGTTGATCTAATATCTTTACTGCAGCCCAATTAACTTTCATTTGCCAAATTTTAGATGGCTTCAGATAGGTATTTCACGGTAACGAAGACAAACGTTTTTGGTAAACAGTTGATATGTCACGATGCCCTCTGTGACACCGGTGTGTCTAGCCTTGCAACGTATGGGTCACTTTTCACTTGTTGGGGTCAAAAAGTTGGTAGTGGGAAGATCTTCATCAGGTTCCTTCTGCAATTTGTGAACAAATTCCCTATACTTCCTTGCCAAATGTCGTTTAAAGCCCCGACGTATGTCTGTTTATTCATTAGAATGAATGGAAGGGTAGAAACATAGTGCTAATGTTTACGTTCCAATTAAGGAATTCATTTATGTTGCCTCACTTAAAAATATTCTCCTCAGAGAAAATATGAGCCCAAAGCTGATTTATCAGGTTTAAATTTAAGAAAACTATATTGTCAGAATAACCACACATTCCTTTTTGCACCACTTTTGAAATCTGTTTCCTATTACCATCTCTGCATCAGACAAATACAACCAAGTTATTTACAGGCTGTGAAAGATACTAAATCTTTTCAGAGTAATATTACATTGGATCACAAATTCTCACTTTTAATAATAATTGACAACAAACTAAAGCGAAGGATATTCACAATTAGCAACAACAACACATAATGCTCTCCCAGTGCCTTGTATCTTCAAGACCCTATGCAGACATAAGCTGCTGAAGTCTTATTAACATTTACTTTGGAAGGATGTTAAATATTGTTATCTCCGTTTTACAGATGGTGAAAGAGGCTCAGTAGGATTGTGACTTGCCTAAAAGCCTCAGAACAATTTAATTGCAGAAGCAAGACCAGAACTCGCAAGCTCTTGGCTCCTGCTTGTGTGAGAGAGCGAAATGCATTTTTAAAAGCATCCTGTGACTTAGGAATCCCAGTTCCAGTGCACACCAGGGCTTCAGCGGTGCTGGGGCAGTGCAGCTCCTCAGGGGCACTTTGGGCTCCCAGCTCCCATTAACTTTGAGTGATTTTGGAGCTCTTGAAAACTCCTTTCAGTCCTTCGAGGGAAATGCACAACACCTGTGATTCATAGAAGCGGTGCACGGAGAGGTAGAGCAAAGGCTGGGAGTGATGGCCAGCTCCACGTGCAGCTCAGCAGTGATTCAGAAGCCGGAGGGCCGAGCGCTGAGCAGGTCTTCCAGGGCTGAGAAGCGGGGGGAGCCAGCGGTGCTGCCAGCTCTTCTCACTGACAGGATTTTCTCAGGAGCGGAGCCAGGAAAGATCTGAAGGCAGAACTCCAGCCCTCCTATAAATTTCAGCTCTGCCTTTGGGAGAAAGCCTTCCTTGCCTGGCCTCTTGTGCCTTGCCCTCCACCTCCAGGAGAAAGGAGCAGCTCAGGTGGATGCACATCCCTGGGCTCTCTGCGCCCCTCTTCCCGGCCAGCCCCTGCTGCCAGGCTGGGAACGGGGGAACTGGGAGCAGGAGGGCGGGCAGAGAGCTGTGGAAATCCCTGCAGAAGCAGATGTATTTGCATGTGTGCATGTGTGTGATGGGAGTGCAAGAGTGAGGAACCAGTGTGCATCCAGGGAAGCAGCCCCTTGGGGCTGGGAGTGCAAAGCAAGATGGGGCTGAGCGGCAGGGGCAGGTGGGGGGCAGATCTGGGGTAGGTGGAAACGGTCAGGCAGCAGCATCCGTTGCTGTCAGATGGAGGGGTGCACCGATGCAAGGCATGCAGGTCCTCAAATGAAGCAAAGGCCAGGAGGAGCCATCAACACCCTAATGCCCAAAGASCTGCGACAGCTCTCTGTGTCAGTGCTGGGACTGGAGCAGGCTGGGCAGCTCCCACCCACCCGCATGCAGCCTTGCACCACCGTGCCCACCACAGCCTTTGGAGATGAGGAAGTGAAAGGAGTTCAAGCTCAAAGGAGAGACCAAAGACATCCCACATACATGTAGGTGTCTGGCGGTGTCTGTGTCTTGCTGTTGCCCAAATCGTTATCTTTTTACTTTGGCAATGCCAGCGTGCAGCTAACTGGGAGCCTGGAATAAGAGTGGTTAGAGCTGAGGAGGCAAATTGCTTCATCAGCAGGAGGGAGACTGGATACTGCACAGAGGAGGACCAGCTTCCTAAACACTGGTGAGAAGGGAATGAAAACCTTGGATAGGAGCGAGAACGCCGAGGCATGTGCAGAAAGCTGGGCGAGAGGCAGCTCTGGAGAAGGCAAAGCATCCCTGCAGCCTCAGCAGGGGTGCATCCCTCCTTTGAGGACCAGATGCCAAGCCCTGATTTTCGTATCAAGGTTTTAACCTTGATTCCCTTGCTATGAGTTTTGGCCTTAGACAATGCTCAAAGGGATGCAGAAACCATTTACAGTACGGTCATAAATATTTGTGTCCATGTTTAGAAATGCTCAGTGGTTTCATCACATTAAAATATTTTGGGGAGGTGTATGGCTAACTGAGTGCTTACTGCTAAGAAGATCTCGAGGTAATTCTGAGTAATGAAGAAAGAGAAAGGCCTCCCTTATGTGGGAAAAACTACCAGGCCAGAGGACCAGCTTTCTAGACCAAAACCTATTAAATTCAAGGGAAAAACAACTTTTAGATGGCCTTGTGCCTACACTTAGAAATTTAATTGAATTTGGAGTAGGCTTTATAGACCGGGGGAGTCACAGCGTGAGATTAATTATTCATTGCAGTGATGGCAAACGCAAGCAGTAAACTGGCCAGTTGGTCCTATCTGGGGTATAAAAGAAATCTAGTGGGGGTGGTCAGGATAAATCAGGTAACATCTCGGGATGGTGGAATGTCACTCCAGGGGCCAGGATGGGGAAAGGTTAAGGGTCTCTGGGAAAAAAGTTGCTTTTTAATGTTCTTTTTGCTTGAACATGCTAATGTCCCAAAGGCCTGTTCTTTACATAATTCTGTTTGCACAAGATGAAGGGGGTACCAGAGCTTTGCCAGCTTCATGTAACTCATTGCAAAATCCTTGAAAATACTGTTTTAAAATATTTATGCAGCAAAAAAAGTTATTTCACACATTTCTAGTCAGCAGCCAGCTTTTAAAATAAACCAATCTGTCCTCAGAAATAAAAAGAAGAAGAAATAAAGATCCAAATTCGCAGTTGGTGTAAATTACCAGACTTCCACTGAAGTCAATGCAGGGTTGCCAATCTAAACTAACAGAGAATCCAGTCCAGAAACCGTGAACGTAATTTTAAAAGTCTTTGAAACAGGGTCTGCGAAACATTATGCGCCTGTAGAGAACCTTGCAGAATGGTGAAACGTGGGGACAGCCTCCAGGTACCCCAGGACAGACAGCAAATGGCAGTACTAGGATTGAAATTTTGCTTGAGGAATGTTACATCAGTTAACAGGTAGTGTTTAGAGAGTACTGATAAACAGCATGTATCAATCGATAATTACTTCTCCAGTAAACCAACTGGCACAGTAACTAGAGTTTTCTCATGCTAACATAGTTAAATATTTAACTAAATATGTCAAAGCTAATGAAATACATATTTTTTTGAATTCTTGACATAAATGAACAAACAAACGAACTATGGGCTCCCATGTCTCTCCAGCAGTATCTCATGTATCTGAACCATGGAAAGCTTCCTTCAGACAGGCTCTGTTTGGTGACAACTACCCTGTCACCCTCTTGCTTGCAGGACACTGTACAATTTTTAGAGGCACATCCGAGAGCCAGAAGCTGGAAGGGTGTACCTTTTTCCTCCCTTTTGGATGATCTCAGCATCCCAGGAGGGAGCGTAAGCCAGTTACTGGTTACCCTAAGCCATTAAAAGTCTCTCTGGAAGGGCCAGCTCATGACTGGAATATTTCTCTTGAAAAACAAATCGATTAAGCCCATGGTGGTACACAGATCAGATATTTTCTTATTTCTTCTGTGAGGGTCATGATGACCTTCCTATCTTACCCTCTGTCTTATGTTGCATCCTATAAGTTTTCTTTCCGGCAGGTTTCTTTAGGTTGTGAAAAGGAGGGTGAAAACCCACCCTCAGAGCATGAAAGGGTGGGTATTTGAAGGCAGACGCAGCTGGTGCGCACCTACCTGGCAGCCGTGGGGGCCTCCTCCTGCTCGGTACCTCCGGCTCCTCTGCGGGCACATGGCAGTGATTGCTGCCGCAGCAGGGATGATGCCTCAGCCAAAACCCACTGCTATGTTTGTTCAGCGTACAACGTGATGGGACCTCATTCCAGGCCTCTGGGTACTACTATAATATTAGCGTTACTGTCCCATAATAATAACAAGAGTACATGTTTTATGAGAACTCTGCTCTCACCACTGGAAAAAGCAGCCACTATTGGAAAGGGAACGCAAAGATTTTTGGCTGAAAATCTCCTGGTGAACTTCAAGAGAGGCTCCTGAGACCAGGGGCCAGGTCCTCAGGTGACACAACCTGGCATAGCCTTGCTTCGATCGACTGGGTTGCCCTAGCTCACGCTGGCTGGAGCCTGAGCTCCTGACGCATAAGGATTAAACAAGAACCCACCGTGCTGAATTTGCTTTTTGTTTACTGCAGCGGTCTCCACCAGGCAGCCCAGAGAGGCTTTGCAGGCGTCTCAGCAGGCAAAGTCTGAGGGCATGGGAAAATTGGCGCGCTTAGCTTTCCTGCACCAAGCACCAGGCTCGGCTGGAAGCATGGACCCCAAGGTTAGCCTTACATCACCAGAGGTGGGCGCAGAAACCTGGACTTCAGTAAAGCCTTCGACACTGTCTCCCACAGCATTCTCCTAGAGAAGCTGGCGGCTCATGGCCTAGACAGGTGTACTCTGCGCTGGGTAAAAAACTGGCTGGGCGGCCGGGCCCAGAGAGTTGTGGCGAATGGAGCGAAGTCCACTTGGCGGCCGGTCACGAGCGGTGTCCCCCAGGGCTCTGTTTTGGGGCCGGTCTTGTTCAATATCTTTATCAATGATCTGGACAAGGGGATTGAGTGCTCCCTCAGTAAGTTTGCAGACGACACCAAGCTGGCCGGCAGTGTCGATCTGCTCGAGGGTAGGAAGGCTCTGCAGAGGGACCTGGACAGGCTGGATCGATGGGCTGAGGCCAACTGCATGAGGTTCAACAAGGCCAAGTGCCGGGTCCTGCACTTCGGCCACAACAACCCCATGCAACGCTACAGGCTGGGGGAAGAGTGGCTGGAAAGCTGCCTGTCGGAAAAGGACCTGGGGGTGCTGGTTGACAGCCAACTGAATATGAGCCGGCAGTGTGCCCAGGTGGCCAAGAAGGCCAACGGCATCCTGGCCTGTATCAGAAATAGCGTGGCCAGCAGGAGTAGGGAAGTGATCATGCCCCTGTACTCGGCACTGGTGAGGCCGCACCTCAAATACTGTGTTCAGTTTTGGGCCCCTCACGACAAGAAGGACATTGAGGTGCTGGAGCGTGTCCAGAGGAGGGCAACGAAGCTGGTGAAGGGTCTGGAGAACAAGTCTTATGAGGGGCGGCTGAGGGAACTGGGACTGTTTAGCCTGGAGAAGAGGAGGCTGAGGGGAGACCTTATTGCGCTCTACAACTACCTGAAAGGAGGTTGCAGCGAGGTGGGTGTTGTCTCTTCTGCCAAGCAACTAGCGATAGGATGAGAGGAAATGGCCTCAAGTTGTGCCAGGGGAGGTTTAGATTGGACATTAGGAAAAATTTCTTTACTGAAAGAGTGGTTAAGCATTGGAACAGGCTGCCCAGGGAAGTGGTGGAGTCACCATCCCTGGAAGTATTTAAAAGACGTGTAGATGTGGTGCTTAGGGACATGGTGTAGTGGGGCATGGTGGTGTTGGGTTGATGGTTGGACTTGATGATCTTAGAGGTCTTTTCCAACCTTAATGATTCTATGATTCTATGATTCTATACCCTCTGACTTCTGACAGAGCTAAATTTAAAACCCTGATGGCTTAAACAAGTTCTGTAGGGACAAAGCGATGGGTTTGAAAGGGAATGAGAAAAAAAAAAAAAAAAAGAAAAAACAGGGAGAAACAGCTACAGAGCTTTGACATGGCAAAAATGGAGAAAACAAGACTTATTTGTGGGCAGCAGTTAAGAACACAGCCTGGAGGGGGAACCGAAGGCTGCATGCCCTTGCTCACATCTGGGAGATGTCCGCCTGCCTTTGGTGAGGAGCTTGCACCAGCCACTGCTGGCTGGCTGAGGAGAAAATGACTTTCTCGAGCCTGTGAACTCCTCAGGGCAGCAAAAATTTTGTTCTTATGTGTGTGAGGTGCCTGCAAGAGCCAGATCCTGATCTGATAGAGATCCCTAAGTGCCAGCAAGACAGCTAATACTGAAGACCCATTTCCACAAGTCAAGGTCTAACATGGCAAGCGAGTGCTGTCCTATTTCTTTAGCGAGAGGGCTGAGCGACATAAGCTTTGCTACTCTGCATTATAGGAAAACATCCACAGGGAAGGTTTTACATATTTGCTGTGAAAAAAAGAAACATCCTTACTCGTATCAGATGAACTTTGGGATATTAACTGGTTGAATGCTCTACGTTACAGAAATAAATGCTTCCCCCGTGGAAGAAGAATGCAAATGTTTGCATTAGTTATATGTCATCCAGCTATCTGGCTACATAAGTGTGGTATATTTAATGCATGCTTTGCAGTAATACATTTGTTGCATACTGCTGGATAAGATCACCAATAGAAAAGAGATTTAATAGGTACACAGTATAAAACTCAGACTTCTAATTTGCCATCATTGTTTTATCTTAAGCTATAACTAATAATTATAAGAAACATCTGTGTCCCAACTACTCTCAAAGGAGTTTATTAAGCACATCTTCACATTTTAAAAAGCTGTCCTGATAGCCTGCTTGCTTCACAGGAAAAAAAAAGGAAAAAAGAGAAAGAGAAAAGGGCAGCTCTCCTGCCAAAATAAATCAATTAGCTCATGGCTTAAATGTGTCTTCAGAAACCCGTAAAGACGGCGAGTAATGTTCTCCCTTTCTTGGAGTAAGTTTTAGGACACAAATTCTGTTTCTTGAAGTGTAGATATTATTTGTTCTTTGGCAGCAGTCCTTTCAAAAACGTTGCTGGCACTTTTTGAATGTGGACTGGTAGATTCAGGCTTTAACAGCATCTAGGAACTATAACGTGTTCTTTCCCATTTTTCACAAATGAAGAGTACCTATAATATTACAGAAAATAGGACTAAAGGTAGATAATTTTTTCTCTCTTTTTCTTTCATTGACCCATTGTTTTTCTTTTACTGTCATTTCTTACCTCCTAGGACCAGATAACAGAAGAGAAATGATAAATAGGAAGCTAACCGTGAAGAGCATTCCCAGGAAGTGTTGCCTAAATGTTGAAAACAAAGATGGAAGATGTAAAACTGAAAAAAAATTCAAAATATGAATAGTATGGTAGGATACTTGACATTTTCTTGCTGCTTTTATTTTAGACATATTTTATATTATAAAAAGCCTGGATAGTAAGCTTTCCATGGAAAGTTTGTTTTCTGATTTGATTTAATTTCTCATCTTCTTACCATTATTATTGTCAGATAGATGCAATACTTTTTCATAGAATTTGTCTGTTACTATTAGTGTTATTTGCATGATTCTGTGTTTTATTATTGTGACTGAATTGCTGTAAGGCTCATTAAATTTACTGTAATACTGAAGACAATTTTATTGTGTTACATTTGTTTCAGGATTCAAATGCTATTAATTTGTAAGGGGATTTCTATGCGCTCGTCCCATCCCCCTCATGAAATCAGTAGTCTTAAGCAGTTCCAGAATTTTTTTTCTGATAATTCTTTACAGTCACTGGTCTGAGTAACAAAAAGACTTTGATAAGATACAATGAGACGAATCTTGCAAAGCAAAAGGAATGAGTTCTGCTGATTTTGGTGGAGATATCACAAATGTCATCATGATTGAATGAATCTTCTAACAGGAACCAGCTGATTTTATAGACAAAAGTCCTGATCCTCACTTTGATAAATCTTTTCTTATTTGAATGAAGATTGCAGTATTAGACCCACATGGAACTTGGTCAGAGGCCAACAATGGGAAAGGGAACAGAATTTTTTTTCCTCATCCGATGTGCTGAGAATGGAGACATTAGTTTGTGATTAGAAATCTGACTCTATTGTTGTGCAGATTTACTCTAGCTATTGTCCTGTAAGAGCAAAAAAGGGCAAGTGAGGTAAAAACCCGTTTCCCTTAATGAGAATTACTTTTCACCCATGCTCACAAGACCCCTATGTGTTTGTTTTCTCCAGTGACCTGTCGTATGTGCATGGCTGTATACCTACCTTTGCACAAAGATGGTAGAAGTAGTAACACATCTGAGAGTTCACATTGCACTCCTGTAAACTCCTCGGGGAGGCTGGGAATCTGGCTGAGATGCTGTCATCAAAATGTGCTTGTGTATGGTGGTTTGTGGTAGGTATGCCAAAAGTATCCCGGTGCTCTCTGCAAGGAGGGGAATGCTTAGCTGGAAGATGGTGGGACTTCCACTCCTGCACCTCAAAAGGTCCCTCTCAGCCACGGGGAGACTTTCTTCTGCCTTTAGCAGGATTTTAACCATTCTCCTGAGATTTAAGTGCCAAGTATTAAATATTGTGCAAGACACTCAGCCCACAAGCATTCTCTGCTATATGGACATCTAGGAGAAATAGCTCAACTCATGACATTTCTGAGGAAACGTGAATTTTTCAGTTCTTTGTCCCCCATGGAACCAAAACAAGGAGCAGATTCAATGCTCTATCTATTCCCAACATTTAGCTCTCTGAGTTAAATGAGCTCTTGATCTGTGTTGCGACAACTTCCATTGACAAAGAGCGATCAGATATGTCTACTCCACGACCTTACAGGAATTGCAGTCATTACTCATGTTGGACCATGAATCATATAGAAGTCGTATACATGTGGAAATACCACCAGATATCTTTACTGACTATACTGTCCCATGAAGACTGCAAATAGGCATTTTGGTAGTTTGTCAAAGCCCATCAGCATGGTGGGATTATTGTTGAACTCCATCCAAATCGCCAGATTTGGACTTTAGAAAGCATGCTGCACTCATTAACAGGCAGTTAATTGATAGCGGTGGTGAGTTTGTGGAAAAGCTACTGRTGTTTAATAAGTCTTTTGTCCCTGGCTTCTATGATGTCGTGTATTAGCAGAAGCGCGATATATCAGATGCAGGCAGCAGTGCATGACACATATTTCTTACTAAATGGATACTGTTGAAAAGGAATCTATCTTTATCAAGCCAGAACACACCTATACTTCGAAGTCCATTGCAGGATTAGCATTTACCACTGTGTTTTCAGATGTGTGCTGTAAAGAAATGTATGCTTTGGTACGTATGAGGTCCAAAAGGGGAAAATAAGCTGTGTTCTGTGGAGCAGCTAGAGTGAAGGCTGCATTTAGTGGCATCCAAAAGAGAAGTCAATTGGGTCAAACTACTCTCTGGCTTATTCTCAAGCAGCTGAGTGACCACGTGTACTTTAGTCATGTCCCTTCTCCCTCCCCATTTCCAAAGATTTGTTATAACCAAACTATTAAGAGCGTTTCACTGCCCCACTCAAAAGAACATGGAYGCACTTGCACAAGGGGACAGGTTTAGTTTTCTATGGGTATTAAACATGAATTCTGAGCTATCCTCAAGGAAGGACAGGTGCACAAATACACACATGCAAACACCCTGGGAAGCAGAAAGGAAAACTTTACATCATTATTCCTTACCTCCCTATCACCTGGACTCATGGGAAGTTGACAAGAATTCAGCTCTTTTGCAATTTTAAGTATTTATTTGTAAATTTTAGGTCATCCGTTTGACCATATTTACTTCCTAAAGAAGCTTTTGGAACTGATATTATTGTTACCATTTAATTCTTCTGCAGAATGAATAAAGTTGGAATATGCAACAAAACTTCTGGACCAGGAATGTTAACCAATTATAGAGTTGTTGGCCGGTTAAACTATTCTGTTTTTCAAGCTGCCTTCCTATAATTGCTTGACTTTGTACATGTTTATATACATTTTTATGCAAGATGACAATGGCTTCTACCTTTCTGTAGATCAACACAAAGCCAGGAAGATTATTTTGCCCTCCATATGTGCTGCTGATCTCTCATCCTCTTCAATTTTGGCTCTGCTTAACATTACAAGAGCTAAAACTTTTCCTGATATCACTGTTTAAGCTAAAGAATAGCTGAACTTCCAGCAAAATTATTATGGGCAGATAAAAGAGGGGAAAGGTGGCAGTTGTGAAGAGCAATAAAGGTCTGCTACAAAATCTTTGTACCAAAAGGTGATCTACATTATCAAAGTCCCTGAGAACTCTGCTTTATGGTTTAATATATTTAGCAAAATTTTTATATATATAAAAATATTTATATTCCAGGCTTTTGTTAGTCTCTTTGCAACCTTAACAGTAATAGAGTTTTATGTTTTAATTTCCTTAAAGGAAAGTCTTCTTTGGAACCCATGAATATTTCAGTGTTTTGGAAAGATCTAAATATCTGTTAAATATCTATTGAGACCTATGATTTTTTTTTTTTTCATCCACTCAGCAATTGTTTCATGTATTATTCTGAGAAACAGGACTTTATGTACTGTAAATAATACAGAAAAAATATATATCTATGTATTATCTGATAAGCTGAAATAGCTCTGTCTGTTGGTTAATTATCCAAATACTAAAGAAAAGTTAGGCTAATGATTTCCAGACAGTTGTTATGCCATATCATGTTAAAGCAGCTGTTAACCATATGCACTACTGTAGTTCTGCTTATATTAACTATTATGAAATTTTCCTTGGGGAAAAATGCTCACGTGCTTGCAGAGAACCTCTCTGCCCTCTTTTTAAATGAAATAAGTTGGTTATTCTTAGAGCATGGCAAATAATTTGTAACAAATCACTTGGTGATTTTCCCCTGCTCGTGAATAGAGATTGTGTTTTTCCAAAGCCACCATGCACTCAAGGAACTGAAGTCTCACCAGCAGTTGGGACATGTCTGTAGCTTGCAAGAGAGCCACGGGCAGCGCTGGGCGAGCCCTCTAAAACCAGCACTGGTGTAACCGCACCAGTGCAGCACTGGCCCTGGTGGCTGCATGGCTTTGGGATGCAAGGTCGCATTTCTTCACGGCACTGCAGTCTGCTGCACTGACCTGTCAGCTTGTCTGAGGCTAACGTGGCAATCCCTGACACCGCTGTTTTGCACAGGAATATGGCCCTGCAGTGGGATAGGGTTTCATCTGACCTTTTCCTTTTTGTCTTTTTGAGAGAGAGACAGAGTGATCTGTGAATTCCTAGGGGCTTATGGCAGCAAATACTACAGTGATAACCACCAGAGAAACAAGATTTATGGACAGAGGCAGTCCCTTTTATTAGGCTGGCTAATATAGTTGGAAAAAAGAGACAAGCATTTGGGTGAAAAACCCTTTTTCAGGTCCAAGATAGAAGCATGTCTTGAGGACAGCTTGTGTGTATGAGAGCTTGTTTGTTGGTGGGTTTGCTTGTTTGTTTGGTTTTTTCCCCCAGTTAGAGCAGTTAGAGCATAAGAGATACTGTGTTTTCTATATGAGTGTTGTCTCATTTTTCTTAACTCATTAAAACTACAACATGATGTACATCTATTACCAGTTTAATGAGTATCTACCATTATTCTTATCAAACTTGCGGAATAATTTATCATCTTGGGTTGTCCTAGGGAAGGGTATCTCTATTAACTCAGACTGAGACTACTCTTACACTTAATTTAGAAATATTTGACTGAATTTGCTACAGCTGCCTTTGTGTCCTCAGTTGCATTCACCTTCTGTGAGTATTCAAACAAATGTTCATGAAAATAAATGAACTTAAGATGAAAATGCTTTTATTGAATAACGGTCACAGAAATGTTTTGTCTTAAAAAAGAATCTACCCTGGTCACAGTGTGACAGATTCACATTTCTTCTCTCTGCCTCCCAACCCCAGAGCTCGGAAGAAGGCAGTTGTACAGGGATATCACCTGTAAGACTTAAGACAAGTTCCTTCTATTCAGTATGGGCAAACCCTGCGTGTTGCACACCAAAAAGACATGGTGGATGGAGACCAGAGTGGTCAAAGGTCTAAAATTACATCTTACAAGTAATGGCTGAAGGAATTTAGATTGTTTAGTCTGCAGAAGAATAAAAAGGAATTGTGATAATAGCCTTCAGATACGTGAGGGTAGTGGCAAGAAGAATGAAAAAAAAAAATTTCCTCTGCCATTTGTGCATAAAAAGGAGGTAATTTAAACAAGGAAAAATTATCTTAGGTACCAGAACAGTAAGAATATTGTCTCTATTGTAGTAAATAAACAAGCATTGAAATAGATTGTCCTCGGAACCTGTGAAGCCCATTATCAAAGGTATCCAAGAACAGGTTAGAAAAGCAAATGGTAGAAATGGTGTACATATAATTATATGCCCTACCATGGCAGAGATGAATCAACTAGATAGCTTCTTAGTGTGCCTTATAGATCTCTTTTCTCTGATCTTATGATTGATAACTATGTGATAATGGCAAAAAAATGCACAGGAAAAGATGTCCTCCAAAATCCTTTGGCTCTCTTCATCCTGAATGCTTGACAGTGAATCAACAAAGGATTTTTTCCCTAAAAAATTTTCAGTGTTTTTCATCGGAGACCTGACTGTCATGATATAGCGATGTTATACTAGCACAATTCAGCCACTCTCACAATTATCTGTAACTTAATTTCACAAGTGTATTATTAGATTATAATATTAGCAGATTGCTGAACAGAAAAAGCCCACTGACTCGGTGCAGAGAAATGTCCAGGTGATACGCGCTTGCACTGTGTCCTAGTAGACATTTTTGAGCCCAAACATCTCCCATCAGCAACCCAACCACTTGCTCAAATGTCTGTTCCTGCTTGTGACAGATCTGAAAAATTACATTTTGCAAAGAGACCAAACCTGCTCAGACAATGACAAACAATTTGAAAATAACTGGTCTGACTGAGTGTCTGAATTGTTGACAGAAAGGAAATGTTAATGTGTGCAATGAGCATGAAAGATGAAAGCCCTTTCCTGGCGCTCTTCTTCCACTGAAGCCCTTACTCTGACCTGCGGCCTCACCAGATGACCTGTGAGCCAAGAACAGGGAGACTATAAGAGAATAGTTTCTACTAAGGCTTCTTTTCTGAAGGAAAGTCTGCCGCAGATGCTGCAATTATGTCTTTCATATTGACTGCTATCCATCTGTAGAGTTAGTAAAGTGGTCTGGAAAATCAGGGAATTTTGCTTTTCAGATACAGCAGAACTCTGTATTAATATTTATACTGCATTTTTATGCATTTTTCTCTTTATACATTCAGATCCACCAGGCCAGAAACTGCAGGGCTGGGAGAGCTGTGCGCGGCTCCCTCGCACCCCTCCGGTGCCCCTTTCCTTAGGGCCTCAGGGAGTCCCGTGACTCTAAGGCCAGGGGTTTTGCTCCTGGCTCCTCAACTTTTCTTGCTAGGTGGAAGCCCTGGGCAGCCTGACTCTTGCCTATGGCAGCTTCTGGCATAGATACCGCCTGGCATGTGAAGTATTTCATATTTATAAAGGACTGAAAGTATACTGGGACAGTGACCGCTTCTCCCTACGAGCATCTAGAGAGTTAAACACAACGATACTGTTGGCTCGACTCATAGCTATACCCCAGTAAAAATAACTTCCAGGACTATATCCACATGGCTGTTGGTCCATTAGTCTTGTTTGTCTCAAAAACTAGGCACAGGGTTTTTTTCAGATGTTTCCCATGGGGAAAGAGCTTCGCATGGCCAGATTATTTGGAGATACTGCTTTAAATTACCCTGATCCTGCACAACTCTTTTTTTTTTTTTTTTTTTTTTAAATCCATTATGATACCTTTCTCATATTTTAATCCAAAAGAAAGTGCATTCCAATCTTTTTCATCCCGTCCTCCAAACTCTCTACCAGTGGAATGGCCTGCTATGGCTGCAGCACAATTCTGGCTGGAAGAAGTTTTAATTAGCTGCCAATGATGTCACATCCATGTCTGTGTTAAAGGCACAGGTCTAAGTGTTCCTCCTTATTTAATGTACAGTAGAAATTCCATTTTGGGATAGCATTAAGATGCTTCAGAGCCAATCTTGTATTTCTCCTGTAGTTGAGACGCTTGGCCTTCAGCCTTCTGACTTCTGACACTAGCCCAGTTGTGCTATAATGGTCCAGAAATACACTGCCTGTTGTGTTTTATTGCTTATGTGAAAACTGTCCAATTCCTTGTCAGTTGACAAGGGAGGAGCATCGCACTGAAGGATTGCACAGCAGTGTGTCTGGGAGCTACGTTATTTCACACCAGCAGCAACCTTTCAGTGTTTGCACGGCAGCCCAGTAGAGCCTTGGTGCTCTTGCCATACAGCAGAGAGCAAACCCCATTGTAGTCACTCTCTCTGCCAGAGAGACTAACGCATGTTGCCAAATATCTCCCCTCAACACATTTATTGAACATTAAAACAGCAGAATAGCATTGAATGAAGTCCAGTAATTTTATAGGATATATTTTAGTCACTAGACTTTGAAGACTAGTCCAATGTTAATTATAAAGTTTCTGTGTCTGGATAACATATTGTTAACAGTTATTTTGTAAGTGCTAATGGCAAGATGGAAGATTTCCAATAGTTTTATTGAGGAAGTGGCAATTAAAATGTTGAGCACTGCAACATACATACAAAATAAAAATAATCCTGCATACACAGCACTTTATGTCTAAAAAAAAAGAAAACAGAAAAAACAGGGATGAATATTTTCCTTTGAAATAAATGCAACCATTTTATTTCTAAAAAGTTTTGCTTTTGAAAAAAAAAATAAACATTGATTTACTTGCCAACTTCAAATGTCATGAGTCTTGAACAAGTTTGACATTGTTTAAAAGCACATCGTGAAACTATTAGAAAGCTAAGACAAGTTGCTATGTTATGTTTTTCCACACACAAAGAGCAACAATATGTTCTCAGTTTGAGTAACTTCTTTTAGATTAAGGGAAACAAAACACGAAAGAACAAAAGCAAAGTGTTCACAAGAGTGTGTGGAAGTGTCTACACGGGGCAATTTTTAATGCATGGGTGGGAAGAGGTTCTCTCCAAGCGCTACCACTAGGTCAGCTGGGCAGACCAATGCTCCCACCACGGTGCTGCTGCGTGCAATCAGAAAAAAAAAGGACTATCTATGGCTCTGTGTTGTCCATCAATTAGCAGGCTCAACACAGATCTTGCTTTGCAGAACAAATGGCTACCACCTGCTGAAAGGAGCCCTGGTGGGATCTATAGTGGAGACGGGAGTCCAGCAGCACTGGGGTTGGTTTTTAGCATGAAGTCAGTCAGTGCGAGGTACGTAATCTGTGCAAGCTGAGCGGGAGCCGGGGGCTCCAGCCATTTGAGTGGGTTTGGGTTTGCCTGCAACATACCTGTTTTAATCTAAACCTGCTGCAGTGGACAGGTTTTAAGGCCCTTCCTTAACGCTTTTCCAGACAGCTCTCTTTCCAGACAGCTCGGTGAGGCTGGATTTCACATCCTCTTCTGGCCGAGTGGATGTGAGCTYGCAGCCTTGCAGAGCTGAAAGCCGCTCTGGGCTCCCGGGGCATGTCCCCGGCTCCCTCGGCAGCGCCAGAGCAGGTAACAGCCTTGGCAGCTGCAGGTATCTGGGGAGAGTGAGGAGATGCGTTTCCTAATTTTCCAGGCCCTCCAGACCCCTGAGCATTGATTGGCCACAGAAGAGCCACCCTGGATTGCCCTCTCCTTCCCTCCCTCCTCCTCCTCCTTTCTCCCTGCTCAGTGGTCCTGACATGATCTTGGTAGGTAGTTGGCACTGCCTTCCTGGTTGGGAGTTTTCTCCCTATTTCCAGTTCAGTGCCTCCCCTGTTGAGAAAAGATGCCTCACAGGTTTTATTTAGCATTTTGAAAGACACATTCATTTTAGGGTAGTGTCCGATGAAAACCACTGGGGGAACAAATGCCAACTTTGGGCACTTGACTGAAGCACATTATTCTGCTGTTTCTGTATAGCCTCAGGAAATCAAGTGAGGTGTCTCCAGCGGGCAAGTCAGCCCATCTGACATCTGAATCACCCCTGGAGAGATCTTTCACTCTCCACTGCCTACAGGGAAGTACGTTCCTAGCCCAGGTGCAACTCGTGGTTCCTGAGGTTCAGCGGGGTAAACCTGGACCATCAGTCCTGAAGGCTGCTTGCTTGCTTGCTCAGACAAAGCAACAAACCTATGATGTGAAGGTGCACTAGCACAGCAAGAGGTGTTTTGTTGAAGCAAATGGTAATATAAAAAATGAATGAAGTGAATAAGAATCCAAGACTGAMTGTTCTCCACCAGTGGAATGTTCCCAGGAAGTCATTGCACTTGACCTCCTTTTTTGTTTTGCTTTGCCTCTGTTTTCCCCTTTTTGCATGGTCATAAAAGGCAGCAAGGGGATTCTGACCAGCCTGAGCACTCACGCACCATGCATGGTTCTCCAGTGTGACCTGATGGCTGTGTGGCAGAGCACAAGGACTGGGTTTTGGGGTTTCTTGCAGTCCCTGGGCAAGCTGTAGCAGAGGGCATTCAGCTTCCCCTAAGTTGAAAGCTGTGATGCATCAGTGATGTCTGGCTGGACACAGAGGAAAGATGTTAATGTAGATCTAAAGGAGCCCAATCCCGCTGACCTCCTGTGGGAGCCTAATTCTTTTKCAATGAGCTTTTAAAAAAATGTTACCTCTCATCTGCAGTGCAAGAACAGTGTTTGAGGGCTGAGCACGTCTGAGCATTGGGGAAGTTTGACTTCACACCTTGCATGATGTCTCAGGTGTATCCAGCAGTAGTAGTCAACCCTTTCCAGCCCACAGCCCCCTTTCTAATTTTTCAGGGAATATGCCCTTCACCACAAATGTAAGCCTTCAGGCAGCAGGAGGTTGCCTCTCTCAGTTTCAATTTCCAGGCCCTTTCAGAGTAGTGTACAACTTCCAGTGGATCCGTGGGCTCAGACCAATCACACTTTCGAATGGCACCTCAGCTCTTTGCCTTGAAAATACTAAACTGTCTAATTTTAGACACCAAACTTTGCCTAAGAAGAGGAGTGCCCTGGGCTCGCTCACAGCAGAGGGGTAGGCTGCTCCACAGGGAGGGGGTCTGGTGCCTCATGACAGCGCTCATGACCAGCTCCTGCAGGGAAAGGTGGCCAGCTTTTGCTCCTAATGGCCCTCAGTCCAACCTGAGCTACATGCACATGCAACTCCCACCTCTGCTGCTGCTGTTGTGGGGAGCTGCAGGAACATCACCTGTCAAACAAATGCTTCCTGAAGAACAGCCTTTAGCACCAGTTTTAGTGTCAAGTTTTGTAAGCATTGTTCAAGGTGCTGAGTCCTGAACTGGGCAAGGAGCAGCTGTACTGGGAGAAGCAGTCGGGGTGCCCTCAAAGAGCACGCTTCAGCTAGCCGCTGGGCTGCAGAATGGGACCAACAGGTATTAGCAGTTATATGGAAAATCCGGTAGTGATAAAATAGCACTTTTGAGATGTTCAGCTGTAAAACCTGCTACAGACCCTTTTCTAAATCAATCCAAGCTTTATGTATAACTTGGTAAAAGATTTATTAGGTGAGGCGTAATAAATATGTAGAAAAGAAAGGTATGGAAAATAAAAGTAATATACCTGTAAATGGTCTGCTATACTGAGCTGAACTAAACGAGAACTTGCCTGGGACAAGTTGCTCCATACAAGTTATTTATTAAAAAAGAAAGAAAAAAAAAAAAAGGAACAGGGTATAACAATCCCATGTAAGGTCTATGGTAGAGAGCAGCAGTTTCTGACCACTGATGCTCTGCTTCTCCAGCTGTTTCTCCAGGGTCTCTGTTAGTTAAGAGTGGACTTTGAGGTGTTAGGTGTCGGCGCTTGTCACAATCATACCGCAGCTCAAGATCAAAAGGCACGAGGCAGCAGACTCTGATGGGGAAACACAGATCACTGAGGTCAATGCTGGATGCTTTCTGTGAGTGGTTAAATGATCCATCTGGTAACTAATGGGACCTTGACACTGTGAATTACTGTTATTAAGAAAGTTAGGAACACCTGGAGAGAGCACTGAAAACTTTCCAGGAAATGGTTATACTGGTACTTTTGGTGTGGCCTCAGTAGTGATTTAAAGGCAATGTGCTTGAAAGTATCCTTGCAGTACACTCTGAAAACTGTGCCAGGACTGAACTGGTGTATGCAGAGAGAGACTCCAAGAGCAAAATTCCCTATTCACAGATAGACTTCTCTACTGATGATGTCGACATTTTTCACCAAGAACAGTACTGTCAGTAGAGAATCTTCTCCAGAAAAAGCCAGCAGTAACGAACATTTATTTTCATTATTCCATCACCTAAAAATGTCAGCAGTGCTTTCTATGCCATCTCTCTTCGTCAAGACGTATCTATTCTGTAGGGAGAGCAGTGGAAACACTTCACACCAAGTAAATGTTCATGTGTGTGACCATTCATGTCATTATACTTTATTATAACGATTCTCTTCAAAGGTAGCATATAATATCAAATAGGCTGGTTAGAAAACAGTATGTCATTCCTGATTTGCCTCTGCTCATGGACAAAAGGTTGAGGTTTTTTTGGTTTTTGTTGTGTTTTTTTTTTTTTTTCCATTGGACTCCAGCCTAAAATGAAACAGCACTAGAACAGAGGTCAAGAACTTGGAAGAATTCATTCAAGGGGAACCAGGTACAGCTTGATTCAATATCAATATTTCATATGTTCTGAGATTGTGGTTCAAACTACAAGATAGCAGAACACCATTTTTATAGCTTTCCATCTGTGAGAAGTTATTTCTCAAAGCACTCTGTATGAACAATCTAACAGATATTCATTTTTGAGATCATATATTCTGCTAAGTGGGATCTTTTTGATGCACAATCTGGCTATGATAGTAATTTTAAAACTAGAGAGAGAGTCTTAGAGCCAGATTCATAAAAATAAATGTCTTCCACACAAAGTTATTTTCCATGATGCATTAACTCCTCCTTTTCCAGACATTTGCAGGAAAGTAATATACTCAATATTATATACTCGTGGAGCAAAGGAAGAATGAATCAGTGCAAGAATCATAAGGAGATGATAAAGCCTGTATTTAAGTAATAAAATACACATAACCTTTCTTTTAAAAATATTTTCTTGTTTATTTCAGGACATAAATACAAATACTTCGAGTTTGAGAACAGCCAAAACTCTTTGATGACACAGCAGTAAGAGCGTTTTGCATTGATGCTCTTCTGATTTTGATGCAGTTGTAGCGTATCATGTACCTGGTATTTAAGGCACTTTGGAAATGTTGGAAATCAGTTTCACCTATCCAGCACCCAGGACCCATCTGAGACCAATTGTCTTGACAGGCCAGGCTGGATAAGAAACCTTGTTTTCTGTGGCCAACAGGGCACTAGCATGGCTAGCATCCTATATCACTATCTTTGATATCCCAATTCAGACGAACAGGAACTGATTTAGAGCAGGAATGACTGGTGGTGGCCTTGGTTGCTAATCTGTAGCCAGGCTTGCCACGTGCCTTTGGACACACAGTGAGGTTTCTTAACCCACACTGCCATCACACCCCTGGTTTCATCTTACCATCCTTTTGCTGTGGTAACAAGAAATCACCAATGAATTTGTAGAAGCCACAGTGCTAACCCATCCAGTTACCTCAGTCACTTATGTCAGGGCTGAATTTGAAGCTCTATGTCTGATGTTATGCAGAAGAACATGGGACTTGTGGATAAAACAGCTTTTTCTGGTCTTATCATCCACGACCCTTTTGAATTACAGCAACAGAATTATATGGAGGTCTTAGCATCTGTTGCACTCGCTATTACCTACATTTGTGACATTTCTATGAGCTTTTGAAGCATGCTGCAGTGGCACATGAGCTTCCAAACAAGGCTGCTTTGTCCTTGTGTGTGTGGATGACTGACCAGGAAATTCTCACTCTTGCTGTCCCACCAGCCTTGTCCCTTTCAATTTTGCTTGCTCCAGCTCTAAGTGCTTTAAGCATATTCTAAGGCTAAGAGATGAGAACTAGCAAGTAAATGCCAGGGTTAAATCCTGACTTTACCAAAGGTGTTGGGAGCTCTGCCACTGTTTCTTGTGGAATCAGGCTTTTAGCTCAAATTGAGCAGGTAGAGAAATCCAGGTTTCCTCGCATATTTCCTTTTTTTTTCCCCCCAGGGTGGCATCCAAGTGTAAAGAGACCAGCTTCTACATACATCTAGGATTTTTGGAAGTGTCTCTAGCTAGTCATAGCAGTAGCAGCAGCTCAGGCCAAGCTGTTGAATATCAGGAATTACCAGATATTTCTGATGTGTAAGTGTTGACCAGTTCCATGGTACGCAATAAATCCAATGTTTCTGGAAGAGCCAGCGTTACTACATGTGCTCTGTACAGACAATCGTCCAATGTGTCATGCACACATCAACCTTACAGTGCACGCATGGATGATGTGCTGGAAGGAATTGCCAGATGTGCCTCACATAGTCAGGAGTATGTGGCAACCCCACTTATGCAGATGGCTCTCTGCTGAAACAGGGTGACTTTGATGCTTTTTGTGGGTGAAGAAATGATTATCAGAGTGGTTCAGAAAGAGATCTTCATCATCTGGGGTGTTTTGTGAGGTTATAGGCATCCACCAGGGAAGGCCTGCATTTCCTCATTTGAGGTTTAATAAGGAAACATGTTTGTGTACCAAGAAAAAGGGAAGGCTTTTTTATTTTTGCTCATAAGGAAGGAAGTATCTCACACACGCATTAAAGCCAATTCAAGCGAGGACACTACTCCATTTATCTGCTCTAGAGCTTTCTTCATCTACCTCTGTAGCCTCTCTGAGTCTTCTAGGATGAAAGGATAGTGCCTAATATGCTTCATGGTGTCTTTTGCTCTTTTTCTTCCCTTGCTGCAGAACAGGTCTTGGCTGAAATATCAATAGACAGTTGTCTGTCACCCACATCTGTTCTCATGCTCCATGCACTTGAATTTTCGTATGTCCAAATTTTGAAAGAGAAGTCTTGCAACATGTTCTAAAGGCGGCCAGTCTCCGCTTAACGTTAACCTCCTGCGGTAAACTACTTCCACAGCAGGATCTCTTGACCACAAAGGCTACTTTTTGCACTGTTTTAAGTTTTGGTAGTTGTATGGACCTGTCATAGTGCAGTTGTCTCAATGGTTCTTGGACAATTTAAAATAAAAGCAAAATAGCAACAGTAAAACTGAGAACAAATAATACAGCAAATAGCTAATAGCAAAAGCAATAGTGAATGAAAGGACCAGGTGACAGGAAGGAAGCCCTTATGATGGCTTATATTATTACAGGAGAGAGCTGCTGTAGTCTTCAGCTGCAGTAGCTTCAGAAGCTCTCCATTGCTGTTGTGTTAAACCCCAGATTTGAAGGCTGATGGCTCTCATTCAAAGAAAAAAATCATGATATGGATATACATGAGATCTAATAGGAGTTCTCTGACGTCGTGTTCCAATATTCATTCTTTCTCTGTCTGTCTAAAGATTCTTCTCTGGTGGGAGCATGGAGAGGGGCCTGAGGGGGTGCCTGCTGTATGCAAACATGTTGTAAAAATGGCAGCAGTTTGAGTGCGGGGTGTGAGGGGGGATTGAACATGTGCATGGCATTAAGCCCCAGATCACCTTTATAATTAAAGCGATGAAGTCAGCAGAGCTCTTTGGAGGATAACTCCATCAGACAGCACCACAGATGCTCTGCCCTCCCTTAAAGACAGAAGGCAACCCAGGCTGAGTGGGATCAGGGGGCTTAAGGAAGAGGCTTCCCCTGAAATAGTCCCAAGAATGGAAGCGCTACTGGGTACTAGGGCCTCTCCTCAGCAGAAGGAAAAGATACATTTTGAAATGCATGGGGAGACCTTTGGTATTTCTCCCTCTCCAGACGACCAGACAGCTGGAGGGAATCAGTACAAGTCAGCTTAGATCCAACTGTGAAACCCTTCATATAGGTCTCCGTTACAGGAATCCTCTGAAACTTCAAGTCTGGAGAGTCCGCTTTGGCCAATCTAAGAACAGAAATGAGCCAGGACTGAGCAGCAGCATGGTGAAAGGGGCTTTGCAGATCTCAGAAAAGAACAGAGAAGATAACGGGTGTTTCACACAAGCATTCAGCTCTGGAGATGTTTGCTCCAGCCTCTGACTCTCCATTACTTAGTGCAAATGTTGCAGAGGTTTGGTATGGCACTACAAGTGCAATGTGTGGATGCACTGACATTTTCCAATGGGGCATATTAAAAATGGAAAGAAATTAGAAACTCATATGTGGCTTGCAACTTCAAACATTTCAACAGGATAAATATATGCAGAGTGCTTAACAATGCTGTGCAATGTTTTTTTGAAATATATACTCCCTAATGTACTTGTAAGCAGGGGGAGTTCAAACAGCAATCAGCCAAAACTGAATAGGTACACTCCATCAGAATAGATTTTCCTTATAGTTGCCCTCAAAGCAGCATCATTTCTCATACTACTTAAAGCTGATTTAAGTGTTGGGTCTATGCCAATTATTCGTTAAGCCTTCTGTCTTTATTTTATAGCTTATATGATACAACTGACCCACTCACGGAAACATCTGTTGCATGCAAAGGCAAAAAGTACTAGGATCCTACCAATGTTTAGATGGCCACTTTGTCCCTTTTCTGCCATCATTACCTCTGAGGGTGGCCTCAAATGCAGATTACACTATTCTGAAATGTTGTTTTGTTCATTTTGTAGAGGTGGGAATTTATTGCTCATTTAATCTAAGTCGATCTTTGTTAGCTAAGTGTACAATTAAAATTACAGTATTTGATGTAGATCTGGGTGGCTTATAGCACCAGTCTCTCACTTCTAAGCACAGAGTTAAAGTTCAGCCAGAGGTCTTGCATAATATGAGTTTTCAGGGATTTTAGTGTAGTCCCCACTGGAACGTTATCTACAACACAAACAACTATACATCATTTGGCAATTCAGGGCAAAATTTGATTGGGAGACACCCTATTCTAGCTAATTTTAACATATTGAAGAGTGTTCTCCCTTTGCACAGCAGTTATTTCTGGCAAGACCTGAAATTGTTAATGAAGAAGAGGTGATTGGCCATACTATCTAGCCTTCAAAGTGTATCAAATTTGGCACTTCTCTTAACAAATCTATAGCATGATATTTCACCTAAAAGATTATATTGAAAGGTGACTGACCCAGTGCCAAGGAGATCTGAATCTCTCACTCAGAAACAATTCTTTGCCTTTCATTATGTTTTATACGTTTTATTTAACCCAACACTGCCTAGTGCCTTCAGTGCCATATTCTCTAAACACCTTGTAGCGAATGGCAGCATTTTATAGAACAGGGTCCCTTCGTCAGCAAAACTGTTGCATATTTTTAACAGTGTGATTCATTTTGCCTAAGTCTATCTGTGTCAAAATTAAGTGTCTAGTCTAAGCAAGCTCCTCTTACAGTAAATGGAACGGCCAAACTCGAGTGAGGGACTCCCATACCAAGTTCCTGCAACAAGTCTCTCTTCAAGGTTGTCTCTTCACTGAGACATTATGAGGGTTATAACCTAAAATGCTGGAAAGGAAAACATGTCCTCATGGTTCAGATTAATCAAGCTTTATCACCATCTAAGTCTGTCATAAAATGCAGTTCTTCCATGAGTCAGTAAGTCAATGATTTGATTTCAGCTGGATTATCCAGAGTCTGAAATGCTTCTCTAACTTTTCTTCCTGTAACTCTCTTTCTTGACTTCAAACCTAATGACTGTTAATTCCACACAGAGACAACATTATGCTGACACCTGTAGAGGGCAGGCACTGAAATTTCTTCAATGTGTGTCAACGCTGGCATCTGAAAAAAAAAAATCCAATTTGAAAACAGCTCAAAATTTCATGATGTCAAAGAAGACATTGCTAGGAGAACATGTTTTTCAAAGATATACATTCAAATTAATGAAATCTCTTAAACTGTAAAAATTCAGACAGAAAATTTTCCTTTTCAAGGACTTACATGAGGAAAAATAAGAGTCTGTGGAGCATTACACTGTGGTGAACTTCCCCCAGTTTCTGGTTGAGAAGGAACTTCCTGCTGAGCAAAGTTCAAGACACTAATTTAAGCAGCCTTCAACTTCAGTTCTATGAGCAAAGGTGGGATGAAGATAGTGCTTGGGCAAGTCCAGTTATAAGGGCACAGACAGATAGCTTTCAACCACATTCAGTTCCTGCACCTCTTCTCACCTGTTTTGGTAAGTATGAGCTATATGCCAACTTTCTAATGATATCCTGAAGTGTTTTAAATTGGATGTCAAAACCTTGGGACCCATGAAGTCCTGCAGAACTGCAGTGCCTCTTCCCTGAGCACCTGCTGCTGTAAACAAGGCAGCCAAAGCCTTCATCCTTCAGCAAAACATTCCCATGCTTTTTTCCATGTTGTTTTCCTATTTCTTTTCCTCCATCTGCTCAGTCTAAGTCTTTCACCTTTTACTTTCCAAGTCCTCCTAAATATCAGTCTTCTGCTTTATGGCAGTTTGTAGCATACATTGAACCGTCAGCTTTGTTGTCAGCTATTTATATGGTAACTTTTATTTTGATATGGAACCTTATCCCACAACTTCTTGTTTTAAATAGCCTATCATTCATTAAATTAGATGAGACTTAAATTTCATTTCGTTTTCTCATTAGAAGTAGTTAATCTTTTTCTGTTGGCTGTTACCTGATCTCTGCAACAATGCAAATTACTTTTTTTTTCCCCCAAGATTTGGATCTCAGTGTCTTCTTTTCTGTCTCCTCTAATTCCGTCTGCATATATTCTCTTATTGAACATACATACATATTTAGATGAACTGCCTAAGATGTTCATGTGATGGCATGTTATGCCTACCTACACATCGTTCTCAACATCTACCTGTGCCTGTCAATTGACAGAGGCTCCCCAACTGTCAGTCCCCCTAAAAGAGCAGACCAATTTCAAAGGAATTCAAGAGATGGTTGGATGCCTCAGAGATACAAAGTGCCTTAAAACATTGTAAATGTAGGTACCTAAACAGAGGAGGAAGATCTTATTTAGTACCTCCACTGAGACACATGCAAACAGAAATCAGCCTGTGGTGGCCATGTGTTGCTTGATCCATCAGCCCTGGACATGCCACAGAACATGCTGCCACTTCACTAGGAAAACAGGTAGATATGGAAGGGCTATTGAATGGTAGAGGGCAACAGGGAGTTGAGAACGCTGGAAAAGATATTAAGGGGCATAGGGCAAAACTGTGGGAAATCAAATT
The DNA here is from genome assembly GCA_035582835.1 of Phoebastria nigripes. Lineage (NCBI taxonomy): Eukaryota > Metazoa > Chordata > Aves > Procellariiformes > Diomedeidae > Phoebastria > Phoebastria nigripes. Next base: position 394,562 of record JAYKAV010003120.1, read on the forward strand.
TGTTTAGCTCTACTATCATGGAACAAACTGTTTACTGTAATTGTCTCTTCTGAAGAGCTGTTACTTGCTGCTTTGTGCTTCACTGGCTGTCTCCTTAGTTTTATATGATATTCTCCTCACATCTCATCTTCTCCATCTGACTGCTATTTAGTTTCCCACTTATTTAGTCATATAAAGTCATCTATGCTAAAAACAGACATGGCTGAAGTTTTGTTTCCTTTTTTATATAAAAGAGAGGGGGAAAAAATCCCAGCTTGCCACAGAACCAGACCAGTTTACCAAAGCTGCCCACCCATTCCCAGCCAGCCTGGGGACATTTTATTCAAACAAGCCCTTCCAATATTTCACAAAGCCAATTCCTTGACTGATGAGGTTTTACTAAACCACTAAAGAAAAACCACCTCCCTTCCACCGGTTTACTCATCTCTACCAGTATAAAATTAAATTTTACACATTGAGAAAATTGAGGGATTTTTTTCTTTTTCCTGCAACAAACATACGGAAGGCACATAATTGGTTGCGGACACCAAGTCTTACACAGCATTATAATGTAAAACTTCATTACATTCAGGTGACTGACCAGTACAAGAGAGCACTCTGAGGTAATTTCTGATTTGGGCTGGTGGTAGGCATAGTGAAAGAAGCTTTGGGTCAGGTTTGTCTACCTTGTAACAGCAAAATCTGCCATCTCAGAACTACACCACTTCACCAGATTAACACATTAGGAAAACCTTTTTAGAAAAAAAGTTGTAATATAAGGAGAAGGAAACAGAGGCAGGAGCACAATTCAATGTTATTTCAAGAAAGATGAGACTCGATATTGATAATCATTTGCAAAGGATACAGCAAAAACTTCATAGCAGAAACATTCACTTGAAACAGAGACTGGAAGTCAGCCAAACACACGAAACTGCTGACGACAAATCATGGTTGCATAAGACATCCCCCAAATCATAGTAGAAACTAAACAGGAGGGTGAGCAGAGCAGATGTTTGGAGGTCATTAACAGGAGCTCAGTTTTCCTTGCCTGGTGGCTACCTCTACAGATATCCGATTCCCAGAAATTTCCTTGACCTCCAAACATCTGCTCTCTTCTCCTGTTTTCTTTACATCCATGCTACAGAGAGCCTCATGCAGTCATAACCTTTTCAGTCCTTTCTTATAAAATATTTGTATCTATCTCACTCCCCTAAATCATGAAGGAAAGTATTTAACAGGTCTGGACCTACCATCATTCATGGTAGGACCTTCATGTTCATTGTGGTTGATGCTAAACTGTATTACTTGGCTTTTTTTTTGCTGCATGCTGTGAGTATGCACATAAACTGTACAAATAAGCTCATCTAGAGTACGTTCTTTTGATTTGAACACAGACAATTTCCTTATGGTCTATTTTTTGCCATTTTACTGCATTTCTTTATCTGCTGCCCTTTGTCAAGTCCTCAGTCTCCATGAGAACTAGACATGCCCGTGAGAGCTTTATTACTTTGCGAAACATGGGGGCCAAACACATATTTCCAACTATGATTGCTACAGCTTTTCCTTCCTGTAATGGTCAAGCATATCTAGTGAAAGTTGTTGTGTACAATGAGCTCTGGTATTGCTCAGGAGTCCATTATCTATAGCATTTAAAATGTTTTCCTGTGGGACAATAATAGCCAGAGTCATTCTTCCTTTTTGGATGAGTAGTACTGTATTTGCTCTTTTTTTTCTCAAAATTTCCCATACCTCCCAATTTTCCTGGAAATCAAAAATAGATTACATGTGCTGCAATAAGCTTCTTTGCTAATTCCCTCACATTCCTCAACACTCATGTCTAGCAGATAGCAAGTTCCTTGTGTGATATTTTCTCTGTATTATCTAGTTTACTAAGTTTTTTTTTTTAAAATCTTTTTTACTGAAGTGTTTTGTTAATCTGTTTCTCAGAAAGCTCTTGGTATCCCAGCCATTTTGGAGTCATTGTTCTCTGTTCCTCTGCTCACACACTTGCCAGAATAAGGTGGCTTTTGAATTAAGGAACTGATTTTTCAGCACAGCAATCAATACACCTGCAGTTAGAGAGGAACCAAGTCCCTTTTTCGTGTTTTGGATCCACGGAGCAATCTTGGCAGTTTAGGATTTAGAAGTGAAGAGGACCTTGGAGTTAAAAACTGCAATCCTTACATAGGAGCCTAACTCAGAGACGTTGAGAGAGCTCAGCAGTAAGCAGCCACCCCCAGCCTTCAGGCTATTTTGTGGTTTGTTCCCTCCTCTCTCACTCTGTTGATGTCCCTGAGGGTTCTCTCTATGGCCACATTTTCTTTTACTCACTATTCCTTAACATTGTAAAATGATCACATGCCTTTTTTTACTGTCTCAGTGCTGAAATCGCATCAACCCTCTCTCTGCCCTACTGCCCTTTGCATCTCAGTTCCTGCCCTCGTTTCTGCTTGCTTCTCTGGATGACCATGCCCAGGGTCAGCTCAGCTGGGCTGACACTGAGGAGGAAAGCTCCTCCTGAAGGAACTATTTGGGGTTTAGGGAGTCAAGGTTTGACTCTGCACTGCACTCTGATCTTCCTTTGGGCAAGTCAGAGGGTCCACCTCCCCAACGGTGGCCACTCTTACAGGGGCGGACACATGCAAACATCCTCCTGGAGGAGAAACAATGGGCTGAAACCGCATCCAAACTGTTTTGAACTCTTTGGATGCCCTGGACCTGGACGGACCAGGTGCTGTTACTGTCAGACCCTGCCCCTTGCTGCTTGCTAGGGAAGTAATCCCTTCCTCCCAGGTGGGAGCAAAGCCCCCACTCCCTTCAGGGTCCAGCCCTCCCTGCCCCCCCAAAGCTGGATTACTGTGGTTTATGTGTCTTGAGCTAAACACATAGGTGATACACAGGCTCCAGCTGGTACGAAAAGGAGGCATCTGCCATCTCTATGGCTCAGGCCACCATATGCACATCATTCTACATTCAAATCCTTCTGGTGGCTTCCCATCAGCTTCCAGAGACAGTCTGAGGATGCAATCCTTATTTCTGAAAAAAGTAATGGCTTAGGTCCCAGCTACATCAAAGACTGGGTTTTGATCTGTAAATGACTGTGAGAGCTGCACTCCTCTGGGGCAACGGACTTTCAGACTTGCTGACAAAAGTGTAACAATATCCAGTAGCAAGGAGACAGAGTTCGACAAAGTCAACCTAATTTAAATAAGAAGCAATTTCCTAGCTATTGAGATAATTAAACATGGGAGCACTTCACCACAGAAGACTGCAGACTTCAGTAGCTTAGGTATGTTTCTGAAAAGCATGACCGTCTGGCACCTCTGGCAACAAAATGGGCTGGGTCTAGGTTTGCAAAGGGAAGGAGGAGGCTGGCCTGCATGAGACTGATGGTCTTTGCTGGTCTTGGACTCTGGGAGCTGATGGGTTCCTCTGGTCATGCCATTCTTCCGTGGTCATTGTAAGGAGGAGGAGGAGTCTCACAACACTTGCCTTTCTTCATTAAGACAACAATTGAAATGAATCTTATGTTTCTGAGCAGCAGACAGCAAAAGACTGCCTGATAGGTCATAGTCTGGATGAAACCTGGGAATGCTGCAATTCTCTTTTTGCTTTCCTCTGAAGAAGCGAGGGGTCTGGCCTCTCGCTGTAGTGACCTTGTCTTGTGTTGACCTGTCTGAGTTAGCCTCAACCGGACAGCTCCAGGCCTGCAACAGCACAGAGTCTAGGAAAGGTTTTGGGAAACTGGGTAAATACCTGAGGCTGAGTTCAGAGCTAGGGACACGCTGGGATAGGATGGATCAGCACACTAAGTTGGTGTAGCAAACCTTTGGGAAAAGCTTAGCTGCTCAGCTCACAGGGTTGGGCTCCTCTGTGCACTTGGGTGAGGAAGGGATTTTCCTTTCCATCAGATTGGTAGGGACTCTAGAGATATTTTGTCTTTTTCTCTTCTTTGTGGTACTGGTTTGCCTATCGGAATAATTTGGACATATCCTGCCTCGTCATGTCCCCACAGTACAGGGACCTCCTGGCTGATTTTGTTCTCTGCCTGCAGTAATCTCTCAAAGCCTGAAGTGCGTCAGTCTTTGAGCAAGACACATGCAGTTATCTGAATGGCCTGGAGTACCCATAAGAACAAAGTGAGTCATCGCGTGGTTTCTTCTGCCTTATGAATGGTATGGCTAAGGCATGATTAAGAACTGAAGGATACATTTTTTAATCAAAGGTTGGGGYTACCGTATGTCCAGTGGTTTTTTAGGATTTTTTTTTTTTTTTTGGACATGACCTCTTTCTCTGTCTTTGGAGTTCAGGGGACTATTTAGTGAAAGGATGGTTTGGCCAGAGTCTGGGTTTTGAGGTGTTATCTGTGAGCAGAGGGAGATGGAGGCTGGCTGTGCTGCACAGCAGGGTGTTGACTGTAGGTGCTGGTGATCTGTGTGAGTGACGGGAAGGTGAAGGCATGGACCCAAAATGTTCTGAGTTTTGAAGGGGCCGGGGAAACAAGCTAAAGCAACAACTACATGTGATGTGCTGAATTATGAGGCCAGCAGAGATGAGTCAGAGAAAGGGGAATGACTGGGGTGCATGGGAGGGAGCAGAGGACTGGAAGGGCGTGGAGGAGTCCTGTAATCAGAGGGAATGTGATACAGTGTCTGGAGCAAGGTGGGGATAGATGTGGGAGGACTGAAGAGGCTTTGGGTTGAAGGGTTGCAAGGTCTTGAAATCCCACAGGGTTTTTGGGAAAGGAATGGAAGTTAAGAACTTGGGTTTCATGCTGCACTCTGTGGACAGCCATGGAGCATTTGTCCCTCTGGGAACTACAAGGAAAGACCCTCTTTAGGGGGTACAGTCACACACAGAAAACCTTGTCTCTCCCCTGGCAGTTACTATGTGCTTTGTACACATGACAACTGCTGCATCCTCCTCACTATATTCAGAAATGCTATAAGCTTATCCAGGTGGGACAACCTTCCCAAAAAGGTTGAGTGCATCCAGACTCTATCAGTCTTCAGGAAACACTGGAAACTAAAATTAGAATTTAGACTCTTCCATCTATGCCCAAACTCACACYAAAGCCCACACTTCAATCAAGAAGTAGCTGTCGTGCAGAAACAGCAATTCCTGAAGACCCGTTTGGATGAGATTTCTGATGTTGGAAAAAAAGGAAACGTCCTGAAAAGTGAATGAATCTACAGAAACTGTAGCTCTTAATTTTTATATCATTGTGGCTACAATGATATTTTTCTGGTTTAGCCACTGTCATTTTTTCCCCTCTCTGTCTCACTCTGGTCACTTCTTGCTGACTTCTCTCTCCACAACATCCCACATTTTGTCCTCTCATTCAGAGAATCCAAGATCTGATCATCTTCTCTCTAATGTAGTAACTTCTACCTTACCTCCTTTCTTGCATATAAAAATACAATCTCAAGAATTGATCTGTCTTGTTATCAAGGTGGATACGTCCCCTCCTGCTTTGTTTCTAAGTTAATTCTGCTTTAAAAGCTGTATATTGTAGGTCTTGTTCTGCTAATACAGACCATCATTTTCAGCCAGTCACTGCTTGGTCATATCTGAATGCCTTTCTTCACCTTCTCATTCACATATATGCGCCTCTCACTCTATTTCAGTATGAGGAAAAGTCTGCCTTCAACTTCTTCACTATATATTCTTCTTCATATGCCTTCCATGGGATCCATCAGCTTCAGTCCTTTCTAAATTACGGTATTGTTTTTATTCCTGCCAGCACAAGCTCAAGCCAGAGCAACTAGTAATACTTCCCTCTGATGGTTACATTCTGCATTATTGATGTATATTGCTTTACTTGCCCATTCATATTGCAACTAACTCTTCATGCCAAGCATATGATTCTCTCTGGGTGAACAAATAGTCCCAGAATATACATGGGAACTCAAAGCTCTCGTTAAAAAAAATGAAATGGTAGTTTTCAACAGAATGAACCCAGCTAATTAAGTCCTGCAAAATTCAATTTTCTGAGCAAAGTTCTCCAGTCCATTCATTTTTAAAATCATAGTACTTTATGTTATAAAATGTCTTAAGTCTTTGAATTTTCCCTTTGGCAACCATTAGGTCATATTTCAAATTCCTGGCACTCTTATTTAAGTCTTCAATAAGTTAAATTGTTATTAGGCGCATTCTGAGTGTGTAATACTTTCCCCAAGTATACAATGAACATAAATCAAATATTCATCATATAATCATGATTCAAATATATAACGTTCCAGACATGTTCAGGACAAATGTAGATAACTTTAATTAAGGGAGTTGTGGGATTAGAAGTGAGATGTAAAGGGTGGCAAATCAGCAAATTTTTTATCAGTTTTATCAGAACCTCACAGAAATCATCATGTTTAAGTTATGTCTCCTTGCTTTTTGGCTTAGCACTTTTTTCCCACACATCTTTGGTCTTTGTTACAGGGTACTTTTTTGCCTGTGCTAGAGTTATGATTATGTGTATGCACTGATGTCCATGTCATAGGTGCTCTCATTTGTCAAAAAGTGTTGGATTTAACCAACATTATTGAATATGTTCTCAACAACATTAAGACTCAACAAACAATTTCAAAATAAGACTTGGCTTCTTCAAGATTTCCTTGCACTACACTCTAAGTTGAAATAGGTTTCCACAGAATGAGGTAGAATATGCAAGGAAACCACTAATACACTTCCAGACGTTGAGAGATATTTTTCTTTTCCTTCAACTGGAGCAAACATATGCCAAAGCCTCCAAAATCTTCAAAATTATGCAAAAGAGCTTTGCATAGAGTTTGGCAAATAGAAAGCAGAAGAACTGCAGAGAAAGTTGGAGCTGGCCTATTTGTCCTCATCTTTCCTTCTTCCTCAGGTGTCCTTCTGCAAAATATCACCATGATCCCTCTACCAGTGAAATGTCCTTATATCTGGTGAAATAGATGACAATGCCCTGGGATGCAATACAATGTCTTGAAAAGTTCACAGTGTAACTGGATTTGTGCCATAATTATGACCGTTATTTCACTGTCAGCCCCAAAGAAAAACTAAGTTCAAAGTAAAGAACAAAACCAGGCATCTCAATAATTTTAGTCTGCTTTGGCTCCTCTGCCCATTGCTTAGCATGGGGAATAATCTTTATCAGTGGTTTGGTGATCAACATGTGCTGACATGCACAAAAGCCAAATAAATGGGAACTATCTGTACACATTTTTCATATGGTAGCTCCTTTTTGCATAAAAAATTCAACTGGTGTACTCGGCATCATTCCTTGTGTTGCCATATATCATCCATCAAATACATATGAGGTTTTGTGTTCCTGGCCTATTGCACGTTTTGAGAAGTTTGTTTTCCTGACCGGTCTTGTTCAGCAACATCCTACTCTGAAAGGTCTATAAACCTGTAGCAGATGTCACTGGATGGCTGCTCAATGATAGCAAATACCTGAACCACTCATCTCCGATGAGCCTGCTTTGGGCCCCCTGACACTGATCAGTCCCAGCAGTGCACCTCAATGGTGAAGAACTAATTGGGGACGGAGGGAGATGTTACACTGTAATGGAGCAGCTTCTCTTACCTAAGGCGGTTACTTGTACTTGCGCATTCACCATCACTCTGTTCATGCAGGAGTGTCCCAAGTGAAGGCAGACGTATTTCAGTTGTCCTTCCTACACAAAGACAAGGGACAGTTGCCCTGGTTTGTAACCACAACACATGGGAACTCTGGGTCTCTAAGGATGCCAGGGATATGTGTTCCCTTTAAACAGTACTTCTCCCCCTTCACCACAGCTGTAACCTGCATGATATCTATATGACTCAGTGCAAAGTCACTGCCATCATCACTGGAACAGCACGTGGAGAAAAAAAGAAAAATAAATTAATCCTATACTTCCCAGCAATTCAGATTTTTACCATGAAGGGGTTATTTCTGTTACTTTTTCTGTGTCTGTCGTAAGTACCACGACTACCACCACAAGTCAGCAAACACACCAGCAGCACTTGGAGCAAGGGAAAAAGGGTGGCTGTACTCCAAAGGACACATTTCCAGCAAACACACCCAGCTGAGAGCATTCAAAACCAGCTGGAAGGTCTGGTTAGTGTTCAGATCACCTCACAGGGTGTCATATGTGGCTTCTTCACTGCGTACAATAGTAGCGACGCATCCAAAGTGCGCAGGAATTCGAGTCACATTTCTGCCATGCCACTTACTGTCTTAATTTGCACAAATTTTCTTTGATCAGGTCAAGTATGGCAGGTAGAGGAGGTTTCCATCCACTTTATTTATTCTACAAAATTCTGGATTTTTTTTTTTCCCCAGAATCCAGCAGGATGAAGACCTCTCTCCTCAGATTTTCCTTCCTGGTGCTGGGGAGCTGAGACTGCTCAGCTGTGCCTACAAGCATAGAGTAAAAAGGCAGAGTAGATGGAAGCTCTTTGCATTAGTGGGAGCACTCGGGCTTCATGCAGATAGAGCAGGACCAAAGCAGACACAATATAACAAATATCTCTTCTCCACTCTGCTTCTGTTCCTGTTTCCACACATCCTTCACCCAGCCCCAGCCCTTTTAATCTCATGTCCTTGAGGATGCACGAGAGGATGCAGTGACATAGCATGAGTAGCGTGAACTTTGGGATAAGGAATGAAATGGGACCTCCATTGGCCCATGCGCACCTTCCTTTTCCACCAGCTCTGTAATCCTGGATCTTGGTATGGTTGCAGTGTTTGTGTGCTTAAGAGCTACATGACACTGGGAGGGCTGGAAAGCTGTCAGAGGACTCTAACAATCGAGTATTTAATCTCTCTGGTCTCTGCGAGCAGCCTTCACCCATGCTTATTTGTAGGGAAGATAAGAATGTTCTTTCCTTGGTTTCTTGCAAGGAACTTCAGGATCCTGGCTTGTATACACAGACCTATATTAAATCAGAATTTAGCCTGCTATGTATTTAAATACATTCATATAGACATACGCATATAAATCTATATTTACATCCCCAAGTATATATTCACCATACACTGAGTATGTGCTGAACATACATTTAACGGACATTTATTTTGAATGTTTGATAAATAAAGTCAAATAACCCAATTTCTGCACTAGAAAGGAGAAAAAAAATGGCAGACAGAACAGGCAACTTGGCTATACTCACCTAAGAAAAAACTTCAATACTCGCCTAGATTTTGAGGCCAGATGGAACCAGTCATGATCCTCCAGGCTGATTTCCTGGGAAATGTCAACATCATGCTCACAACTCCGGGTCAAACTATTGTGTATGAACACAGTGAAGCAGGAAGAGTATTCCTTGCATTGCCAAGAGGCAGGAGATAGGCTCGTCTGAGGTGAGCAGTGGAGAAGAGGTAATAAAAGCCCACTTGATAACTGTGTTACTCAGAAAACAAGCACAACCACATAAGCTGGCAGAGGTTTGCTCTGTACGTGCTCCAAGCTCCAAATGACCAGCACAGGAGCAGCCAGCACATCTTAAAACCGTCTTTCCCTACAATACTATGGGTATAGCTCCCCAGATAAGCTAAGTAGGAAGAGGCAAGAGTGTGTAGGAATATGATGGGGACTTTGAGAAATTCAAGCTTGATGAGATAAAGACAGATCCAGTGAAGAAACTGAAAAGAGGCAAAACAACCCAAACCACAATTTTGAAAAGGTAATGATAGATAATCTATTTTCGTTCTGCTTGAGAAAAGTGATGATGCTATGGGCTAGATTAAAGCATGGAGGTTACAGTAGGCTTATACTTGAGTCCCCAGTTATGGGAGTACCTAGACATGGACTTTAACTGGCTTGTAATAGCCGGTAAAGTACCTTAAGCTTTAGGGGACTCCTAGGCTGCAGGAGGTGGTGGAAGCCATGTGCCTGTTGGGGAGCACAGGGGTGGCAGGGAGATGCAGAGCAGAGCAATTCTGGGCTTGACCACTCCTGTGCCAGCGGGATGTCAAGGAGACATCTTACTCCAGGGCTGCGTGGCTGAAGGCCACATCAGCACCCAGGTGCAGAGTCTGGCCATGGGACGTGTCCGGGAGCCATCTCTGACACATGCTTTTCTGCATGCTGGCATCTGTGCAGTGTGGTGCTGGTACCAGACTGGGGTGAGTCAGTGACAACCTCCCCAGCGGGGCACCACCTCTCCATGTCCAAAAACTTCCCTCTGATGCCATCGGGTTGGGCAGCACTCATGGTGAAGACAATAAAAACTGTGGGTATATTTGTTTGCTGGGTGTATATGGGAGGTGGTTATTAACCCAGCTTAGATGTAAGTGAAATTTGGTAATCTGAGTTTTCCTTCAACTATGTCCCAGGAATGGATGGCACATACACTGGGCTTTCTTCTTGCCTCCTCTGCCATACCACATGCCCCAGCTATCCTGAAATGGTGTTTTCAGTTCTTTTGGGGAGGAAGGGTGAAGGGATGAATGAACTGCAACTCATATCTGGGTAACACCTGTAAAAGTGATCTTCGATTACTTTCCTAAAGAGAAAAAACACTGTATCTTTGTGCCCTAAGCAAGGGCATTTCCAGCAAAGCTAGCAACTACCATTTGTGCCACGGATGCTTTTCTTCTGCTGAGAAAACTCCAAGTTTCATCTCTAAGTGCCAGCAGTCCACATCTAAATATTGCTTATGCAAAAACCAAACATAGGGTAAGCTGAGGATAAATATTCCATGTTCAGGGAATAGGAGGAGTTTATGGGTTTTTTTAGTAATAGCTCATTAAGAGAAAGTGGAGTACAAGAAGAGTACGTTATAGAGCAGACAGGGAATTGGAAGTGAGGTAAGTGAAAGGCATGTGATAATTTCAATTTACTGCCTCGTTCTGCAGAGTACCACATGGATATCATCAGCATGTATGGATAACTTAGGCCATGGATGTGCTAATGATGGCTTATGGCATCCCTGCCTGTTCGTTCTCTCTTGCCTATCACCTCTCCCTGCTTTCAGACTATGCTGACAAAACGGCTTTTGCAGCAACACAGTGACCCTGATCAGGAGAGGGATCTGGATTTGCAAAATGCCTTCTCTCTTAAAAAAAAATTAAAAAAAGGTTTTTCTTAAAGCTGTTTTCCTGACCTGCTTCACAGCCTTTCCCCACAAACAGCTGTCGTGGCAGAGCTGCAGGGGCATTGTGCTGCAGCTCAGAGACCGGGAGAAGAGCAGGGGGATGGAGTGAGATGCAGAAATACCTCTGGCCATTATTGCCACCAGGGACAGGATGTTGCAGAGCCGCAGCCTTACATTCTGCTTCTAGCTTGGCTCACACTCACTGCAGGACTCTGGGAAAGTTACTTGGGATCCCTGCACCTCGGTACCTCGATTTCTTACATTGTAAAATGGAGCCACTGGTGGTTACCCAACCTGGTGAAGATCTGAGCTGCACATGAAGTGTTCTCTGTGAATGTGTGTAGTATATCCTATATTGTACACGCATGCTCTTACAAACATACGTGCACACACAATTGGACATTTTTTGTGTCAGAAATAGGCTTACAGCCAGAAACGAACAGGAATACTTCTCTGGGAATATTGTGCAGTTGCTAATTTCACTACCGGAACTGTGTTGCTGCACAATCTGGCCTCCTTCCACAACTGCCTCTACTGAAAATAAAGGGGACTGATGAGCCTATGGATAATGGTAAACATATGGAATGCAGGCAGTGCTATACATTAAAAGCCAGAACACATTAAAAGGTATTTTAGTTGTTGGCAGCATAAGATCAGTGTAGGAAACATCATCTAACAGAGAAATCTCATACCAATAAGTTTCATGCTCTGACAGCATTTGGCATTTTTCTTTCACTTAACAAAAAATAAAATAAAAAATGACTAATTCAAAGCGAGGGCCAAACCATTAAGTTTCAAATTAGTTTGTCATAACTGCAAAAATACTGGATCTTTGGTTTTGTTTATGTTGGAAAGTACTTTCATTTCAGACTAGGTCACTTGATTTTCTTTTGAGTGTACACGAGACCTTTGACTCCTTGGAGGACACAGGAGACGAATTGAGTAATGTGATGTCATTGCCTTGCGGAGTTCTCATAACACTAAATATATTAGTCACTCGCCTTGCCAGTACCAAGAGGGTAGAAAAGAAATCCAGCAAGACGATGGTATTATGTAGTTGGACAACAATAATTGTTCCCTGTGATATATGCTACTTTCTCTCCATTATTTCCATCATTCTTCGTGAAGCCTGTGAAGGCCATATTTCAGCTAGGTGATATTTCTCACCCGAACATTTGTCTTCTCCTTGCTGTTTACATTTACTATGCAAAATCACTGAAATCTTGTACTCGGTGACAAATTACATCCATTATGTTAAATAGCTTAAAAGCTTGATTTTTACTTTGTACCAGGTCTGGAGATTGTTCAGTCTGTCTCAGGTAGATACAAGAGGCTAGATATTTGGGAAAAGCGTGTTGTTAGTTGCTGCTGGGCTTTTCTCTTGGTGAGTGGGGGAGGTATGACTGAAGGTATGGTTATACTTAGCAAATACCTGTTCACACAGTGACATGACCATCCTTTTTTACAAGGAGCAGGGAAAGCTGCATGATTTCTGTTTCTCCTTATAAAGTATAAGTGTCAGATCCTTGCTCCAGTGAAATGTAATGTTGGATTTCATACAGGCTCCATGTTGTGCACACTAAATACTTATCTGTTGGGTAATGACAGCATATTCTCACATGGGATGGCAATAAATATAAAGATGCATAATTTTCCTCTCTTTAAGTTTTCATAGCTAGCATTCAGAAAAAGGAGTAATTTTCTGTACTGACATTGGGATTACTTCAAGCAGGTTTTGTGAGTGACTTTTGCTTCTGCTTTTAATGCCACTGATTTTCTTGTGCAAGAGTTATTTTCAGTTTTATCACATGTAATACAAAATGAGTAATGGAGATTGTGGAAAGTGTGCTGGGATTCTTCTGCTAATACAGAAAATATTTTTTAAAACTCAGAGATTTATCACAGTGTGTGGACCACTAAAGACGTTATCTTAAAGTATAATTAGCCATTTGCTAATTCTAAAATCAATTCAATATGTCAGGATTTTTTTTAGGGATGCTTGAGGGAAAGAAACCAGGCATGCAAACTCTTGTCCAGTGAATAAATTGTGGTTATAAGATCCCAGTTTCTCACAGGCTTAAAAGTTAAATAAAAAGTTGGTCAACCCTTCTCAAAATCTCTAGCATATAAATCAGCTTGAAGCACTACTTCGGTTTTACTAAGTGACTAGTGGAAAAATACCTTCCAAAAAATCCTACCATTGAAAGCCTCATACCAACTCTCTCAGTACTTCAGTGTCTGTGCTTAAGTGAGAAGTGACATGGTTTAACCCAACTATGACTGCACTCAGAGGTATGTGTTGTTCAGAACAGTCAATTCTTAGAGACTTAAACCAATAAGGGATTAATTCCTTCAGCTGGAGTTAGTGGCCTCCTCCACCCAAAACTAGAAAGCAAAACAAGCCTCCCCACCATTATGGCCCTCCTATCCGAAGCTGAAGTCATGCAGACAACATTATGTGTTCATGGGAAAGATAATGCCCATAAGTAATTGGTCATGAAACAGATGGGATTAGATTAAAGCAGAAAGTGGGAAGTCCTGTATCCCCCAGGACTAACCAACTCCTCCTCCCTTTCCCCAAATCCTAAAATCTCATTCTTTTTTTAACAAAAATTGTCTTCATTGTAGCCTACTTCGTCTACATAACCCTTATATATTTTACATGCTGTGACGTTAAGTCTTTCCAAAATAAAAGAGGGTTGACAGAAGGGCATTAACGTAGGGCCAATAATTTTGTATAATCTGTAAAGTGATGTTAATGTTTGTGCTGAACAGTGCTAGCTCTCTCAGACTCTCCCCATATGTCAGATGCCCCCAGTATCAACCCTTAGTGTACACCACTAGTGAGTGGCCTCCAGCTGGACTCTGTGCCACTGTTCACCAGCCCCTTGAGCTAGTCAATTCAGACAGTTTTCAATCCACCTCACTGTCCACTTAAACAGGCTGTACTTCATCCTCCCTGTCAGTGAGGATATTATGAAAGACAGTGTCAAAAGCCTTTTTACGATCAAGATAAATAACATTCACTGGTCTCTCCTCGTCCATCAAACTAGTCAAATCATCATAGAAAGGCTGTCAGATTGGTCAAGCATGATTTGTCCATTGTATATCTATGCTGACTATTCCCAATAACCTTTTTGTCTTTAATATCTTTGGAAATGTTTCCAGGATTATTTGCTCCATCCTTTCCCTGGGATACAGGTGAGGCTGACTGGCCTCATTCCCCAGATCCTCTTTTTTGCCTTTCTTGAAGATAGCAATGACATATACTTTATTCCATTCCTCAGAAACCTCTCCCATTTGCTATAATCTTTCAATGATGATCAAGAGTGGCCTCACAATGACATTGGCCAGCTCCCTCAGCACTCCTGTGTGTATCCCATTGGGTACCATGGACTTGTGTATGTCCAATTTGTTCATTAATCTGATCTTCCTCTACTGAGGATGGTCCTCTTACTCGTCTGGAAATTTATCCCTTAAAAAGTCCCTATCTGAGATCACAGAATATGGTCCCAGGCCTTCGACTAGTAATTTAAACTATGTTTTCAATTCATGTTCAAGGAAGGAACGTAAGAACATGTGTCTATATGATGCATAGTATGTGCTACAATCTACTGATTTTTATCCAGGAATATTGCTTCAAGACTTACATCATGCTATGAAAAGGCTAAAAAGAGATAGCAATGTCTACCTCTGCCTTGTTCATGAAAATACTTGAGCAAAAGGCTCTGCTTTGCTGCCCAGGATCTCCCTTTGTTCTTTTCAGCTATCCATCTTGAGCTGAGGTGCTTTCCAAGGAAGTTTATGCTTGTGGTCCAGGCTTAAATTGCAGAGCCAGCTGTGGAAAGTCAGCCTTGAGCCTTACCAATTTCTTCCTGCCATTCTATTCTCAGATGTAATTTGATGTTATTACGAGGTGTGCTGTGCTCTGGGAGATTGCAGGGAACACTATTGACTGGTTTCACCCTAGCCCGCAGGCTAATACCTCCTTGTGAATCTTCCCTGGCATGTGATCTTTTCAATTAACACTAGCATGGTACATATATCAGATATCCGTCCTCCAAGATTATTGTTGGGCTAAGAAGGGATAGATGCCATGACCAGAGGAAACACTTCAGAGACATTTGGCCCAGATCCAGGCAGTTATTTAGGCTTCTAAACTCCCACGGAAGTCAAACAGGAGTTAGGAATATAGGTATCTCTAACCCTGGTGTCCCAGTGCATCAAAGCACCAGCTCTCAAAGGTCCCACTTGATGCCCTTCCCGCTTGCCTGCTGCTAGATTCAGAAACAACCAGTATTGTCAGAGGAACTCGTTCCAGCCCATCGGCTTTGACCTACCTGTACTGAGCCACATAGCTATGAACTGCAGATGAATCACTGAGATTGCTAAGTAATGAAATCACTGACCTAAGAGAGAGGCTCCAGATGGCTCAGAAAGCAAATGGCCCATTTCAGGTTGCCAGGAGCACATCATCCAGGTGCCCTGTTCCATATGTTGCTGGTTCCCAGTTGAATGCCAAGCCCGATGTTTCACTCCTGATTTTTAAATCCCCCTGCAGAACCAGCCAAAGCTATTAAAAGGGCTGTTTCATTCATATTTTCTACTTTATTAAATTGGCTGAGTGTAGGAGTGGTTCATCTTCCATTTAAACATGCTCATCCCTCTGCAATTCATCTAGAAAAAGGTATAGTATGAATGAAGGAAAGTGCCTCCAAGGATGAGATGGTTTTGTTGGGCTGATGGGACTCCTGGCCCTGACTTCTGCGCAGCCTGAGAGCAGGGCAGGGGAGCAGTCCGGCTCGCAGGCCAGTGCAGCGTTTGGCCCCCCAGACTGTACTCCATTCAGCATTTCCCAGACTCCCTTTCTGGAATCGTGTTTGTGGGCTGCACTAGAAGGTTTTCTAATTCCGTATAGCAAAACAGCAGATGTGAGTGGTTGTACAATAGTCTGTGGACCACAATCTTTGCTCAAGTATTACAAATGCTGACAGTCTGAACCAATTCCAGTGGCAATTTGGAAAAATTAATGGTGACTTCTGTGTACATTATTTAGCTCATTATTTATCAGATTTGCACTGTTCTATCAATGGAGAAAAAAATGTGTCATTATGTTGAAAAATGCTGTAAAGGGTCCTCAGTTCAGCCATTTGAGTTTTGTTCATTTTGTTAGCTTTTTAGTTTTAGTTAAAACTGTGTTTAGTAAAAACTGTGTTTTACTGCATATTTCTATGGTGACAGGAAAGTGTTTTATCTTCTCATTCCCAAAGCAAAACCAGGAACTACATCCCCTAATGTGTTTTGTTTGGGTGATGGGATAGGGGTCACCAGCCAATTTTTGGTTGAGGTCATTGGCCGGCTTTGTTGCACAAGTATACATTTAAATTCAGAGTTATTCTACTGAGGTCTGTGGCATTTCACCACTGTAATAATGCAAAATTTGACCTCTTATGTCCTCTTCGCAGGGCATGGTGAAAGCGCTCTGCTCCCTGGTCTTGACTGTAGGTCGCTTTTTGAGCTGAGAGGAGGACACATGCGTAAGGATCCTGTGGCTCAAGAGCTCTCCTCCATCTCTGTCTCCTGCATGGCCAAGAAGGTGAGCACTACTAGGGGAAGCAACTGCCAAGGGGAATTACAATTCATATCATGGAGGGATCTAAGCTCATGGCTAAAAGCAGTGCTACTAGAGAAAAAGTCTGCCTTCCTTCCAAAGTACTAGTGAAGAGGAGTGTCTGACTTACAGAACATAAAAAAGGCTCAAATGCCCATGAGCAGCAAGACAAAAACCAGACAGCAGCTTTATACCCATGCCAGTTATTTTATTTTGGTCAAATGTTTTTCTTACAAGAGGCAGCTGTAGAGATCAAGAGAAAGAAGAAAGTTTCCTCAGAAAGAAGCTAGTTTTGTCTGAGGAGTCCTGGCTCTCCCAAAGCTGAAAGCTATGGCCATAGACTTAGAAAGTCAAACAGGCTGGCTGGGAGATACAGCGAGAGTTGGGTGAAGGCTCTCCCAAAAGCCTCCTATATGACTTTGGAGAGAATACCTGTGCCCTGAATCAAGACTGGATGGAAAAAATTAATATTAACTGTGTTCATGCATCCCATACACTTTAACAGGGGCTCAAAGCAACAAGGATAATATTATCCTGCTGGAAGTTTCCTACCTAAATTAGGTCCTTCAAACTCCATCTCAGTTTTCTTCAGCCATGGTACAAGTTTGAAGACCAGAATCCAAGGCCCTCTCTTTAAAGTGGCCAGTGGAGATGTATTCAAAGAATGAGCTGCTAGACAGAGTATTTCAAACTGATATAAAAAATTCACCTTTGTCTTTGTCTTTCAAGGCAGAGGTTGGGTTTCAGTCTATTCCCACATTTAACTCTTTTTCATAGCCATTCTGGCCTGCCTCTGCGCCCATTAGCACTACTCCAATGAATGTTTTTTCTGTTGTGCCAGCATTTATGATCATGGATCAAAGCTTTCTTCCCATCAGTTGATGCATAAAGACATAATTAATGAGAGTTTGGGTATTAATCCTGCTGAAGAAAATGGAGAATCATCTCGTGAACAGTTGCAGCATAGAATGTATGTCCTCTTTTCCCATATTAAAGAGGTAAAAGTAGAAGACAGAAAAAAAACACTTTCTGATAGGCCTGTCTATCTCAGAAGGGAGTGTATAGGAGGAAACACAGCTATGGAAGGGCCTGGGTTTTAAGAGGCTTGCATGAAAGCCAGCAATACTGGAAATTGATATAGGTGTAGAGATAATACACAGCTATGAATTAAAAGTAAAAATGTGGAGACTTTTATCAAGTTAAGGTGAATTAAATATTCTTAGTTTTCCAAATTATCAGTCTGTTCCCTTCTGTGGGACATATACTGGAAATAGATACCAGTTCTTTCTAAGAAATACCCTGTAACAAACTGCTAAGGCAGACATCATCTAGAAAAAATTTTTGGGTGATTTTTGTCTTATCCTTGGATAGAGAATGAATGCTGTGGTTGTTTAAAAATAATCTCAGAATAAGTAAGTTGTTGTATGGGAAAAGGTTCTCATGTCAATGCTTGTTTTCAGGCCAACACAAATCCACGGACATTGTTTTTATCATATAAACAAGATATCTTAGATCTAGACTTAGAATTCTCCCTTTTTATACCCATTTATTCAAAACAAATCAGGACAACCAGTTACTTTTGTTTCAGAGAAATTTAACACAAGTGAACCAGTGCCTTGGAGTCAAATCAGTAAATCACTGCTATGGCCACAATGCTTAATGTCTGAGGCTCGTTCTGAATAATACAAAACATCAACTGACATTGGAGGCTTGAGTCAAGAGACTTCAGTTTATGGCTAGCTTACCTGGTTGATTTAGAGGAGGCACATTTTGATACTCCACCTTTCTGGAAAGTTGGGCCTTTCCACACTGAAGATATCATTTTTCAAAATGTTTTTTTTTGGACTAGCATGACATTCTGTGGTGAAGTCTGAAAATTTTCACTGGAGTCTTCTACAAGGAAAAGGAATATCGAAATGTTCTCTTTTGCCTCAGCATAACTGTCTCAATTGTACCAGATCCACTTGAGTTCCACCTTCTCTGGTGCCCTGGCAGCAAAAATGGCAATTTCTTTTTTTCTGCCACGTACTCTCCTTTGCAGTTCTTCTGCCTTCTTGAATGCTAGGATGGGGAGAGATGGAATTTATAGCACATTTGAATGTCACCAGATTCAGTCTATTTCAGAACAAGCATGGGGAAAGGGAAGCAGAGGGCTTTCAGAAGTAGGTCCACCAGGGAGTGTGCTACTAGCACCTCTCTGCTTTTGCATTTCTGAGTGATACCAGAATGGGAGAATGGCACTCAACATTAGACCTATGCCAATAAGAGCTTCATAAATCAATAAAATCTTCACCTAACAGGATGATAAAGCTTCATAGACAATTCATCCCTAGGAAAAAAAGGTAGTGTAGAATAATATCAAATAAGTGAGGGCCAGTTTCAAGCACAGGAAATAGCTTGTTGTTGCTTCCAGGTTGAATATGGCAGAAGGTCTTAAATGGTCTTGCTTCTGCTGCCTCTGTTGCCCTTTAAAGCCAAGCTGGCTGCCTGGGAGTATATATAAGGAGGTAAATACTGCTGGAAGAGAAGGTAAATTTTCTGACTCCCCATCCTTCACTTCCTCTGGCAGCAGGCAGTACCATGAGCTAATTCTCCAGAGCTCTCCTCCTGCTTCTCTGTCCTAGGGCTAGTCCTTTTCCTTCCCACACCCACCCCACACCATTTCATTGACCCAAGTGGTCGATTCTTGCCTGGACAATCCCCTATCCACAGGGCAATAACAATCCAGTGACATTCGCACTGCTAGAAAACTTTGAGCTGCCTTTGCACCCAAGAGTTTCAATCTGTGTCCAGCTTTACAACAACTGAAATGTTCATGAGAAAAACAGAGCCTCATTTATTACTTTTCTACAGTCTCCCAGTTGTAATAGGGTCATAGAATAGTTTAGTTTGGAAAAAATTTCTGGACATCATCTGGTCCGAGCCCCTGCTCAAAGCAGGAACAACTTTGAGGTTAGGTTGAATTCCAAAGTTGGATCAGGGCGCTTAGAGTCAGATCACTGAGTTTTGAGTATGTTCAAGAGGATATTGGGCAACCTTTTGCACTGTTTTACCACCCTCCGTGTCAGCCAATTCTCTTAATATCTAATGGGATTTGCCATATTGCAACTTGTGCCCGTTGCCTCTCAGCCTTTTGCTGTGTACTGCTGAGACGAGTCTGGCTCTGCCTTCTCTCTGTCCTCCAGCAGGTAATTGCAGACCACCTTCATCGTCTCTTCTTAAGGCTGAACGTACCTAGGTCTGTCAGCTTCTCCTTGTAACACTCCTAGTGACATCACCCTCAAGAAATCATTCCCTGCCTGTCTAAAGGTTTGTTATATTTTGGAGAACAAGAGTCAGAAGAGCAATGGAGGGAAAAGGTTTTCTTTCTTCTTTTCAGGTTTGATTGATTTAAAAATATATATAATTCTCATTGGTTTAGGCAGGAGAAGGAAATCAGAGTTTTAAGTTATTCTTCAAGCCAGTTTTTCTTACATAGATGTGTTTTATTCTATCCTTTCCTGTGGCCGTTATATGTCTTGTTGCAAAGCAAGTTGGTGAGCCAACCTTGTGTTAACACTTGTTTCTGGAATTCACTCAGCATGGAGCAGAAAATGTTTGTGAGTACAATACAAATCCCAGCAAACTCTGCAAGCACAAATTTCACAGGTGCATGTTTCACCTTAGGAAAGGGAGGCAGGGCTTTCGCAAAGGGTAGCATAAATCTTCCAATGTTGACTAAAAACAGTAAAAAAGAATAAAAATAAAAAGAATAAGCTATCAACAGAAACCTTAGGGACTTCAGCTGACATTGAGATCTATAAGAAAAGTTGAAATTATTCCTAATACACAGTGTATTTTACTGGAAAATACATTTCAAGATTAAGAAACATCAACATCCCTCCCCCATTTCTACAGAGCCCGGGCTGCAAGAATGAAAGGGTGCAGAGCTGAGAGGCGTAATGGGTATTTGAGTCCAGAAGCAGAGCTGTAACCGCTCATCAGCCGAGCTGGGAGCAGAGGAGGTGGCTGTGGCAGGCTGGACCAGAAGGAGGCAGCAGCCGGGTGGCAATAGCTGGGCAAATAATTTCATGGTGCGGCTGCTCTGGACGGAAGAAAATGGCTTCTGACAAAGAAACCTTCTCCAGTTTCCCTTTTCCTTCCTGAGGGTGAGGAATGGAGAAAAAGCCAGAACTGGCAGAGTCTGAGCAAGCAGGGAAGGAGCCCTGCGTGGGGAGTAACGCTGGCGGCAGCCCCGGGGCCACCAGTGGGACTGGTGACGGAAGATTATTTCACCTGCATGGATGGGGCAGTGTTTGCCTCTGCTACAAAGGGGGCAATAAATTGAGAAAAGGAGTACTGCACATGGGAACATACACCATATATATACACACACAGTGTATATGTGGGGTTTTTTTATGTTCCATCACATTAGAGCCAAATGTTGCTGCGGCATCCAGTGTGCCCAATACTGGGGCCTGCAGCTGCTTTTCATGCACAGCTGCTGCCTGTAGAGACTGGATCACAGTCAGAAGCAACGCATGGCGTGCTGTGCATCATATCAGCTTTGGTCACACTCAAGCACAGTCTTAAGCCCACTTGCATCACATCTACTAATGTGCAAACCAGGAGTAAGCTGGCCCAACATGTGCTCCAGGCACTCTGAGAGACCTCCTCCTGGAGGGTACTTTATGTTTACACATGGGGGGCACTTGAACTGAATCTTCTTTGGGTTTTGTATGACTGATTTATACCAGTTTAGCCTCAGTCCCTTTGCTACTCTCTTTGCAAGTATGTAAGAAAGTCTAGCATGTTGTAAGGAGACCACAATCTCTCCCAGTGTAAATTATGAGTGGGTGCAGCTGGCACTGTCTTCACCTCCATTTTGAGCATAGCTTCTTCAGTTAGCTATTGGAAACAGCATTTTTCCTAAGCTGGTCTGGTGAGCCTCACACCCTAGCCCCTCTCCCCTTGCAGATGCTGCTAAAGTTTCCAGGCTCAGAAAATTTTGGGAAGTGTGTCCGTCTGGGAGGAATTCTTGCATTTCCTCAGGGCTGCTTTTCAAAGGCTTTTGCCACAGCCGGAAGGAAAACCTTATATATGAAAATAAAGCTTGGGCGTCCCAATTTCTTTTATTTTGAACATCAAAATGAATTAAGCATCACACTCTGTAGGTGTCCACGAGTTCACAGAAATATTTCTTTCCCATAAATATTTAGTGGAATTAAAAAGCCAAATAAACCCACCCCAGAAACCTGTCCTTCACCTCTACCCGTTGCAAGCTTTAAAAACTGCGAAACAGAGCGGGGCCTTTTCAGGGTTCACACTGAGAAGTTGTTGAAAAGTGTAACCAAGTGTGACTAATGACCGCATGGCACAGGGTATTTGCATGGATTCTGTTTGCAAGCATCAAGCATGTGAAACCAGATCATTTGAGGAGGAGCATAAGCAGCACACGCAGGAACACAGACAGAAATTAAAAGGCTCGCGTGGTGGAGGACAATCATAGCAAGACAACCAGTGCCTCCTGATTCTGGGCGGCTGCTCAGTTGCATCCAGTGAGAGGGAGTGTGCATTGTTTACCTGCAGGGATTGATGTTCATTAATTAGAAACCAAGGAGTAGTAGGAAGCAGATAATTAATACCAGAGTATTCATGCTATCTGTAAATTACAAAATGAGTATTGGGCAGTAACCTGCATTATGAGAGTTATTTATTCCATCGGAGAATAATGTAGCTCATCAAAAAGTATTCAGTATGCATTGCTGAGTGCTCCAATCTTCCCTCTACCGTGAGCACTATGCACCATAAAATACAAATTCCCAAGACTAGGCAGGCTTTTGTGCACTGAGCAGCTGTGTGACACCTCACGTCTGGTTGGAGTCAGTGAGAGGAGAGGTGCTGAGCTACTGCTGTGGACTGAACTCAGTTGCAGGGGCATCTTTAGAGAGCTGCTAGGAGGAAACTCTGCAGTTCCTGCTCCTGTCTATAGTATGTATGTGTATGGCCTTCATCAACCCCACATCTACATGACTCAGGCTGTGACACATTCATCTTTCTGTGCTTCCCCGAGGAGAGGAGACTGATGATTTCCAGGACTGCCTGTCACTGGGGGTAAGAGACGGAGGTACCGAATCCAGCAGGGAGCGGAGGGGGGGAGGAGTGGCTCGCTGGGGAGGCCTGTCTCTCTACAGCAACGGCAGAGGTGCTGGGACGAACAGTTCGTAGACAACTCCTGCCCAAAGTGTTTGCTCACAGCCTCGCAGGGAATCTGAGTTCGGCTCTCCCTGGCGCTGCCAGCCCCACACCTCCTTCCTTGCCCTGTGCAGTGCTGCCTTCAGAAAATGCTATCTGGGGGAAAGTTTCAAGAGCAACTGGAGGCTCTCCAGAAGTGCCTGTAGTCCCGCAGCTGGGTCAGACTTGCAGTCGCGTGAAACCCCTCGGCTGAGAAGGGCTCAGTCTCCCCCCAAGCCTATGTCGTGGTGTGGCAGGGCTCCACTCGGGAAGAGGAGGGATGCTCTTTCCCTCCCCATCCTTCTTCATGGGAAAGGGATGCAGTTTTCCACCCCAGAGATGCTGGATCTCCAGCATCAGCGTAATTCTGCCTTCAAAACTGAAGCAGGGAGAGGAGAAGCCTGCACAGTGAGAAGAGGAGGGATGGCATTGCATGGTGGGAGCTGGCATGGGTGCGTGGCCATGCACAGCACTGGCTTGCCCTGCCCTCCCTGATAGGGGTGCAGCCCACGGGGCGCAAGCCTGCCTCCCTCCCTCCCTCCCTCCCTCCTGGTGCCATCCGGCACTGTGTGGCCAGCTGCGCTCTAGGGAGGATGGATCTCTCCCCATTCCCTCTACTTGTCAACAGCAGTGTCCAGCTAAAGAAGCACAAGGCTTTTTTTCCCATGACAGCTTTAGACAAGAAGGGTCAGAAGTGCTCTGGGATTATGAAAGAAAAAGATTCCCAATTAAACCCTCTTTTTTTCAATATTTTGCCTGTTATCAATGAGGGATATAGGCCAAAGGCTCTACGTATTCATACAGAATTATCAATGGTGAACGCAAATCTGGCTGCCTCAAAGGCGTTATTTTACTGGACTGGAGTATGCACCCACCAGCATCTCCAAGTGTCTCTTAGAGTTTCCTCTGCTTCCATTTACCCTCCTGTCCTATTCAAAATTTCTAAGTGTGGTAACCTTACAGGAAGGGGATAGCAGGCCCAGGTCCATTTTTAGGCTGAACATGATACCTCTGAATCTATTACAGTGACTGCAGTAAAGCAATACGCAATACGCAGAACTGGTTTTTCACAGAATCTGAAATCCAGTTCCTGCTGCCTTCCCACATCGCCAACTGGGAGACAGCAACGCCTGCGCTGGGGGGATGAGGGGAAGGGATGTACGCATTGCCTGTCAAAGACCTCAAGTCCAAAGGCACCAGGGTAACTATTGCCACAGATATTAAACACCCGGATCTAGAACCGGATGATTGAGGTGCCCTTAGTATGCCCACGGTCCCAACCCAGGATATGTGGAATAATCTATGTAATTATATTCCCTTAGTGCTTCAGAGACGTCCCAGTGACTGTAATACATGCTAACTTAATCTTAGCCACAGAAAAATGTGTTTCTAATTTACAAATTCGGCAATTTTTCAATAAAAGTCGTTGCACTTTGTCTGATCTATTCTCAAAATACGGAAGTGCTTGAAGCATGACCACCTGCAATAACAGATTACTGTTCCCTAAAATATTGCCATACACCTACAATGTGGAGGCGTAAAGCTTCTCTAAAAAAGATCTTTGTTATTTTTTCTAAAAGAAAGAAATGATCCCAAAGTAAAGCTGGTTTTCAGCAGCCTCTCTGCTCCCCAATGCAACTGGCATCAAAGTCTAATGAAAACCTGTTTGCGGACACTGGATCCGATCCAAGGTACACTATTGGCATATTCTAGACCCCTTGGGACATGACTCATATAAAAAACACAAGGCTGTCATCAGATGGCTGGTGGCTCAAATAAATCAAATTTACTTTGAAAATTGAGGCATACCAAAATTTTATTAGGTGAAACTTTGGCATTTCTTATAGCCAACTTGCACATATATATTTTTATTACTTACAGCAGTTTAAAAGTATGCTACCAATCATATGCAAAACAAGACGCGATTGCAAACGTACATTTTTTACTGGGTGGCAGGAGGAACTGTGTTGTTTTCTTTTAAAAGCCCTGAATAGTGCTGCATGTTTGTTAAAGGTGGCACAGCAGAACGGGCCTCTCTGTTTATTTTCCTGCGAGTGGCTGGCCGCACATCCTCCGTTTGTGGTCTCAAGCCCTGACTTCAAAGAGCAGCTTCTTTTACAGAAGAATTGCTCACTAAAGCGATCAACTGCAACACAAAAATGACATATAATGTTTGCAACATAGGTTTACAAGAAACAGACATAAATGCCACTGAAGTCCCTCGATGGTCCAGGGGGGACCTCATCTTAGGGCTTGAAGGGGCTGTTCCTGCAGCAGCCCATGTGCAGAGGCAGAGCCTGGCGTTGCCACAGCCAGTGCAGCAGCCGCTCCTGGCTCAGGTGGATGGGGCTGTATAGGGTCCCCCTTCCCGTTCCCACACCCACAGAGGCTCACCGCTTGCTTCAACGCAAAAGACGCTATCAAATGTAGCAAAACAAAGGTCTGATTCCTCTAATCCTCCATCACATGAATTAAAATCAAGGCAAAGGCCATATTTTTTAGGAGAGTGCATGCTTTTGGTCCTGATGATAGAAACCAAATCCATGAATTAAAAGAAAATACATTAATTTTTAAAAAATCTCTTAGTAGACAGGAGAGCCAAACTCCCACTGACATTTCTAAACTTCATTTATCTGAGCACACGGCAAGATAGCCTCTGGTTTAAACTAATAATAAAAGGAGTAAAAAGCTGCAGATTTGGTCTAGTTTTTCCTCAAACTACAATGAAAGTCTATGGGAATATATTCAGATAAAGTCCAAGAAGCATGCTGGCTCTGCTCCAGAATAACTTAATTCACTGTACAAACACAAAGCAGGGGAAAATAATGGCACTGTAGATAAAAACCACGAGATTGCTGTATCTGACAGTGCACTGTTTTGGGATGGAGAGGTTCTTGGCCAAATGCTGACACCCCCGTCACAGAAAAATGAGCTGCTGAGGTTCCCAGCGGCTGGTTCCCGGGGAGCGCTGCAGTCTGGGGCGGTCGGGGCTTCTTACTTAGAGGAGCTCACCCACCAGGGCAGGTGCTTCTCAATGTGGTGAGCTTCTTCCTGGAAAAGCACTGGAAAAGTAAATCAAAACAGAATTTGGCCCCCAATATGAAACCCCACGGACCTTAATAAATGTAATATTCGGTCGTAAAGAGGTGCATTTGTAAGGAAGTGGGAAAGTACAGCCTTGGCGGTGTGGACTGAGCCCTTCCAGGAGTCCTAGGCAGAGGGTGTGACTCTTACAGGCCCTCAGGATCATTGTAACTCTCTTTCCTTGAAGTAAAAGCCATAAAAGTCCCTTTTATTTCCATGTGGAGAGCAAGGCCAGGGCTGAGCTGCTGCCTCCAGAGTCTGCCATGGTACACTGACTGACTGGCTCTTCTAGAAATCAGGAAACTTGTCCATTTTCCATTTTGGCAGCCAAAGAAACATTGTCTGAAGCTGACAAAAGTTATCTCTGATATACAGCGAATTTAAAGCATGCGTGTTCACCCTCATGTTACATATTCCTAATACAATGGGCTGTGAAGGTTTTTCCAGTGGAAATGTGAGGCCTGATCCAAAGCATCTGAAGAAACAGTTCCTTTCGTATTAGTGGACTTTCTCCTTAGCCCTTAATTCCATATGTTGCTGGGCGTCTTAGTTTAGTCTGTGGCCGAACGTAATGGCACTCCGTAGACTTGAGAAATTTCTGCAGAATTCAGGCTTCTTCCCTTATCATGAAGGAATAGACACATAGTTCCTCTTGAAATAACAGAAAACTGAATCATTAAGAGAGACATCAGCAGTATTTAGTCACTGAAATGCAGTGTTGTGACTAAAAATTTATCCCCATAGATATTTGATCAGTTTCCAGGAAAAAAAAAAAAAAGATGTAACAAAAATCATATGAACTCGCAAGTGAAGGAGAAATAAATTCTGGTAGCCTGTGGTTCTCTTGAGATAATTTCTTGTCACTTCAATACACTGCTTAAATATTTTCCAGTATTAGTGTTCTCTATCTCATTGTTTTGGCTGCTGTACATATTTCCACAATTTTCTTCCCCCTAAATAAAACAAAAAAAAATCATCAGGTCATAAAATGTTTCTACAATTTAATTTAAAAATAATATTTACTGTCTGCACAATTTAAATTTGGCCTACTTTTGCATATGCATCATGATGCAGACTTTAATTACATGATCACATAGTATTTTTCCCCACAGGATTGCAATCTTTTCCTTTGCAGAACAACCTTCTTTCCAAGTCCCTAATTTTTGATTGATTGACTCTGAGACTGGGAAAAGAGCTGCAGCTGAGAAAGGGAAGTTTCTCCTCGTTACCTAACTACCCCAGGATCTGTTCCTCAGATTTCACCTTCCAGCCATGACTTCCTTTCCAGCCCACATCCAATTCTCCCTCCTAAATCCTCTTCTGATCTATCCCTTCTTCCTTGTTTCCATCTCTCAGGCCATGCCTCATTGCCTAAGTAGTCCCACATTTCCTTTCCACTTGCCAGTGATCCTACAGGAAACATCTTGCTGCCATAATGTGGCTCTTTCCTTTCCACCCAGCTTTGCTTTCGTCCTGCACTAGGTTCAGATCAGAGGGCTTCCTCCTCCTCTTCCGGAGGGCTTCCCCAGAGGAGGGAGGCTGTGGGAGCACAGAAGGAGCCATGGGAACGGGGCTGAGCTGGGACACGCTCATCGCCTGAGTGGTGACGCCTGTGCGGGCTGAGAGCGATGTGAGCGTGCTCAGCAGCGTTGCACTCTTCCAATCGATCCAGTAAAAAGTTCCTGCCTACGGGAACAATCTTCTTCCTAAAGCTTAGCCAGTCTGGGCAGGTTTTTACAGGAGCAGACCTATCCCTGGTAGAAAGGTCATATAACAAGGGCTGTGTCCTCCAGTGTGGTTGTACTTGAGCTTTCTTTTTTTAAAAGAAAAAATGACATCAATTTCTTCAAGAGACACAAAGCTGTTTATTTTTATCCTAGTCCAGTCTTGGATATGGCCATACATTTTCTTTTGCCATAATGTTAATTTACTTATTAAAAGATTCACCCAACCACAAATGACCATTGGGAATATTCAAATCAGTTTTGCAGA
This sequence comes from Phoebastria nigripes, assembly GCA_035582835.1. Taxonomy (NCBI): domain Eukaryota; kingdom Metazoa; phylum Chordata; class Aves; order Procellariiformes; family Diomedeidae; genus Phoebastria; species Phoebastria nigripes. The sequence continues at coordinate 422,502 of JAYKAV010003120.1, forward strand.
GTTGTTAGCAACTGAAAACATGATCTTCTATCGGAATATGTCAACAGTCTCAGCAAACGCTAGTACAGGTAGCCCTGCAATATCACCCTAAAACCCAGCCCACACATAGAGTCTGTCTGACTCTAAGCACTGGCTCAAAACCCAACCTTCCTCTCAGTGTGCTTGGCAGTGATATATGCCAACTGTGCCACATGTGACTGGACCAAAAGAAGCCATCGGAGACCCTATTGGTAATTTCACTTACGAGTGAAGGCTTCTTCTAACACCCAGTGAGGAGATGATGGGGCAGTACCAGAGACAATCTCTACCTCCTGACCCAGCCTAGACACAAGGGAGTCCCCTACTAGAGCAGCATAGGTGAACCCTGCATCCCCAATCTTTGAAAAATCAGCTTTCAGAGCCTGTGCCATTGTGGGAGTATTATTTGGAGGGAGCACTGCCTTATTTACATTCTTTTTCATCATCTCAAACTTCTCTTTGCCATGAATTAAAAGCAAGTATTTCAGAAAGCTGCATTTATGCTATGGTCTCCCAACTCTGAAACACTTGCATTGATAAGTTTCTTGTACAGGGCCTGGCATGTTCAACTGGACCTTGAAAATTCAAGCTGGAGGATGCAAATTTCACAGAAAAGAATAGAAAATTAGTAGAACTCAAACATAACATGTGCAGTTGGAGGCTGGGTCCACAAGGACCTCCAGCTCTGCAGAAGACCTGTCACAGTCTTGGGTTATTAGTCTAATTAAAGAGAAGCTGGAGGCTTTGCAAAAGTAATTTCTTTTCTGCATACATAGCTGTTTTATGAACCAGACTTATTTCCTCAGTGCCAAATTGCATTTCAGAATGTGTCCTTGCTAAATAGAGTGAAATGTAATTCCATTTTTCATGACTGAACCACATTTTGGATGAGGGGGAGGCAGAAGTCCCAGTACCATTTCCTGAAGTCAACAGCAGACCTGCCATTAATTTCAGTGTCCCAGGATTTAATCAAAGAGATAACAGACCCTCAAATGGTTTTAAGCTCATTGAAATGTTAGTCCAAAATGAAGCATATGCCATTCAGTTAAGATGCAAATTTACACAGCTGAGGATGACAAGTCTAGTTTGACTGAAGACCGGAGGAGAGAACGATGCCTCCTCCTACATCATCTGCCCCCTGAAGAAAACATCTGCCTGCATGTTTAACCAGGAATGTGAACTGCTAATATAATCTGACCTTTAGACAAAGGGAAGAATATCACTCCAATGTACAAATATAGAAGAGGCTAGAATATTACGTACTGTTGACTGTTTCTGCATGTGTGGATAAAACCACAATGCAAACAGATAAAGGATGAAGAACATGATTGCTTAGTGAGTCAGGGCTTCCAGGCATCTAGGAGAAAATATGAGAGCTTAAGTTCAGCCTGGTGTAATTCTTGGAAACTACCTGAAATGGATCCATTGATGTCTTCATAGTAATAACAATGTGTATCAGGGCTGTGAAATCTTGTTTCACAACTGAATTCATGCAAGCTCTAATTTAGACCAAAGCTCAGCACTTTCTATGAGCAATAGGATTTTGAGGGAAGGGCTTTTTGTAAGGCTCCTTTGAGATTAAAGAGCTTTCTAGGATCTGGTTGATTAAACTTAAGACTCGGTATCTACAACGTAAGACATGTGGCAGATATGACTTGCTTTTTGTCTGTGGAAACAGCAGAAAATGGGGGGGAGCAGAGGGACTGGCGAGGACACTTGTTCTTTGGGTAGATGGTGTCAGGAAGGGTATAAATTCAGTTAGTTTTCTGCTGCTTAGTAGCCAAGCTACAATTTGAGGCACTTTGAGGCACCTGAGGGGTGAACAGTCCCACCCTTTGCATATTCAAGCAGTGGCTACACACAAAATCATGAAAAGCAGCAGGCGTAAGTAGAAGACTTAATTCCTGTGACTGGAGAGCACGTTTTCCTACAGTGACGAGATCCAGCTTTTCCCTCACGAGGACTGACTGCCTCAGTAATGGCTCACACAAAGGGGATGCTCTTTCAGACTTACTTTGCTGAGTAATGAGAGTTGGTTCATTATGGATGTGACATCAGAGAGACTGACCCGAATGAGCTGAGTCTGAGTCATTTAAAATTTCTGAGAGAAGCCGAGGCACTTGGTTTCAGAAGGGTAACTGGAGAGAAGCCGTCAGTTCACTGGAGCCTTAGAGCTCTGTTAAAAGCAGCTGTCGGCAGCCCAGATCAGTGGTCTTGGTGGGTCTGCCAGGGCCTTCCTTGCTTGATAGCACCAGCACTTCATGCGATATTCAAAATGCCGCTGTAATAGACCCTCCGGACACGTTTGGTCTTCTCACAGCCACCAGCTACTCAGTCATCCCATAACTGGTTGACGGTCAAAATTTTCTGTTCATCTGTTCATTAGCCGCTTACCCTGGATTTTTTTTTTTTTGCATACAGCTAGCATGGATTCCTTCATCACCGCAGCGCACAAGCATAACTTCTGTACTATTAAATTCTGCCCAATTTCTGTTGCAGTGGTCATCAACTTCTCATTGGGATCCTTCTGCATGTTGAAAATGCCTCCTCTCTGCCATCTTTCATCCGCAGGAGCTGCAAGCTCTTTCTTGCCTTGCTGGGAGCAGCGTATGGGGGCAATCTGCCTGGCTCGGGCTGCCTGCACTGCCTGCACTGCCTGAGAGAGGTGCAGCCTTGTCCCAGGGCCAGCACTGATGCCTGCAGGGGGGAACCTTAGAGCAGGGCACCCCAATGGGCTGCTCTACCTCTGCGAGAGCAGTGGCTCCTGCAGTACCAAACCATACACCCACTTGCAGAGCTGGATGTTACCCTCTCGTTTCTCAGGTATTTAGCATATTCTGCATTTTTTTTTTACATTCACTGTAGCAACAGTCAGTGCAGCAAGGATTTCCTCTGTGTGTGTTTTAGCAGTGCTGAAGTCACATCCAGATACACTTCTGAGCAGTCCCTGACAGTCTCATTGCACTTACAAGCAGCAGACTGTGAAATGAGCTTTGTATTAAGTCTTGTTCCTTTAATTGTAAAGAAGTCCAAATGCTGCTTAATTGAGTGTAGAGCTGCTGCAGTGTTCTCCAAGGACTCCAGGTCCTTCACTCTTCCCCTTGTGAGAAGGCAGTTGTTCTTTTCTGTGTCATTTTTTTTCAGTGTTTTGCTTGTGCTTGAACATGCTTTGAAGATTATTTACCACAAGAAGGGGGAAAAAAAAGCATAGTCCAAGTGCCGCCTGTGCTGTCTGCCTCACCACCAGTTTATCTGTTGTAAAGATTACCAGATGCTGTTGCAGCTCCCTGGCATTTTAGCAGTTGTCTTCGTTGCTGGAGCAATTTGTAGCACAGAAGGGATCAAGTCAGCTTCATTCAGTCGCTGGTTTTTGAATGCCTTCATTTTGAATTTCCCTTAGAGCATCATTAAACTCTTTTAAACTAGCAGTGCTCTGTTAATTTCATTAATCCAGCCACATATTCAGAAATTGCTTTTTCTATTTTTTATTTTTATGATTCAGTTTATAAAAAGAGAAACGCTCCGTGTTCTCTGGTGACTTTTGGGACAGGCGATTTTGTAGAATTTCCACAATCCCAGCAAATGCTTTGTCTGGGGGTTTAATAGGAGCTGTTAAACTACACAGCAGGTTATACCTTTTAGCATCTATTACACTCAGTAAAACCGGCACATTTTTCCCATCAGTTACACTCTCCGTGATTATACACTGCTCCAGTCTCACTATAGGTGGGCCAGGCCTCCACTGAGCAGTTAAACAAGTCCTTTTCCCGCCAACAGCCAGCCATTTTAATGCTTTTCAAAACACACACGCACACGGTCACGCGTGCACACATGCACAACCTCTCAACTGCTTGCTTCACTGCTCGCCGCCCGCCGGGCCCTGCAGTCGCTCTCTGGCGTGGRGTTAGGGTTATGCCTTCAGAGCCAGCAGCTGGAGCTTTTACACTTGGCCCAACATCTGCAACATAAAGGTGGCGTGCGCAGGAGCTGCTCGCTCGCGGCGTGCTGCACAGGAGCTCTCTGAGGCTTGCACTTCTGCACTGGCCAAGGCAGAGAGGACGGCGATAAAGCCCCAGTGCTGTYGCTGCACCAAAGCCGAACGCTTTGCTGGTGTGTCTGTGCAAAGTGGCGATGCAGCAGGAGACCATGCAATAGCCCGTTTTGAGCACGGTGTGTGCGTGCTGCTGCTACAGCAGAGTTTGAATGACTCCAGGGGTAGATGTGGTGGTCAGGGTTCAGGCAGTTCCTGCCCTGTCCCTACACCCCGCAGGGAGCAGGAGGAGTAGTTCACCCGTCCTGAGCAATTGGTCTTTCAAGGTAACTATACTGAAGGTGTACAGCTGGGATTTTTCAGCAAATCCCACAGAATGAGAAATACAAACTGCAGTGAATATCCTCTCTGAGGACATCCCAAGGAATTAAAGAAAAAAGCTCTCTTTACTTTGTTTGAGCTGTGCTTGGGAATGGCTTGGGAGAATGATAGTTGGCCCATGCTGAACGCCCATGCCTGTGTCCTGACCTTGTTCATTTTGCAAGGGTAGGCATGGTCCTAATTTTTCTGTTGATGACACTGGGATGACTGGATGATTTTTGATGACTTTAACGTAAGAAATTTCTTGTCCAGCTCAAGTGGGCTTCTGACTGCCTGCTGCTACATATAAATATAGCTGACAGGAAAATAAATTACTGATTTTAAAATGTAAGTCACCTCAAGCTTTAGTGCACCCACTGACAGTACACGTCCCACTTTTCACGGATCAGATGGCTATTCGATCTTGCAGCTCACTTGCTTTTTACGGAGAAAGACATCTTAAAAGTTGTTCTTTTTTAACCCTCAGTGAAACGTAGTTGCCACTGCATACCAGCCTGGCAGGAAGTAATGCTACAACTTCGTATGAAGAACATATAGGAAAGTCCTTGGAGCTGGTATTCAGCAGGACACCCTGCACCGAGTGTCATGAACCGTATAGATTGTTCTTTCTGGAGGGAAAACTGACTTTTTAGAGGCTGGGTTTCTGCAAGGGAATTGTGGCAGTTAGACTCTCATGATTCCCCATGCTGGGAACTTTCATCAGCTACAATAAAAATAAGAGGAATTGGCATGTGGGATTTCTGTGTCCTGCAAAAGGCCCAGAATGCAGAGCTTACAAGGCTAGTGCTAAGCAGCACCGAAATGTCTCCTTTCATCTCTTGGACATGATAAAGACAGTGAAAGTATTTTCATTTGTGCCTCTGGGCCCAAACCTGCGTGGTGAAGGACCTTCCTGATTTCCCATTAGCTTCAGTGAGATTTGAGGCTGGTCAGCAAAGAGGAATCTTGCACTTGTCAGAAAGCACCTAAAGAGCAGAGGGGATCCTTTATGCAAGAACCTGATGAGAGCAAGACATTTAAAGTGTTTTAGCACACTGAGATACAATGGAAAATACATTTATGAAACAATAGATCTAGCAAATTGGAGACATCTTTCTGATTTTTTTTCTCTTTTCTCCACAGTTTCATTAGTTTCTGTTAAAACCTTTAACAGATGCCTAATTGACACTGTCAGAAATAGTTTTCCAATCATGTATCACTTTAATTATCCAATGGTCTTTTCAGATCTCTCTTGGATACCCCTTTCACTGAGATAAATTATTTGCTGTGTTTCAGGCTCCTCCGCTTGAATTCTGCTTATCTTCTCATGACTTTTCCCATAGGAAGATTTTGTAAGAAACTTGGGAGGGGAGAGGAGAAGACAGGACAGGACTTCACAATATTTCAGCCACAAAGGTACATTTTTCAGAACATTTCATTTGAAAGTTGAAGTCTGAGTGCAACGCTTTGCATTTAATGAATCAGCACTATAACTCTGACCTAATGGGAAGTGTTTCATGATACATGTTACTTGGGATTTTGTGCCTGTGTGAACATCCTCTTCTCAGCTGCGCATCCCAGAGCCGTATTTGCGAGAGGGGCCTCTGACTGTACATGCTTTTCTCTTGGTACTTTGTTTTACATATATAAAGTTAATTTTTTACTTTCATGGAGATAGTGCAAACTTTGTCAATGATTGAAAAAAAAACCAAAAAAACCTGCCTTTTATTTTTTAAGTCAATGACAAAATTGTAATCAATGACAGTACAGCCAGGATTTTGCCCAAGGTACTGGATTTTTCTTTTTGAAATTTATGAGCTCTCTCAGCCCCTAAAATACTTTAATGAAAGCTAACATGCTCAGCATCTCTGAAAAATCAGCTTGCAGAAGCCTAAAATCCCGTAAAACACCCCCACAAAGAAAAGGTACCTCTTGAAAATATGTTCTCTGTGTCATCTGCTTTCTAATGAGGGCTGATCCTGCAAAACATTCTACACTTGAATTTGAGGAGCACAACCCCCCTATAGATGTCATGCTGTAAGGCACATTGCAGGACACCTTTAACTAGCCATGTTCCCATAATTGCAGTAACGCTTCTTTCAGTAACGTTGTCATGCCTTTAAAATGCTAACCTCTAGGGATAGGTTAAAAAAATGAGTTGTCAAAAGCTGTTTGGAGGGATTTTTGTTTCCTCCGTCTTCCAAAATAATTTAAGCCTTTTTGGAGGTGATAATATCACTGATCACATTCACAGTTTTGTCACTGGGAGACATCCGGATCAACATTTCCCTAACACTTTAAGCCAGAGACCATTGTCCACCCTCCCCCCACCTCCCCAGACATTTTCCTTGGGCTGTCATCTGTCCCCATCATCAAATTTTCCATTGGAAATACTATACAAGTCCCCTGGTTTCAGAGATCATCCTGGTCACAAGGCTCACCCAGTCATTCGTGGATCCATGCAGTTCTTTTATGGAAACATTACTCTAAATGCTTGTAATTTATATGAAGGATGTTAATGATCTATAAAACCAAAATGCATGTTCAAGTGTCCGCTTTGTGCTTGGCAACAGCTGAAGGATTTGGGACCCAAAGAGACTGAATGTTGTCTTTCTTCTGGTCTGGAATGGCCCGGGGTTTTCTAGTCTGTCTTGGCTGAGAACAGGCTCTTAGAAGTGGGATAGTGTGATCCCAGCATCCACTCCACAGCATTGTTGCTGGAGAGAGGGGAAAGCTTCAGGGACATGACAGAAGTCTATTTTCCATGGCAAGGTGATATTATCAGCTAAGCTGCATGCTGGTTAAATACCTTTAGCCAGCAACAGGTATTAAAAAAAAAAAAAAATTAAAGGAAAGGAGATGTAACAATAAAGGAATAAGTCTTTCCAAATTCTTACCACACCTGGTATGTAGCATGTACTTTTGCAGATGATAACATTTACCCTTTATGACAGCATTATACATACACATTGGGGTTTGCCTTTTTAAGTAAGGGATGTTAACAGCCTTGAATAAAATTGGGACAAGCAGTGTAAACAGGATGGCATATAAAGTGTGATACAGTATACAGAGGGCAAAGTATGTTTGAAGGTTAGCTTATTAATAAAACATGGCTGGCCTTGATTTAGTTTATAAGAAACTTAAGACATTTATCAACATCTGACTGAACCCATTTCCAGTCTCTTTGGACTCTGTTGTGGATAAGCTGATTAATAAAAGATGATGCCTTAGGAAGGAAACTTAGATCTTTGCAAGCAATGACAAAAGAAAATTCAGTGCTTAATCTACATATGAAAGGAAACTGTGAAAGTAAACTAGTTTACCACTACATCCCAGGATGCCAATCTCTTATAACATTTCATCTGACTTAGTTTTGGCTGGAGTCTGGAAAAGTAAGAAAGAATTCAAAAAATTAAGTGTGGAATTAATTTACAAGAAAGATCCTTGTGCTCACTTACGGAGACTCTGAAATCTAATCCCGTTCCCTTGTGGCTTCCTCCCCTCAGTGTTTTTAACTTTGCAGCTTTCCGTGTTTGTTTTTCATTTGTCTCCTTGATCCTTTAGTCTTTCCTTTCCCTTAGGCTAGAATAAAGTTCTAATATTAAACAAGTGCCACACTTTGCCTATTGATAGTTGTTGCCCAATAAACTGTTGCCCTCAGAAGCCAATTAGTGAAATATGTTTCTTGTAATAACCAGTAATTTGTTTAATTTTCATGCATTCTTGCCTGATAGTCAGCCAAAGGGATGCACATGCATAGTTCCTGCGTCTGGGATACAGAGACAGCCCAGCTTAACTGCGTGGTGCAGAGCACTCCCTCCACATGCACCTAGCAGCAATGGTCTTACCCGGCTTCGGCATTTTGGCACTTGCAGGCTGCATCGGCAGCATGAATGTGGACTGTCGTCTTTCCAGAGCAGGAAGCAGCGTGGCCGTAGCTGCATGTGCCCTGCCCGGGCTAACACATCTGGGATGTCTCTGCAAGTGTGCTACGCTGGGACCTGAGCAGGTTTCTCTGTGTGGCACTGCAACACTCGGCAAGGCTCTGGGCAGCGCAAGCTCATTTAGAGCTGAAGCTGAGCTTCTCACTGCAGGGCATGCACAGCCCTGAAATAGACACTGAGGATCCACGTCTAATATTTAGCACTGGCATTCAAGGAACCTCCTCCTGACTCCACAGGATCACAAGTTTATTCTGTTACATGACCGGTGTTTGGAAACCAGGTTTTACACCTCATCCTCCAAACTCTCTCCCAAGGATGTCCTGAACAAGCAGTCCCTAGAAATAGTCCCTGGAGCTATTCCTCTGCCCTGCTTCAGCTTCACCAGGGTGTTCCTGTCTCAGGACCCGGGAGCAGGATGCCCGGGTACAATTCAGCAGGTCAGTGTTTGGGCACCACCTCCCCTCACTGCAGCCAAGGCTGGGGAGGAAACGCTTGCCCTCAGACACCACTCCACTGACTATTTCAATATTTTATGAGAAGCAAAATGGCTCTAATATGAGAAAATGATGGGCTGCATCTACCTTAATGTATAAAGTATGTCAGAGACTCTTTTCTGATCCTGAGGCCCATAGTCACTGCAAGGATCAAGTCCATACAGCTTCACTACCTTTTCCCCCCAGAAAGGGTGGCCACAGCTGCCTTGCCTTCTGGGAATCGTCTCTGGCCTGTGATAACCTTCAGGCAGGACTGGAAAAATCCCAGACTGAAACTCTGTTCACTGTTTTAACATATAGGTGAGGCAGCCAAGCATCCCCCTCCTTAACACTTCATGGCCTGGAGCACTCTCCCATGAGCAGTGGGCATTTGAACTCATGGCTCACATCCCACAGGTGGCTGTGCCAACCAGTAAAACACTGAGGAAAGAGAAACACATGTGGTGGTTCCTCATTCAGCTCTGAAAAAGATGCTGAGCTTGTTGCGGAAAGCAGTAGCTTGAACTAAACAGGCCAGAGAAATGAACAAACCCTATAGGCTTTCCACAAGAAAAAGATGCAGGTGCCAGCCTGATGGGAATATTGCACATGGTGAAGCTGAGAGGGGAGTTACATTTCTCTGCAGCCCAGAGAGACACCACGAATGTCAGAGAAGGGAGAGGTGCGTTACCTCTGCATTTCATCCTCACTGTAAATCTTGCCCTAAGAGGTTAACAGTGGCTTGTAATGAGACATTCTCCTATCTATTTATGTAAACTTTTAAACTGAAGATTACACAAAGTTGCAGGACAGATCCAAATTTTCTTGAGGTCTGGGATGGTGAACTGACAGATTCAAATTTAGACTCTCTTTCCATGCCAGCCAAGAACTGAAGACTGCTGCATATTTCTGCAGTGTGGGAGATCAGCTTTTGAAGGCCCATTTTATAAGGAAATAACTCTGGATGTCATTTCATCCTTGGAAAGAAAAGTTTGTTCCTTGAGGTAGTTTTAAACGATACTGAAAGCTACTTTAGCTTAACTTGGATTTAAACAGATTAAGCAGACACTGTGGAAAGGACCACGCTGAGCCAGATCCTACACTGGGTTAAATTGGCATGGTGCTCTCAAAGACAAAGGAGTGACAATTAATACCAGCTGAGTATCTGGCCCATTGCATTTAAAGACCGTGTCAGAGACCACCTACTTTCTAACACAGCTTATAAAAATTGTTTAAGACATTTAGAGCCTGTTATGCTAGCTGGAAATTCCCAATCTGGTTTCTGCACCAATGAAGGGCCCAAAATGTAGATGCTGAGTCCTGCATCCAGTTGTGATATTCAGTGCATTTACCGTAAACAGTCTTGAAATGATGTTGATGACAATGATTTTTTTAACAACTGCTAGTATATACATGTGAGTATTCCTACCCAAATATATGGGATCATGTACTACTGCAAGGACTTGGAGGATTGTCCATATAACTTAGGCTCCAACTCACTCAGGATTCAGTTAAAAAACTGATTTATTAAGGAACAAATGGGGTAATGCAATTTTTTTCTAAGTTGCTGTAATCACTCTTAAAGCACATCACACCACATGATAAGGTCCTTTGATAGCAAATACTGATAGCACATCCATGTGCCCTTTGTTGCAGTTTTGCATTACTCTCCAAGCGTATTTCCCCACAGTCTGTAGAAGCAGTGAAGTTATAATATTGGCTCTCGTTCTGCATTCTTACCAGTCAAGATCATTCATTGATTCCTGGATGTGAGGATCAATGGTGGTGGCCATATGGCTTTGGAATGATCTGTTGTCTTTTCCATAATGGCATTGTGGCTTTGTGTTTCCCCAGCAGTGATTAATAGGCACAGACATGCGTTATGCACATGTTGATAGGTTTAGATGAACTTTGAATTTTCATGGCTTTCTTCTCTTTTTTTTTTTTTTTTTTTTCCCTTTTCGGCGCAGGAGGCGGGGAGAGGAAGAGTGATTCTGCATTGAGAAAGTGAGAATGGGGTCTTTAATGAACATTCACCTCTCAGGGACATGGTGTGATTTGATCAGCAAGGCTAGATGACAGGCAGACCCCATCTAGATGCCAAGGGATAATTATGACACTGTCCCCCAGAAGAACTATCTAAGGACCACTTACAACAGGCAACCCCATGCTGGCGAAGAACAAATGCCTCCAAATGCCTCTCACTGCTAGCCTTGGGAAAAGGGCATACAATGGCAAGCTAACCCCATACTCCCATCCCCACTAGCTCTAAAACACAGGAGGTACCAAACTGAGGGGAACAGGATTGCTTTCCCCACCGCAGCTGATGGAGGCATACCATCTCCCAGGTTTTCTTTCTGGGGGGCACAGAAGGGGTGGGTGGATGGATGGATGGATGGATGGACGGACTTCATCAGATGCCTTGGACCTCTCCCATGGAAGACATGGCGTGAGCACCAGGGGTCAGTATTCCTTGGATACCCAGGTCACACCAACAACGGACTAACAAGACATGGTCTGTCCACTAGGCTGTTCTTGCCCACCCCAAAACTCAGAAAAAAAGCTGTTTGGTTAACCCTTGTTTATTAAAGTTTGAGGTAAAACTGTGCAGTACTAACACAGAGTCTGGTGAGGAGTGGAGGAGGATGGGGCATACGAAAAATTATCACAGGAGTGCGCCTGAATTAACCATGGCCTGCATATTGCTATTACAGGCTCTGAAAAGGTCACCTCATCTTGAACAAGAAACTGGGCAATTCTTCCATAGTCATTCACAACTGGGGGACCTGGACTCAGCGGTCCCTTCCCATTCTGCGCAATGTTTCATTCTCCTTCCTACCTTCTTGATTGATCAAAGTGGTCGGACTTCAGGAAAAAACAAACCAACCCATAAACAGTTTGTGTTTTGGAGGAGAATTCATCAAGGGATACAAAATTCATAAAAATTACATCTGTACATCTGCCTTGAGAAATATTTGTGTTGCAGGTGGTGAGCGGCTGGGAGACAACAAGGAGAAGTATCACATGTGTTTGCTTTGCTCATTTGCTCTTCCCCTCTGGTCTTCTCACACCATTAGATGTAGGATACTGGGCTGGACAGGCCCTTTGTCTCACCCACTACAGCTGTTCTCATGTTTGTAAGTTATGGGACTTCAAGCATTTCAAAAATCCAGAAAGAAATGGCTTGTTGCCCAAGTACCATGTGGGTTTTGTTTTCATCTTCAAAAAAATTATAAAATCCAAGATGTTCACAAGAAGTAGCAGAAATTTCGCAAGAAAGCAGCTTCTAGAGTGCATCAGTTTCAAAGGGTTGTTGGTGGTTTGATTGTTTTCAGTACCAGTGTTTGAAGTATTATATATAACTAACTGTTTTAACACTTTCCAGGTTCTTTCATCGTGAAATTTATGTTGCAGCAGATTGGGACATCCTCTGAGGTGTTAATAGTATGTATGTTTAGAAAGTCTGTCTCTCCTTTCTGATCTTCCATCATAATACCTATACTGCAATAAACACTGGCAGCTGTTTGGATGGCTTGGAAAGTGTTTGTCTTTCAGACCTAAAAAAAAATGTATAGTTATCTCCTGGAATTGTAGAAATATTCTGTTCCAGGTTGGAAATTTTCAAACCTTTCACAGGTTTCAGGAAACTCCAGAAATATCAGTAGAAAATGGCATCTAACTTTTTATTGAATTTGAGTTTTTTGAGGCTGACACCACACAATCATTTCTAATCAGAAAACCTAAGGTGCTAAGTATTGACAAATATCCTGACAGGAGTAAAAAGTGCAACCAGAACATTGCAGCTGTCCAAAACAAGGCAAAGAGCTATGAAAAATTTGGACTTTTTGTGATGTTATTGAATACAGATGGTCTGTTTGGCTCAACAGCATGAAGGTTACATTATTCAACTCATCTCCTTCTACACACTCAACTCCTAGTGATAGGATACTCTGGTAGTCAAGATAGTGTCCATGCCAAGGCTGAAAAACTAACTCTGGTCACTCCACAACCAATACGGATGTCCTTCCTCTCTTTAATGGGCGTTGAGTGGGTTGGACCAGAGCAGGGTATTGGACTTTATTGTAGTTTAAAGGAAGGGAGATGGCCCAGCTGCTACCCTGTTGTGCCAAAGGAGAAATTTGCCTTGAGCTATGAGAACATAGGTGATTGATACACAGCAAGGGAAAAGAGAAACCTATAGACCATAGGATGATGCTAAGGAATATTTGCCTGTGAAATGTTTCCTTTGACAAAATTTGAGCTAATAGCTCAGAAAATGACTCTTTTAACCACTTTAACAGCACATGGGGGGTCTATTTTTCCTCTACTAGTTATAAGTTCTAGTAGACATAACTACTTTTAGTGAGTAATGTGTTACAAGCGTGTGCCCTAAACACCAATAAACCYGCACACTCTGGGATCAGGCCTGTGCACAGGCTGCTGGACGTCACACGGTGTCAAGGGATGAAAGGTCAAAAATGGAACTTTTTTACGTTTAGCTAATTTTTTTAAGAGACAGTAATGTTTTTATGCACATAATGCATTCTGGTAGCTTCACGACCTCACTCCCATCCAGGAAAAATGTAAATCTTTCATATTAAGTTGGAGTTTTCACAGTTTATAGAGAATACATTGAGAGGACAAAAGTTTTCTTGGAACAATAACACAAGACTGCAACATGGAGACCAAAGAGGCTAGCTCCGAGGAAATAGAAAAAAATTTGAAATATTTGGCACTTTCCCTGTGATATAAAGTGCATGTTATTCTCATTTAGCAGAGAGCTGACTTGAACAATAGAAATGTTTGTTAATACATTCTGCTCTGCTCTGCAGTGACTGTAAAAGTATTTGCTGCATTTGCTTCTTAGATGCTGTAGCGCTCTCATTTCACACCTTTCCCCAGATTTAATCTCTGCAGTATTATTTATGTGGCAATATTAGATTCAATTTACAAATTACAGCCTGCTGCAAAACTGAGCTGTTCTTTTCCCTAGAGGTACCAGCAACAGTTACATTAATCTTCTTTTAAAAAATTATTCAGGGGCTTTCAACATGCTGCCAAGAGCTCCCTCCCAGATTCCTTTGTAGTCCTGTTTTTAATTGTAAGAATATCTGCAGAAAATATAACATGTAAGGCCTGGATCCCAGTGGAGCTCCATGCTGGCAGAGGTCCTGCAGTGAGCACCAGATGGGTGGATTTGGGTTTATTTTATCTCTTCCAGCTCAGTCCTGTACGTGGGCCCTGACCCAGGAAGGTGGTTCGTCACTGGGTCACTGAGAAGGTCCCAGTGGGGCTCCAGCAGAAGGGGTGGCTGCAGAGGCACTGCCACCGAAAATGGGGAAAAACCCATCGCACTGAGCGCTCCGCCCCAGCAATCCTGCACCTGCATCTGCCTGCACCGCACAGCAGAGAGACCCGAGGTTGCTCAGAAAAGCTGCTTACGGGAGGTTTGTGCAGACTGCGAGGTGCATGACACTAACACCACCGTTAGGGTTCATCCAGAGCAATGCACCATAGCTCTGCCCGGCCATGCAACGTGCCCTGTGAACACACACCAGGTGCCGTGGTGCCCAGCGTTGGGAAGTCTCAAGTTTGGGGCAAGCGCTGTCCATGCCCCAGCACTCTTCCGTCCCTGTGAGCCTCACAGAGCCATTCCTGGCCCTCCTCCCTCTGCTCCAGCTGTGGCTTGAGCTCTGTGGCCTAACGACAGCCGACAAATCTCCGGCTTTCCTAACTGCTCCCTGGGGGCTGCCGCACCACCTGGCTAGGACCAAAAGCTTGGCACGAGCCAGCAGCGAGAGGATTGTCTCTCCTGGCTGGAGCTGAGATGGCCTGTTTGGGTGAGACCTCATGATCTGCTGAGCAGAAGAGGTCAGATGAGATGAAGGATGGTCTGTCCTGCTCTTCCTTTCTAAGGCAATGGCATTCTTTTGCATCATCATTCTTCTGCTGATGTTGGGACTTTACCACCCCAAGCAGCAGCCTCRTGGAAGCATAGAAAGCCTTGTGCCCTGGGTCAGGTAGTATGATCAGGTGCAAAAGTACTTGGTCAGCTCACAAGGAAGAAAAAAGATATTTTTAAAAGTTTGTTACAAGAGCCTTACGGTTGGCATTGGCTCCTGACGTTGTAAGACAGCTCTGTCCAAAATCTCCTCCAGAAGATTCCTAATGGAAGGAGCTCCCAGGTGTTTGGGTGGTTTTGCCCAAACCTGGTTCATATAAGCTCTACCTTCTCAGAGCCTTCCCTGCCCAACCTGAGCTTTTAATCACCTCAGGCTGTACCAAACCCATACCTTGCATAGGGAAAAAGAGGGTAAACCCCATGTAAGATGAGAAATGTCTTCTACAAATATACATGAGGAATGAAAGGAACTTCTGTGAGTCCATTACTAAATGTTGATGGTTAAACTCCTAGTAATGAGACATTATGAGACAGATGCATTCAATAAATATTTCTGTTCTGGTGGATCAAAGCTGGAGGAAGTATGAGTATCATATGATGCTGATGAAACATTTTCTGGTCTGACAGTAAATTGGGAGAATGCAAGTCAGCTCAGATCTGTTTGAGTCAGCAAGGCTGGATTAAATGTCCCCAAGACTTCTTAAGGCAGCAGCTAAGGAACTTATTCTTTCCCTAGACAGGTAGTGAATGATGTGCCTGTACTCGAGAAGAGTGAGAGGGATGACCCAAATAATTGTAAGTTGGCTTGCCTAACTTTCATTTGGGAGTGGCACATAGGAAACGGCTGATACTGAAGGCAGAGGTAAAAATCTGTGCCAATTACTATGACTTCAGGGAAACTGAAGCTTGTCAAATCAACCTGATTTCATTCGTAGAAAAAACATTTCAAGACTGGAAATCTGATAAATCAGTCATCTAATTGTAAAATTTCAAAAAATAGCATTTTTAAAAGCATTTACCAGATTTCAACATAGACATTTTATGGGCAATTATCAATGGGTGGAGACTTTCTGGAAAGGAAACCACCCCTTTTTCCTTTCCAGCCAACACGATCTATATTTAAATCACAAATACCACATAAACTATTGCTAATACATTTTTCAGATGACACAGACTGGGAAGCAGTAAAGATGGCAGTACTCTCGTGCATGAAGGTGATCTGGCTCACTTCATAAGCTGGGTTCAACCAAATGCAGCCAAATACAGGTTCATATTTAGAAACAAAAATGTATAAGCTATGTTTACAGGATGGGGCACTGTGTCACGGGAAGCATGAAAAGGACTCTGGGGATTGTCACAAATAATCAACTGTCCATGAATTCTTAATATAATTTTGTGGTTAAAAAGGCTAATATGATCATCGGAAGTACAGAGATGGGGACTGGGAATGTGATATTTTGTCTGTGTAAGGCAGAAGTAGGACCACTGCTGTAGTGGCCACTGGAGTGGATACAGGAGCCAAGGGTGGAATAGTTAAAGGATCAGGACCTTTATATAAGAGACATTTATTCCACGATTGTTTCATGATGGATTACCCCAGAAAATAGCTTCCAAAAGCGTTTCCATGAAACAGCAGAAGATCATGCAACTCCTCTGCTGGGCCCTCCCTCAAGTCATGTTTTCTGGATTAGGTTCCAGGGGAAAACAGTAGGGGTTGCAGCTTTCTGAGGCGAGTTTTATGTTGGATACCTGCCTGTGTGCTGTGACGTGCTGCCTTGGCTAATAAATCGTGACCTGTGTGGTTATACTGGTCAAATGCTTTCTCAGCCAGAGCAATTCCCAGCAAATCAGCGGGCTCCTTTCACAGTGCCCATCTGACAAGCGCTGGGTAACGCACAGATGGTTTAGATATAAAAAAGAATGCTGCATCAATGCTGTATGTGTGAAATGTTTCAATTATTCCTAAAATATTTTTAACGTGTTCCAGATTTATCAGGCAAAATGTTTAGGAAGTAATTGGAGTTTATTCTGTTTTTCATTTTAGTATAGTGTATTATAATAAACACATGTTCAAAATACATTTTAGGTATCACCAAATATTTATAAAACATCTATAGGTGGAAATCCCAAGGTCACTACAGTAGCTTTATTTTCCGGTTTGTTTACAGGGAGATCAATCATTAAAACCTATGGCTTTTTTTTCTGTCTGCACTGTGAATCCTTTTGCACCTGCAGAGATAGTGGATAGCCTATTGGTTTTACCTACACAGATATGACTAAACCTTCTTTGATCGCAGAGGCTGAATTTAATTCACCCTTATATTATTGCCTGGAATAATAAAAAACTTCTAATGGCATTTCCAAATAGATATGTATGTCTGACATTTAGTATCTGATCATTTTACTGGCATTTGCCCACTATAATTAAAAGAWGAATTAAATAGATGTCTATCCCTAGTTGGGAAATCAGAAGGAAGATGGTATCATACTCCCTGAGGTACACTCTGGGCTTTTGCAATGAGAACTAATTGGTCTGTTGCATGCTTTGCTACCTGTCTTGAGAAATACTGACAAGGCTTGGAGACACTGCCCACCAGGGGACCTTTTCCACTTGTTTTAAGACAAAAACAGGCTGCTTTCTGCTGATCCTCTTGATGTCCCTGGAGATTTCAGGGGGAAAAAAAAGCAACACATTTTCCTAGCCTGAAGTCTGGAAAATATTGCACTTTGCAATTCCCCAGTTACTGTAAGTGAGCTCATTTTATTCTGGGTTTTGGTTTTTTGTTGTTGTTGTTTGTTTATAATTATATCCAAAGTTTTAGCCAAGCAAATCTTGACACAGCAAAGTCTTGCATCAGTTAAGACATAGCCTGGATTCTGTGCATTTCTGCTGAGACCGACGTATCTGCTCCCATGCTTGCCCCGGTTTTTAGGGACAGGCTTGTTTTCCTTTTCAGCTCAAGGCTTGTTTTCCTTTTCAGCTCACAGAATAGTTTTAGTGGTAGTGGGATGAGAAGAGGGACATGCAGTGCTCTGAGAGCAGAGCTCTTTGCTGGTGGAGACCCCCTGCCAGTGCAGGAGTGGCAAAGGAGCAGCTGGTGCCATCCACAGAAATAGCTGCAAACACATTGACTGAACCACAAATCCCAGATTCCCACAAAATGCCGTCACATACGGACATAGGCACATACTGTCCTTTTTGCAATTAAAAATACAAGTTTGTGTGGTTTCAACAGGTAGTACAGCGCACAAGGAAACATTATGAAAGATGAAAGCCTTGGGGTTTTTCTTCTTTGCTGCTCTCCCCCCACACCTTTAATAAAAATGTTAAATTTAGCTCTGTTACAGGATTAATTCCAATCCCAAGCAAAATCTAGACATTCCTGGCACTGAGTCTCTCCTGCTGCTGTCTTAGTAAATACTCACATTTCTGAAAGAAAAACTATTTCACCAATTATAATTTTCATTAAAACCACACCATTTTACAAATGCTGTTCTGCAATATCCTTTTAATCTCTACAGATTTATTTTATATAGTTACACTGCTGGAAGATCCTTATAGTCAGCCCTTCCTCTTACCTTCGTGCTGTTACCCCTGCGTACGCCCCTTCTGCAGGTTCACCATCTGCAGGCTGGGAAGTAAGGAGAGCTGGGGACAGCAAATGACTTGTGACACTGGAAAGATGTTACACCTGAGATTAAGGATAGCCTATGTCCATGATGGTGTGGGAGTTCTTCTTCACTTTGCATCACTCACAAACAGTAATGTCAGAAGCTGTAAAACAGCATTTCAGAAAAAGGGGGCAGTTTGCTTTATTTATCAGTGTTAGTAGTTCCAGCCCATGAAGCCAACAGGTGTGGTGCATATTGAGAATGTCTACGTAAAAGATAATGACAAATTAATACAAAGAGGTTGGCTATTGTCAGATTTTTCCACTCATTTTGCGTAATAGTTTATCAGATAGAATAAAGAGCATAGACAGGCTTTATATATATGCATCAGGAAGCAGTATAATCAAGATATGGTAAAGAGTGATCCAGACATAATTCAGGAACTTAAGGTCAGATAAACTTAAAGAATATATTTTTCTGATTTTTTTTTTATTTTCTACACCTGTTTTCTACACCTACATAGATTGAGACTAACTGTAGCAGGGCCATAGATTAAAATTAATTTTAAAAAAATCTCAGGCCTAAATTAAGAAAATGAGGAATTCCAGTCACATGAAGAATGACTACAGTGTGAAATATGCAGATCCACACTATCTGAAAGAAAAGCTGGTTCAAGGGCTTGGCTGCTAGTTTGCGCTCGGGAATCTTGGTTCCAGTCCAGCTTCACCAAAGATTTCCAGTGGGACCTTGGAGATGCCATTGGGAATAGGACTCATCTCACCCAACTGCAGCAACTGAAAGCCCAGGTGTCTAAGCTGGGGTCTGAGTTTCCTCTGCAGTTAAATGGAAAGAAAGTAACACATCTCAGTCTAAGATCAGACTCCTCATTTTCAGATGGTGTAAGTCAGGCGTGGTGAATCTGAGATCGAGAGCGCAGTTACAGAAGTAGCCAGAACAATAGCAGTGTGGGCACTCGCTGTGGGATAAATCATCTCAAGCTCTTCTGCTGAGCACTGCAGTAGAACCACAACTAGGTAGTTTCTGTATATACCAAAGTGTGCGTGTGCGCATACATAGATGCACATATATATACATGTGTGAGTACATATGTGTATATAGACACTTCCCCATAAACATATGTATATGTACGTATACATGTATACATATGCTGGGCTGACTGCTATACTGTATAGCCATACCCAGAGTGTCCCTGTACCTTGCCTATGAAACAGGGATAACAAAACACAGTGTCTTAGTCGCATTACAGGGAGGAATGTGTTGAAGGTTGTGATGCCTTCAGGATGGAGCTACCCTGAGATGTCACCGAGACACCTGAGCTTGATTCAGAGCCAGAATAGCTCCACTGGGGGGTGCAAGGATGGGAGCTTGTTTCTGCCCAGCCTGCTTGATGCAGGAGGTCTAGGTGATGCCCGCCACAGCCCTTTTCTGTCTGTGGAAGCAGTGTGCAGAGTCTGAAAAAGGCAATGGCCTAATTGTCCTCAAAGCAAAGCTGTATCCAAATAGCTCTGACAATAGAGACAATTTATGTGCTTAAGAATTAGTCGCATGTTTTCTAATTGCAAGATCAGGCACTTAATACAGCCATTAATGTAATACTTCTAAACACCCATAAGTTTACTAACTGCACCCTGCTGGGACTCACATTAACACTTAGTAAATAGACTATTCAGAAAATGGCATGGTAAGAGTTACACCTCCAAGTTATATTCTATAGAGCTGCATACAAATTGTAACCACATTTTCATAAGTGATAAAATGCTTTATCCTCTTCTGAAAAATAAATGCCATAAAAGCCAAATGCAGTTCACAATAAGAAAGGAAAGGAAGGATATAGCTGGGCAGGATTGGAAAGTCTTTGATTTCACATTGTCAAGTTGAACACTTACATAGGAATTGGGCACCTAAATACCTTTGTGGGTCTGGCAAGAAGTTCTCAGCCACAAAGTATGGACAGGGAAATGGAAGAAAATTCAAAGTCGCTAATGTGTGGTTTGACTTTAAGGACTAGCTAAGTGAAACTGGCACCACTAAGAAGTTGGTGAGATTCCTGAGCTTATTCTATCTGCCTTGCTTGCTTAAGTGATGAAAAGCCCTTCTTCTGAGGCTAGTTCTAACTATACCAGCATGAAAAGGATGTTCCAAGTTCCAGTCCGTTTCATGCATGTGGGCCCTTTCTTTTGCATGGCTGTGACAGAGAGCTTCGTTCCTTCTGCAAAGCCTTTATCTCTGCTAAAGCAAAATAGTGAAAAAAGGGAATGTTAGGAAAAAAAGACTGTTTTTTCAAACAAAAGGTTTTGAAAAAAAAAATGTTTTGCTGACAAAACCACTTTAAAAGAACACCAGTGATGTAACTAAGAAAATATGGAGAGAAAGGGAAAAGTTAGGAAAACTCAAATGTTCCCTCTTTTCCACCCTGATATATTTCAAAGGGTTAAAAACCTCAAATCATGTAAGTAAAATACCCCAAAGCATGGCTTTGATTAAAAAAGGAATTTCAAAAAAAAAGAAGAAATGGAAAGTTTCTTTGTGCATGTGTCCCCACTTTTGGTTGTATGAAAGAGAGACCTAAGCATGGTTTTCAGCTCTAAAGTTCAATTTTCTCAGTTAGCAAAACTCTGGCTAAATCCTAGTCCCACTTAGAGAGAAATCTGGACAAAGAGAAATTATTCATGTGGAACAGACTCCTCATATGGTGGGAAAGCTGGTCTGTGATACTTGTTCTTCTCCATCCTCTTCCCATCAAGACAGGGACCTTCTGGACTTCAGGTGTCTCCACTACTACAGGTTAGAAACGTTGCATCCTTTTTTTTGGTAAAATGTATTAATTAAACCCAGTGACACTGTTTACGGAATCTTTTATCAAAATAGTATGAAATACTAGAAGAAAAGAAGGGCAGAGCAGAGCAGGGCAGAGAAGACAAACAGAAAAATCTTTCAAGATATCTTCCTGAAAAAAGCAGGAAACGATTGTTTCTTTTTCTAGAAAAGAGTGCATATCCCCTTAGTTAGAATTATAATAGGTGCATTTGGAAGGAATATAAGCATTTATGCTATGGGGCATATCCAAGATAAATAGTTATATGGACAATTTGTGAACAATTAGTCTGTCATTTGTCTGCTTGCAAAGTTTCTTCCACCCTCTAAAATCACTGCCACTGCCCAATCAGGATGGGGTCTGCTGGCATGAAAGGGTGCGCCAAACCCTTTTTTGGATGAAGTAGCTCGCATACTCTGGCAAATGCGTGCACTAGAAAATGAAAACCACACCTAGAACTTACTAGTTCCTAAAGTTTCTTTACTTCTTGTTTAATCCCTTCCCATAACTGTTCCTAGAAGCACATCATGAGCTCAGCATGGTCATGCCATTAATGTTGACAAATTGCAGTAAGGTTGAGTAGAAGTGCCTACTCCAAAACCTACTCAAAATTCATGGACAGCCTCTGTAAGCTTTGGATCATGATCTTTGAGTGTGAGCTCAGGACAATTCTTTCACCATTCCTCCAAAACAACTAGAGACTGTATGGCAGGTAAGAGAGGAATAGCCTCACCTTACCGCTAACCCTCTCTTTTGGCCAAAGGGGCGATTCCAGTTTCACAGCCAGTGGCTTTTCGAAGCACGGTGCTCCTCAAAGCTGGCAGAGCAGGAGATGAACATATTGCCGTGAGATGCCTTTATGTATCATCTCCGCAGCATCTCTGCTGGAGTGAGTTAATGCAGCTGCTTCTTTGGGGACTCAGAAAGGGAACTTGCATCTCGGAGCTGCACTAGTGGGAAACAATTCCCAGGCCAGCCCTGCCTTTACACTGTGGGTGATCGCCAATCAATTCCAGGTGCTGCTCACCAAGTACAGCATGTCCCAAATTTCTCATGGCTGAGCTGATGCCATTCTGAGACTTTCCACCATTTGAACAAAGCTGGAAGTTAGCTGTGCTACAGAGCTCTGTGCTTACACATGGGAACAGTCATTTTGTCACCAGCCTCAATATGCTTCGGCATCTGACCTACCCTCCTATTTACAATTCTTCCCATCTTTCATTCCAATTTTATATCCTCATCCCCCTGGGAGTCTTTTGCAAAATATTTTATAGGCAGAGGGGTTCTGGAGTGTGGTGCCAATGCATAAGGCAGCATCAGGCATCAGCCTGCCGTTGCAGTGTGGTTTCGAAAAATAGTGGTGTGCTGCTTCCACGTATTCAGCAGTAGCTACTTCACCACCAGCTCTGTGAAGGTAACTTCTGCAGAGGACTGCTCCTCAGCCAAGGCGGGCCTTCTCCCTATGGTCAGTAGAGATGGATACTTTTGAAGGCTCCCACAAAGCAAGTCATGCTGCCAGAATGGGTCTCCTTTCTGCCTATACTGACAGTGCTGGGAACCCTGACACCTCAGGGCTTCTTTATGAGGGCTTTGGGGTTAGGTGTTAGGAAGCGGCAGGCAGCGCCGCTCCTCGGGGCAGTACTCCTGCCAGTGTGGCTGGGCTGGCTTTGCTCTCCTTAAAAAGAGGGACAGTGGGAGGCAGAGTCCAGATTTTCCAGCCCTGTTTGATCATCCTCATCAGTGGTTAGGACCGAGCTCTGGGGCTGTATCTGTAATGATAAAGCAAACACGGCCTCGAACACTGGCATGGGATCGTCCAGCCTACGTAGCTGCTGGCGTGCTCCCCACCAGGCTGTGGCTGGTGCCAACCCACCTTCTCCCAGGTAGTGCCAAGCCCTTCTCACAGGACAGTCAGGGCCAGGGACTGCTCCTGCTCAGCAGCAGGGATAAAGGTGCCCTCTTTGGGGAGAGACGAGAGTATCTCTGCGTGGATGTGAGATGTGGCAGCTACCTGCTCTTAAAGCAAAGAAAAGCCTCTGGTCCATATGCTGGTACAACCTTTGGGTGACCAGCTGCTGCTGAGTGAAGGATGGTCCCTCTTAAAAATGTACCACAGTTTAGTAGTGAAGGGATCGTCCCTACCATGGGGACCTGGCAGTTCAACCCATGGCCCTTTCGGCCAGGCTCAGTAATTTTTTAAAGTGCCTTTTGCCTCATCTCCAATGCTGACTGTGGAAATGTTTTCTGACAACCTGACAAGGATTACATCAAGCAGGAAAAAAATGAAGGGGATGTGAGTGCACAGAAAGAAGTGCAGCCTTCCTCACACCGTGACAATTCCTTAACTTTGAGAGAAACAGTGTTTGCAATTTTCACAGGGCATTAGTCTAATTTGTCTGAAGATCTGTTTGTGATTTGTGGGAGATGTTTGTTCAAGCTGATATAAAAGGTAATGCTAGGATTTAATCCTCAGGGCTTTAGCAAATAACCACTATCTTTTAATAGGAAGTGGGTGGCATGTTGGTTGTCAACTCTAATTTCTCCTCTAGCCTGGAAACCTTCTCCATACTTTTTCTATTATCCTGTACTACTAACTTTTACAAGACTACAGGATCTGCCTTTTACACAGGATAAAACCAGAAGGTAGAACCTTTAACAGAGATTCACCATGTTTCAAGAGAGCATGTGGGAAAGCATCAAAGCAGGGGACAAAGTTAACATTGAAAAGATGCTCTCAGAACACCCATTGCTCCTGTGGTTTGTGCATTATGCTGTTTTCCAAGAGATCTGGATTTGATGTCTTGTCCTTTGCTTTCTGGGGCGAGGAAAACTCTGAGCCCTTTGAGAGTGGGGAGGGGTATTAAATAAGGAAAGAAGGGACCTACGGCAAAGATCAAAACAACAAAACAATACACGGAAAAAACAAGAGGACCAAGACGACTCAACCCTATGGTACCTAACAATAATTTTTAAACGCATGAGTTTGTCCAATGTGTTGTTTATTCATCCAATTTATTGTAATGATGAACAGCTTTAAAATTGGAGTAGAATGTTAATTCATACTTTATGTATAGAATAAATGATAGGCAGCTGTGGGCCAGGGGGCCGTTGAGGGCTCTCTGGCAACACAGACTACACAAGCAAAGGAACATAATGCAGGGTCTCTGTTAGCAATGAGAAAATATATATTGCAAATTAAGTAGTTCTTCCTACCACTTAATGAAAGCTGGGTGCATGTGACCGCTATTGTCATGCAGTGATCAATTTTATGTGAATTTGGCCTGTACTTACACTGTGCTGGAGAAGTCTTTCAGTGCTATTTGAATACTTTTGAATATAGGAATAGCAGTGGACTAAAGCTTCTCACCAGCCCTTATCACCAGTCAGGTGATAGGCTGGCAAATTACTTCGGAGGCACCTTGAGCAGCAGGAAAAATGAAGGCTATTCATTTCACTGTACCACTGAAATGAAATGCTGGGATGGATCCGCCAACCCTTAGAGGGTCAGCCAAGGGCAGTGTGGTCAATCTCTGCTTTTTTGCCCGAGAATAGAAAGTTAGTCCACACAGATGTTTCCGCACCTCTCTCCGTGAGTGAGACGGGAGGCAGAGGCATGGTTTGGTGACAGCGTGGTCTTGAAAGCAGAGCGTGCACTGCAGTCCCACAGAGGCGAGGGCCAGAGGAGCTCTGCCATGGGCTAAAGCAACCCGCACCTCACACTTACTGATGGAGATCTGCAGTAATATCAGAGGCAGTGCAAGAAACACAGAAGATGGGTGCCTCGCTTTCCGCACCAAGAAACCTACACCGCCTGCACAAAAATTATATTAAAACCAGAACATGTTTTCCAGTAAAATACAAATCCACATGCATCTTGCATGAGCTTGAACACTGGCGCAAAAACGCCACTCACCCCACACTCAGCAAAAGCTCTAGCTGCAGTTGTGAATCACACAGGTGAACGCAGRGGCGGATTGAGAAGGAGTGTGGGTTCAGACTGTGGTTTTGCACCACATGTGTAAAAGGAGTGCTGTTTGCACAGGGCAGTGTGAAAGTCTGCCAGTCAACTGAGCCAAGTGGATTGCTTGAATGGGAAAGGGATTGAATGCGGGGAATGCAAACCAACATCTAATAAACCCAGTGATGGGCAGGAGGTAGGATTTTAACTGAAAAAACATGTTTTAAATCTTAGAAGAAGTCTTCATTCTAAAATTCATTCAAGAAACCCTGCCAGACACCAAAATAACCATAGACTCCCTGGCACTTTTTGCAAGAGGTATTAAAATAGCTCTGTAGTTATTTCTGGATTGAACAGTAACTGAGGACAAATGTCCAATGCCAGTCAAACCCTTATCTCGCCTACAAATGAAACCCAACTCTAAGCCCATACCCAAGAATAGGCCAGTGATGTCTGTCAGACTACACCTAAGTATAGAAGATGGACCCTGATAGTAACATCACCAAACCCGTCTTAAAAGTACCACCTTGATTCAGCAACAACTCAAATTTCTGGCTCTATGACGAGTGAAAGCCTGACTCTAACCCCAAACCTACACATAACTTGAAGCCTGGTCCTACCGCCAGCTGTGATGTGACTGCGGAGTGATCAATGACTCTGTCAGACCCAAAACTGCTCACAGCTAGATGATCCATTTCAGCTACAATGCTAAAACTGGATCAATAAACCCTTGTAATGCAGGGAAAATGCTCAGCACTGGATTTGCAGCAAGAGTTAGGATTAGAGGTGGGGTCTAGGACAACATAAGGGTGATTGATGGCTTTTGGAGAGGTCTCCTATGCAAGTGTGGGACTAATGTGATGGGGCCATGTATCTGTATTTGAAAACAGACGGAGCTCACTGTTCTTTTCTGAAGACAGCTGTACTATCTTGTATAATAGGTTTGGATTTTGGGTTAAAGTGGGAAGCATGCATTATGACTGGATCTAATAAGGGCTACTTAGGTTTACAACCATTACTGTATGTCTTTTACTTCAGGATTCACCGGAGATGATGTCAGGGTGATGTATTAAAAATCTTGGTGACAGATGTTGATGTATTTGAGCAAGAAAATCTTAATTAATTTGGGACTATACATGGCACTTAGGCTAGTGTCTAGGAAGCCTCAGAATGAGATTAAGGATTAAGGATAAAGTTGCAATTTGCATGGACTTGCATTCCTGTTTTGTGAAGAAGACACCACTAAGCTTGGCTTAGGGCTACATTGTCATACTGAGCTGTCTGTAGGCTCAGCATCACCAGTGAGTCTTGAGAATGGGGCAGGGTTTGGGCCAGGGTTCAGGCCAGGGATGGCTGATGAACTGAGGCAGGTGAGTGGTACAAAAGGTAAGGACTTGTGTTAAACTTTGCCTCAGCATTGCACAGTGAGTCAGTGTTACCAACGGGACATAAAGGTCCAGGGACCTCAGCCCCATGGCACCCATGAGGCCAGCAGAGCTGGGCCAGGGTGGTAATGGGACCAGCCCAGACCCCGGAGCCACCAGGCTGGTCTGTAGCTGAAGGCGTGCATCTACTCTAACTGTGACAGCTACTTCTGGGGAAAAATAAAAACAAACGGAAGAGAAAAGATAAAAGGAAAATTCCATCCAGGGCCAGCTGGGAAGAGCAGCATCAGGGTCCCAGACCACAGTCCTCCTCTGAGGCTCTCTGCAGAGCACAGCTGGTGAGGCTGAAGATGAGGATGAAGAGGATGATTTTCATTATGCTTTTCCCCTAGTAGAATATATTTTTCATTGGGACCCACTCAAACTCCTTATGGGGTGTTCCTGTTTATGATGGTATTAGTGCTGATTGGAGTATGCTAATCGAGTGCAAATGTTTCACATTGACTGGTCATTAAAGTTTCTGTGTGTATAGATATTATTGGATAACATTTACCGAGTATTTATTATTACTGCATATTATTATTGATGATGATGATGACGACGATGATTATTATTATTAACTTTGCTGTGCACTATATTTGGTTTTCTCTAATATAAACTAAAATGTACAAGCCAAGAGGCAAAGAAAGAGGGGGAGA
Organism: Phoebastria nigripes; assembly: GCA_035582835.1. NCBI lineage: Eukaryota > Metazoa > Chordata > Aves > Procellariiformes > Diomedeidae > Phoebastria > Phoebastria nigripes. The sequence continues at coordinate 449,679 of JAYKAV010003120.1, forward strand.
GGAGGTCAATTCCCACAGCAGTGGGAGCTGCTTCCCATGAGGCCCTGTCTTGACAATGCTGCCAGGATTTGCAGGTGCAGGGCCATGAAAATAACAGCAGAAGAACAACAGCATAAAAACAATTAAAGAAAAGTACTGCCAAAGAGAGTCTGGAAAACACTGCCTCATCAGCTTCAGGAAAAGGGTTTGGAGCTGCAGATCGCAGGCCCCGAGCATTACGAAGGCTAAGGCAATGGAGTACTTAAGGCACCGTGCAGCACACGTGTAAGAAAGACAAGCACTGTTTTGTAGCAGGGTGACAAGTCCTGGAAATTTCTATCCATCTCCCTGAGGGCTCCCAAGCCTTTACAGGAACAGCCTGTCAATAAGGGACATAAACAGCGGTCCCCTGCAGCAGGCAGCGATGGCGCTTGGGATCTGTGATGGGTCAGAAACAGTTCGTTCGAGTAGATCGAGGCTTTTATGAATTGCGCCTGCCTAGCTTAGATGTAGGTGTTCCTGGTCCCAGAAGGCTTCTTCGGTACTTAGTCCTGAGCCTGGCAGGCGTCACTGCTCCTGGCCAAAGGAAAGGCTGGATTTTGGGTGTCTCAGTCAGACTGGAATCAGTCAGTGAGTTACATCTAGGGATCGCTGATGTTTTATTTCCAGGTGTGTCAGGGAGCAAAAAATAATCTTTTTTTCTTTTTTTTTTTCTCTTTTTTAAGCCGGGTGTGACATGGTATGTGCATGGCTGCTTAGCTAAAAACAACACACGAGCCCCAAACCTACTCCTTAGGTATTTGCTGTGAAACTAGACACAGCAATATGACAGCAAGTCAGAATGAAATGGGAAATAACCCCTTTCCCTCCTCTGAACCTGATCTGTCAGACACTATTCCCCCCCACATATAATTACTGATTTCATGCTATTATTTCATTGTGTTAGAAGAATTCTTTGAAAAGTATAACAGATCTTTACCAATAATTTAAACTAGCTACCAGTCTACATCCTGGTTACTRCATATCTACTGCCAAGACACTGTTTTGGTAACAGTTAATAATCAGCTGTCTGGACTACCTCACCATAAACATTACAGGGTTTCATCACTCATGTTTTATTTAATTCCGCTTGTCATCAAGGTCTATTATTGGAGCCTTACAATTTTGTTCGAGAGAGCTGATTTTTACTACTGTTGAAAGCTCTTCTACATACTTTTTGCACTTTATTCTCCTGAGCTAGGACCCTTTTCTTTTGGTTCTCCGGTTGACATAAGATGTTTATTCAAATAAATCCATTAGGTGATTGACAAGGTATAGGTGTCCCTGGTGGAATATGCTCGAGATGCCAAGGGGAAAAAAAGAAAATGCATGAGGTTAGCAAATGGCTTGGGCTAAATACAACCACCTGTCTTTGATTCTGCACCCCTTGTTTACCATCCTGAAAAGGCATATCCCAGCTGAAGAAGGTATAAACTGAAATCATCCATCCCCTCATACATCATCCTTCGCTCATTGCCTTGGTTTTCGTCCTGTTGTGACCTCCTACCCTTAGCCTGGAAGCATGCAGTGTAGATGAAACAGGTAGTTGCCTGGAATAAACAAAATGGTTAAAATGGTCAAAGGTTAGAACGGGAGTAATGGAGGTGCAGCTCCTTCAAGCACTGCTGTTCCAGAGAGTCTCAGATGACAGCACCAAGTGAGCACTTCAGCCCCTGTAATAGGCAGTGATGGCCCTGCCACTCACGTGCCAGCTTTGCTCTGCTTTGCCTCTGTCCCCCGGCTCTGCTTTTCCCCTCTTGCCAGGAGGAGAGGCTGTAAAGGAAAGACCAGCAGCAGGCAGAGAGCATGCAGACTGCACTCCTGAGGGGTGCTGGAGAAAAGGATCCAGGTTACTATGCCAAGGAATGGTTGTCCATGCACAGTGAACCAGCTCCAAACTGAAGGAGCCCAGAAGAGGCAGTGACCGGGCTGGAATGAGCCTCCCACATTCCACCAGCCCCTGAGATCCACGAGTCTGACGTGTTTTCATCAGAAATTCCCCTGTAGACCTGAAAATCCCCTTATCATCAAAGCTTGGTCAGAGCTGGTGCTTCCTGAAAAAAAGGTCAGACAAAGTCAACATTTTTCTGGTGGAACAAGTAAAAGACCTCCTTGCATAGGTCTATGCTTGGTAATACCCCAGTGTGCACGCTAGCAGTGAAATATATCCGAACAAAACAGGAAAAGACATTTCTTTCTTTAAAGTCGACAGCAGATGCTACAGTAAGTGTGTTTTTACATACGGTCTTTCAGTATGCTGACAAACCTAGGTCTAGGCAGTCATGCTTACACTCTGTTCAGGCACTACCTCAGATAGTTCTTCTCTGCAAGACACGCAATCACATTAGTATGGTCCAGAGCCTGAAAGAGTAAGTCCTGCTCGGAGTATGTGTATTATCAGCTCAAGCCCAGTACTGTGCTATGCCATTGCCGCTATGTGGCCCAAAACTGATGGGCTTCTGGATTGCTCCGAGTGCAGGAGGAGCAGAAGCACAACATTCGGCATTTGTCCATGTAGAAATCTACCACCCTGAGGCTCTTGAACATGTTTTGCCAAGAGAATCAAATATCTTTTCTCTTTATACTGCAGTTCCTTCTGTCTGCTCTGTGATTTGTCCCTTCCCTGTTGTTCCTGACCTTTCTCAGATTCAAACCTGCTGCTCCAGGCACAGTACTTGGAGTAATCACTGATTATCACTGAGCAATTAGAAGTCTTCTGTATACCAGAACTGATTTTCTTTGCCTGTGGTATTTTCTTTTCTTGTTTTCCCTTTATTTGCATTATTCACTTTCCTCTTGGATTTTTTCTCTCCAGCCACTGCCTTTAACCTTCCCTTATTCACAAGCTATCTTCATTCCCAAACACTTTCTCTGTATTTGATATGTATTTACTTCCAAAATTCCTTCACATCTGTCATTTGTGGTCTTATTGGGTTAGTCATTTTGCAGCACCTTTCCTTGGTCATCGCAAGGCAATGGGGAACCACAACATAGGACCCTCTCTCTCTTCTGAAAGAAGTGTCCTGGGTCTGGACAGAGCACAGTTTTGGTCACAGATGGTGGTGAACCTCCACGCTCAGGTGCTTCCCCAGGGTGGTGATGCCTTACTGGGACTGTGACATGGCGACACCTGGATGAAGTTTTGTGTGGTTTAGCAACTCTCCCCATGCCTCCTACATACTGCATTCCGATTCCTAGGTCCTGAAGATTTAATAGCAAGTCAAAGAAATATAAAATTAAAAAATAAGACCCTCTCCTTTTTGATAAAAGTCAGGATAAAAATGTATGTGAAGTGGCAGATCTGAAGGGTTAAAAGCACACATCAGAGGAACATCAGTGTGACTTACGGAAGTTACTCTGCAAAGTTACAGAAGTAATACCTGCAGTACATGTGAAATCCCATCCTGTTCTCCCCACTGCATATGGCATGTGTCCCTTTCCCCCTCCCCACTCCTGGTGGATGTGTGTGAATACCATCTTAAGAATGGGTTCAGCAGAGAGTAGTCTCCTGCTCCTAAGCTGGGCTGCCACACAGGACCTATGTTTGTGCTCCTGCTCAAGCCCAAATTCCCAGCAAGCCATGGATTAGGGATCATAAGACCATGCCCAAGCCTCAGTCAGTGTCTATGAGGGAGCTGTAGTTGCCATTGTCCCAGTAAGGACTGAAAAAGTTTGCTTTGCAGGAAGTAAAACCTTTATTCCCAACATCCTCCTTTAGGTTATACAGAAAAAGTGTGGGATGCAGCAAACAGAACAAACTTTGGGGCACCGAGCATGCAGGAGACACAGGGTCCAAAGTTAGGAAGGTGGAGGCAGCTGGTTTCCATCTCCTTCTGGTACAGTCTCCACTGCCTCCCAGGCACAGTTTTTTCCAGAACTGTGGATCTGTGGTTGGGAGATGCTATGGCCTCTTGGAGTTGTAATGTTAGTGTTTGAAGCAAAGATTACATTATTTTCTTGATTTTAATTTGCTGAGACAGCATTCATCTTTCCACAGTTCCTTCTGCAACTAGGGTAACCAAAGGAAGGTGTAGCCCGGACTCCAGGAAACCTGAGAGAGCAGCCTCGATGAACACTGCTGCTCAGGGAAGCCCTTCATCTTCTGGGGTAATCTTTTGAAAGGGTAGTCCTGCCCTCCAGGGAGACCACATAAAACCACCACCTATGCCAGACTGTGAGCAGGAGTATTTGGAGATACTGCCCCCAGGCACCCTTCCCTTGGGCACTCCTAGAGCTGGGAGGAGGGAGGGTTGGTGGGGTGCCCAGTGATCGCGCCCCAACCACCTGGGCACTGAGCAAGGCAGCCTGAACCCGATCAAAACACGGTCAGAAAAAATCGACTCTGCTCTTTTGTTTCTCCTGCCGGGCTTTCCTAGCTGAGACAGGTCCTTCCTTCTGAATACTGGGGCACTCAGAGGTAGGTTGCTTGTTTTGCAGCATGTTCTCCTTTTCTTCTGGGTAGAAGAAAGGTTTCCCTCAGAAGGGCACGTGGGTCAAACTTGCACACAATAACCAAGACCTCTGCCAGGATTTATTTCTAGTAATTTGCTCAGGTGGCTGGGGAGCCCCCCCCAAGCAACATTAAAAGGTGGTTAAGAGGGCAGAGAAGGAGGAGGAGGGAATTTGGGGCTCCAAAGAGCCATCATCCTCCCTCCAGAGTGGCTGGACCTGAAGCTTTTCAGGGAGATGTCCTTCTTACCTCTCGGGGGTTGTGCTCTCGCCCCGTTCCTCTCCCCCTGCTCTCCCCCATGTCCCACCGCCCCTTCCCTGGGCTGCGTGGCCTTTGGGAAAGGAAAGGCAGGAAGGAGCCCGGCGAAGGCAGGAGCAGGCGTAACAGCTGCAGGAGCAGCTGAGTCAGACGTCAGAGTATTTTGCACAGTTTTCACTGGCCATATTCGGTCTTTCACTGCTGTTTGCTCCAAACCCTGTCTCCCTCTCCACCTCACGGATCTTCATCTCAGCTTCATTCCTCTTGGCCCCCGGCTCCTGCTGCCTCGTCTCTCCTTTCCTGGCTGGGCTAACCTCTCCTGTCCCCGTCCTCTCCTCTCTCTCCCCGCTGCCTGCCCTGCCTGTTTTGGACACAAACTCTTCGTCACTCAGAGCGCCACACAGAGCCTGGCACACTGGGGTCCCTTTTCAGGCGCTGCTGTAATAACAACCACAGAATTGCATTGTACTTATATCTTTACTAGCTTATACAGGAATATACAGTGGTGTTTTACAAGGCTATAAAAATACATCTTAAAGGAAACAAGCACAGGAAAACAGGAGAAGTGGGGCCAGATCAGCTGATGTAAATAAAGGCTGCATTGAATTAAATAGTGCTGCGACTATTTACAGCAGCTGCAGGACCTGACCTGTAGCCCTTTCCTAAAGCAGGGAGTTACTGTAGCATCCAGCCTCTGTTATGGCAGAAACTGAACCGGGCTCCCCTTGCCCACCCAGCGCAGAGGTCTGCTGGCAGGGAGGAGGAGGTGGCCCTTTGCTCTGGTCTGTCTAGGGGTGAGACACAGCTGTGTTGCAGCTGCAGAGGGTGATGCTGATGGCTGGGCTCCCGCGTTGTGCCCAGTGGTGATGGAAGGACACCTCCTCCTCTGCCTGCCCCTGCTGGATGCTGTGCCTGGCCGCCGACCAGCTGCTGCCCTGCTGGAGCCCAGGGAAAAGCCCCTGTGGCTGGAGCTGGGCAGGATTCACAGTATTCACCGCACGGTGCCATTTCAGGGCTCCAAGAACTATTTGCAGGGTAAAGTCAAATCCAGCACAGGGGTTTGACTGCTAGGTGGTGGAAAGAAAAGAAGAAAGGAGAGGAACTCATTTGGGAAACATTGTATTTTGACATTTTCTGTTTTGAGAACAAGCTGAATTCTGTTCCTTTTTGCCTGAAACAAGTGTTGAACTGAACATGATAAACATGATAAGCCACTGAAATGATAAACTTGCGCCTCTGTAGGACTTTCCGGATTACATACTCATCTCCCCAGCATGTACAGTACAGCACATTTTTTCTTTCCTGGATCTGATTTTTGCAAAAATAAAAATTCCGATAGCAATCTTTCAGGAGAGATGGTCTCCCATTGAGGCATCAGGATGACATGAACTTTCACCTCCGGCAAGTTGCTGCATTGAATACTTACAGAATCCAGTTACACAAATAAAATAAGAGGACTACATCTGTAGAACTAAACTAAGAAAGTGGGTAAAGCTATTTTTGTGTTGTTTTTCCATGACTTTTCAGAAGTAAGGGAAGTTTTCTCTGTAGGAGTGCAGTTCCGTGGATAGTCAGAAGAGCCCATGGGTAGGAAGTGTCAGCTTTACCCTCAATCAGACTGCCTCAGTTTTCTTGAGTCATTTACAGATTTCAGTATGTTCAAAATATGCATTTTTACCACCATTTTTATTATTACAAAAAATAACTATATCCAATTTGAATTTTGGAAAGAGACTAGATGTCAGACAATAGGATCAGTTGGTGTTTCTTTCAACGCTGAAATAAAATGCTCGGAGAACTTCAATGATATAATTAAAAAATCTGTTTGTCAAATCTCCTCTGGAAAAGTGTAGATTTAAATGGTTCTTCATTTCAACTTAACAAAAAAAAAGGGTAAAAAAGCCCCAAACCCTTCCAACCAGCTGTAAAGAAAAAGTGTAAATCTATCTCAGCCCAGCAGGCAGCTTTCCGAGATGGCCGCGAAAGGGCGATGAAAGGAGGTCACGTATGGAACAGCTCTTTCAGCTCGCATCTCCGGCGGCTGCGATTGCGTTCACCTTGGCAGGGGTACAGAGGGTTTGGTTCCTCACGACGGCTCCCCAGCAGCCATTCGCACCTGCACAGCAGGGCTGTAAAGCCCTGCCAAATCACCATGGCAGGTTTCTACGCAGGTGTAAGCAACTGCTCCGGGGACAAAGCAATACCGAATCAGGCCTAGAAATGTTGACGTTAGGATTTCCAAGGGTCTTCAATTCTGGTTTCCAAGTCTGTAAACACGCGGTGATTAACAGTCTGGAAGCACTCACCGTTTCCCCCATGGCCTGAGTCTTGGGGAAGGAGGAGGATGGGTTAAATCCCTTGCAACTCATCTTTCGTTGAGATCCACGAGAAATTGCTTGCCAGCATGCATTTGAAGCAAATGTTGTGCTTTGGCCCCTCTGGCGAGCTCTGCTCTCAGCACTTGCAGGACTGCATACATCTGCGATTGTGCAAAACAGCTTTAAACGCTGCAAAGCGCCCCTTTCAAATGAGCAGAATAGATACATTGGGGAGAAGGAAAAATGTGCTAAGATGTGATTGCTAAATAAGAAATCTGCAAGGCCCGTTTGGCATTGCAGACACTTCTCCGTGCGATTTGGCAGGGCTGCCTACACGTTGCACAGGTGCAAATGACTTCTCCAGGGACAAAGCACCACGAAACTCAGCCTCTTTTCCAGCAAAAGACAAGTGAGGAAATAAAACCCCTGGACCAAACCCTGCCCTCATTAACACCCCTGAATCCTACTGACTGAAGGCAAAATGCTCTCCAGACCGACTGAGACAAAGCTTTAATATCTCATTTTCCTAGTTTGACCGGCAGGTACTAAAGTCCGGTCTCCTCTGTGCTGATGGAGACTTATTAACTTCCCCGGAGTTGTGAAGGAGAGATTTGCTCCACCATGTTGTTTCCATTCAGTGCTTTCTACATACCATTTAACAGCTCCAAATGGGGCTCACGGTTTATATATTCCCTTCGTCTCCCCCTTGGCTAGTGTGCATGCTGCTCACTAGGAGATGGACGGCGCAGTCCTGCTGCATCCCGCCCCCCTCCCTGGAGCTGGGGATGGAGTCAATTTTCCAATATCAGGGGTGTCACTGACATCCAGCAGCTCTGGAGCTTCCTCGACTCCCGTATTTACGGTGTGCAGCAAATCCCAGGGAGCAGCTCAATCACGGGTGTTACGGCTGGTCAGGGCTTTCTTGCTGGTCTGAGTGTACAACAGAGAATACATTGCAAATAAATACCTCTATTCACTTTTTTTTGCATGGACTACAAAAAGAGGTCATACCTCTTTGGTATGGTCATACCATATCATACCAATAGGCATTTTTCTTAGTTATCAATTAAAAATTAAAAGGAAAATGTGCTAAGGGTAGCCAGATGTAAAGAACAGCTTTTTTTACAAAGCCTCGCCACTGCCAGTATTGTGTTTTTCACTGGGAAAACTGTAAAGCAATTTGGATAAACTAATGTTTATCTAAATGTTCGAAGTGTGCAGAGGTCCTTGATAGCAGAGCAATCCCCTTGTAGCCTGGCTTTTTGCCATACACCCTGCTGGCCTTTACTTTATATGCTGCAACCACTAGGATATTATACTCGGGTACAGAAGCCGATAAATACATACTTTAATTAAAATAATGTCCCCTGCCCACAACCTGCTGATAAACATCACAGTCTTCCCCTTCTCTGTCCTTAATGTTTTATACTGTTTCAGGACTTTACTGTATGTTTATTGAGCTACAAACTTGGCGGTTTTCTTCATTTTGTAGAGTAAATGTATAACCTTGTTATAATTTGGTGCAAGCTTTATTTATTACAGAAATATGAGTTTCTTACATAATTGCAAAAGAAAATTGTAGAAGAACAAGACAAAGAAGACATGTTATATGCTTCACACAACTTCCACTTTCATCTCAGCTATTTTTCCTTCAGGACTTTCCATTCTTTCAAACACTTTTCTTGAAATTATTCACTTGTCCCCCTCTAATGTCACTCTGCTGTGATGACCAGTCGGGCACTATATAATATGATGCATGCACACAGCACCAGTGGGTTAAAACCTGACTATAATACGAGTATTATTCTACCAGCTTGATGAACTCATTTACAGCTATGGTACTGGTGATAAAATTACAGAGCTGTAAATCCCTTTGGTCTTCTAGAGTCCTTTAGCTGATGTCATTTTTCACCAGGAATAATATGTCATTTCTTTCTGGAGAGCTGGGCAGTGCAGGGAAGGTAGATAGATACGATTATTAAATGCAGAGTGTGCAAGAGGGGAAAGGATGCTGAAGTCAAATATACACAAAAATTAATAGCTTTCCTGATCTGAACTCATGTTTCTCATGCTCTTTGGATTACAGTAGGGTTACCCTTCTGGTGTCTGCACCCCAGGGATTCACATCTGTGTAAATGTGGTAATAGAAAAAGGCCCTCATGATGAATTCATGAATTGTTCTCATTGACACTAGTTGATACTTTTACTTGGACAAGTCTCCTTTGCAGGTGCACTGACCACACACTAATTGAAAGGATTATTTTCATAACTTTCTGTGCAGTCTGCAAGGCTTTCTGTGAAAAGCATAATTGTTTCAACCAGCTGCTTGGAGTTGTTTTTATTAATTTCTTTAAATCCAACAATGCTGGATCGGCATATTTGAGACTCTCATCCAAATTACATATGAACATAAATAAAATTAGTGCATGTGGTCTTGTGCGGGAGAGAACTTTGTTTGCAAGTACAGCATTTCTGTGAGGAGGAAAATTGCTTTTAAAATGTACTTTTTCTCCCAGCCCCTTGCTATTTTTATCCTCATCCCCACAACAAATCTTTAATGTGCAGTATGTCTGCATGGCACCTGTTGGGATTAGCTGGGACCCAAGCAGACACATTACAAGTCCATGCATTTGCACTGCCTGATACATCTAATCCCAAGTTTACGCTGTACGAAGCCCCAGCCGTAAAGGGTTCTTCAAGTTGCGTTATTCCCCCTTCTTGGGTGAAAGCCAGGTCTCTTACCATAAGACTGGCCATAATATCTGAAAAAGCTTTGTGGACTCAGTCCTCACTTTATATAGCAAGCCGGGGTATTAAAAAAGAGTCCATGGCACAATTATTTGGATCCCACCTTGGTGCCTCCCTCCCTTGCCTGGGGGAAATGCTCAAAGTGTGGAAACTGCCCTGGGCAAGCAGAACAAAACCAGGCCGGGAGTATTACATGAGAGAGACAGAGAGCAAGGATGAAGAGGTCTGGGGGGTCCATTCACCCCTTGGCCTCTCTCCTCCTCGCCTCAGCTCTGCCCTTCCCAACACCTCGGGGACCAGGTGGCTTGGCCTTCATGCCAAAACCCTGCGGTCTGCCTGCAGCAGCAGAGCAAGATTTGCACAGGGAAGGGGAATCCAGTCCTCCCTCCCCTCCCAAGCCTTGGATGGAGAAGCCAAGGTCTCTGCTGCAGGCTGGGGGTCTGCGCACTGGCTGCCCATCCTAGCCCTTCTCCCACCTCCATTCTCGCTTCCCCTCCAGCCGGGGGATGGTGGCCAAGTCCTTCCCTTGTCTCACCCCTTCCCCCTGGCATCCCACGCGCCCAGCCATTGACTGGGGCTCCGAACCCCCTCCAAGGGTTCTGCTCACCCTTGGTGGTGGGAAAAGCACCATGAGCCTCTTCCTTCCCTTACTTTTTCGGCTCTAGCTTGCACGTGCCATATGCCATAAGGCTATGGAAATGCAGCACATGTCACGAGACCTTTGGGGGCTGTGCATCACCTCAGAGAATGACCTAAAAACTATTAGGAGGATGACATTGCTGGAGCAAAACCCAGAAAATGAGCAAAATTGTGTTTTGGTGGCTGGAATATGATGCAGGAAATCCTGAACAGATAGCACCCAAGATTTCAAGCTTTCCTAATGCAAAACATCCACGTAACTGTCAGCTTCCTTGTACTTCCACAGGCTCACTAATAGCCCCTTTGCTCCTATGGGGAAGACGTTTTTGTTGAGCAAACCCTGTGACTTCCCTCTGACCAAAACTGTCTGGTTCCTGTGAGTCAGAAAAAAACAACTGCAAATGTTTAAAAATCAGGCAACAAGCCTTGCAAAACCAAGAGGCTGTCCCAGAAATGATTGGCTGTTAATATGCATGTAAAAGTAGGGTTTCCTAATTTTCTTGATTTGGACTCACAGGGGTGGGTTATATTTTTTACTTCTTCTCTGCACCCATTTAAGATAAAAATTTTTGTTTTGGAAAAAGATACGCTGGATCTTAAAAAAATACAACAAATATTTTGGTTATTTCCAGGGAAATAGCAAGCATTGGCAATACAGCTGGTCAAAAAATGGAATTGCCATTTCTGGACRTATTTTGACATGTTCAAGCTTGTTTCCACTCCAAATCAGAACAAAACTCCAATTGTTTAAATTCCATGGTATTTCATTCCAAGCAGAAAAGCACCTCTTTTTTCAGACAGTGAAATTATTGTTTTGGTAATATTCACATGTAATTAAATAAAGCATGTACTAGTGGAGCACAAAATTTAAACTGGCATAAAATAGCTAATGGTCAAAGGAGACAGAGACTCTCTCCCAGAGGGGTTTCATCCCATCCTGAAGCAGGTATCAGGAAGGAGCCTCTAAGGTTGCTCTACCTCTTGTTTGAGTAGAGGATGGGCTTCTGGACAAGCTTAAGCCAACCTATGTCCAGGCTGCCACAGTCCCGCCTTCCTTCCTGGCCCTCAACGATGCTATTCCTTCCCCTGACCCGCATGGAAAAGTCCCCACCCTGGGCTGCAGCCATGCTGCCATCAATTCCGGGCACTGATGGAGAGCAAGGACGTGGCAGACAATCATTTGGGGATTTGGGGCCATCGCATTCGTAGGGTTACATTTGATTTTTCTGCAGGGCTGGTCTGATGCAAAATGCTCTCCTGAGGACCCACAGCTGGGATTTGGTGTACGTCAGTCAGGACTTATGACCGCTGCCTCTGATGTCACCCTCAAGGCAGAGATGGGGCTGGCCAGAGGTCCCAGCTTCTTTCCTTTCGTCCCGGTGCTCTCTGCTCGAATCTGCATTTCTTCAGGCCACGAACAGCAAAGCCTCAGCAGAAGCCTTTGCCACGTTCCCACCTTCTGCCGCTCACTTCCCAGTGCTAGCAGTGAATTGCTCTCTGAGGAGCCCAGGTTGCAGCCTGTCCCAGAGCAGGCAAAGGTTTTCTTTGGCAAGAAACACAAAAGCTTGCCGCATGGGGCCCCGCACAGCTCGGGGTGGCCAAGGGTTGCATTGTCCTACAGTGCAGCTGAGGAGCATCTTTTCTGTCTAAACAGGTTTATAAATGAAATACTGCTTTATTCATGTTTACTCTCACTGTAGCTTGGTCGTTACTGAAAATCATACTCAGCTCCAAAGTTTGCTCATAAACTTCCCAGAAAAGGTATGTACTGCATTGTAAAAAACAGTGTTTGTTTTCCTACCGAATAATGCAAAGATAAAGCCGGATTGATTCGGTAATCAGAGCATGCCAAACGCCTCCAAGATAGAAAGCACTCTATAACACGGCTTTCTGGTAATGCTGGTATGGGTCTGATTCAGGAAATGACAGGGGATGATGATGCTCTTCTTCCCACAGGGCCATGCTGGTACAAATTATATTCCCAACTGAGTCCTCCAAGCACATCCTCCAAAGGATCCTCACTAAAGGGCCTCACGCATCTTGCCGGAGCCTCTGCTAGAGCAGGGATGGTCCTGCTTGGGGCCGGGAGTCCATCTGGAGCATGCAGGATCTGGCCCTTGCCAGCAGTCCTTGCACACACATCTGTGACTACTCCTGTGTAAAGCTGCTYATGTGCGCAAGGGGCCTTCCCATGGCTATTAAGTTTTGTGCGACGGTGTCTTACCTGAAAATTAGCATTTAAATAAATTTTTGAACATAAAACCATTTATAACATATAAAGCATGCTTTACTTGCCCATTAAGAACTCACTAATGGTTAACATTTCACATGCCACATTACTGTTACTATTTTTCCTAAATAAAAATAATTTTGCTATCTTGCCCTGCCTGGCATTACTAATAAATAAGAATGGTTAAGGAGTGGCTTTCCTGATAAGAGACAGCCCTTGTTACACAGCCACTAGAAACACTCCTATCTGGACTGCAGCTGCATCTGCTACAGCACATGCTTCTTTTTATCTGTGATCCAAACCCTGCAGTCCTCAGCGAGACCGGACTCATTCTGCTGTCGGGTGGCACTTTGCCGGACTAAGAACCGATTTGCCCGCGTGTTTGTCAAAGGCTGATCCTCAGCAGGTAGCATTTATTTGAGACCGGACATGGCAGGTGGTTTCAGCCCAGAAACACATTTTTGCACAGATTCCAATTAAGTGTTTATAAGCTATTAGTTACATAAAACTCGGATCAGTGATGTTGGCAAGTTTTCTGTACTTTCTCTGTGTGCTAACAACTCAGCTTAACTTTTGTTTGTTGTTGGGGGACTTTCAAGTGTGTCTCGAATATTAACGTTTTAATTTGCAAGGAAATTAGTAGTTGGAAAACTATAATCCCTTACGAGCATGCACGCACACACACATGTGCACACACTCAGTCTATTAAAATTACTTATGTTATTAAGTTTGTAATAAATCCTCAATTTGGAATGGCACGTGCTGAATCACTGAGGTATTTGACAAAGATCAGTTTAAAGGGTTACTCTGAGGCCCCAAATTCCATTTTTAAAAACAAGGCCCTATTGAACCTAATCAATGGGTTTTCTGTGGTTTTTTTTCCCCCAGCAACTTTAATTAAGAGCTTTTGGACAACTTTAAAGGTTCTTATGTAGTATTTTTAGCTATAGCTGCGAAGTGCTATAGGAGACCATGAAAACATACCTACGCAGGTCTATGCCTCCCTCTTCGTGAGTGGCTGCGAACCTTTCCATCGCACGTGGGTCGCGGCTAGCATCTGTTTCTACAAACCCAGCCAGAGAGGCAGGCAGGTTCAGCTGTGCCTGCTGGCAGCCAGGGGGGGTTCAGCTCCAGGTTTACATGGGGAAGAGCGGGGGCCAGATCTGGTACCACCAAAGCGGCTCAGGACAGTGGTGATGGTTTTGGCAGGCGAGAGCCCCAGTCCCGAGGGTATAACGCGGCCGCTCGAGGCCAGCCAGCAGACACCAGCCTTCACCAGTCTGGCAGGAGCAGGTTCAGCTCTCGTGCTGAGGCAGGCCAAGACTCTCCTTCTGTTTGTTTATTTTTTAAGCAGAGTTTTCTGGGCTAAATGTAAAGGAGGTAGAGGAGGGACTGGTGGTTTTGTTTTTTTCTTCCAGGATAAACTATGATATCCATTTCCTTTTTTAAAATTTTTCCTGGTGTTCTTTGATTGAGGAATGGGGCCATCCCGCCAGGACGAAGAGATTTGGCCAGCATGCCAAAACTGCAATTACAGCTAAATGAAAAAAATAAGAAAGAAATGTATTTTATTCATTTCAGCTGTTATGTCTTAATGCAAAGAAATCACTTTGCACAGTTCTGTAACTGACACCAATTTCTAATCTCCAATACTATTAACTTCTAAATCTCCATTATAAAGAATATTGGCAGCATACCAGAGTCTAATGCAGCTAAATGGACTTAGTCTGAGCTGGTGTTTTATTTTCTTTTTTCTGAAATGCTGAAAAAATCGTTAAACTCTTTTGTTAATTGCTGATAACATTTTGGTTAGCTGGATTTCCTCTTTTGGCTGCAATAGACACATTCCTGGAGCATGACATGACTTTGCCTTTGGGACAAACAAGAAAAAAAAAAAAGAGAGACCATTTTTTGAAATGACAAAATGTATTGTTACAGGATTAGAGACAGGATAGCTCCAGGATTATGCTGTATCGCTAACTCAATTTAAGAGCCCTATGAATTGAAACTAAATATTGAATAGCTGCAGGGAAAGGGCATCCTTAAGGAGTAATACCTATGTGAAAACTTGATTATTTTATCTCAGCTGGATTGCAACAGATTTCTGATAACTCAGAGACCGACTCACACAAGCTGGAAAACCTTAAAACATTTATTTCCTCCTACCACTTCACTCCAATGGCACTGGAAAACCAATCCAATTCTCAGCTGTGCAGAAATAAATACTAACTAACAACAACCTTGACAGAAATGTTTCTACAAGTCAGTGACAGACTTTGACCGAGGCTGCCACCTTGACATCAAGACATCGTTATTCCAAGGGAACGTGCAAAGCTGTCTTCTGCTTGACTTTAGTGGTGCCCTAAATCAATGTTAGCATCACTTCTCTGCTGCAATATTTAATTGGGAGCTCAAACAGATAACGCTGAGTTGTGCCAAGTGGGCCAGTGGAAGTAATTATCAGATTTAGATATTCTGGCATCCTGGACAGAATTTCTTAGGCACAGGAAATGAATTATAGCAGAATATCTTTAGTCCCAAAAATTATTGGCAGTGAGGAAGGGAAGAACAATGCAGCCTTGGTTACATGCTGACGAGCTTTGGCTGATTTGCCGTGTTACCATTTTAGTCTGTGTGTGGCTATTTAATTTTTGTTCCTCAAGAGAGCTGAAGTTCTAACACCATCTAAGTCAGAGCTTGGAGAGCTTTTTTCATTTTGTGTCCAAAGAACAGT
The DNA here is from genome assembly GCA_035582835.1 of Phoebastria nigripes. Lineage (NCBI taxonomy): Eukaryota > Metazoa > Chordata > Aves > Procellariiformes > Diomedeidae > Phoebastria > Phoebastria nigripes. Next base: position 465,074 of record JAYKAV010003120.1, read on the forward strand.
TGGGTTCAGAGAGGACTGAACAAAGGGAGAATATCAAGAAAATATGGGTTGCTCTTACTGGAGCATAGGATCCTCCATGAATAAGAGCTTCTTGTGATATTAAAATGGGTTATAAAATCCCCCTTTTCTGTTGCTGAACTTGCAGCCTAGCTGTACCTGTGTCCCAATATCTTTTAATAAATTCAGTGCGCATGAAAAACTCTTGACTTTGAAACCACAGAGGCCAAGGCCTGGATTCACCTCACGTAATTTTAGACATTTGCATGAGATCTCTCAACAAGGAGTGCAGACACCCAAGGCTCCTTCAGCAATCCCTGCAGACGGACGGGCACACCCCTGCCTTTCGTGTGCTGAGTCGCCCTCTGACAGAGCTTCCACCGAGCAGGCAAGTCTCCTACAAGGCTTATTGCTTAGCTACCAAAAACAAGAGACTAAAATGGGTGCAGTGAATATAAGCCTGGGCCATCCATAGGAGCAGATGGACAGGAGCCTGTGTGTCGGGGGACCTGATGGCCGAGTATTTTCACCGTGGCAGTTGAGGCTACCAGCTGGGCTAGCAATGTTGGTCAAACACTGCAGATCCTTGACATGCTCAGAAAGGAGATAAGATTGCATCACTCATTTACCAGATGCCACAAATGGATCTCAGATGGTAATTTTCCACTGTAAGCACTGGCATCTTGAGCAAAATACGATCCAAAAGAAAAGGCTCTGTACGCCGTTATCAATCCCCTTACCCTGATGTCTTACCAGCTGTGACATCATTAGCTGCACATCTGTCTCCAAACTGGAGGTGGTTTTCTAGCCTAACTCTTATCCCACGTCCACTCTGAATAAGCTTTGAATAAAAGACACTTGTTGAAGTTCAACTGTAGCAGGGGTTGCATCGAGAGTTTAGAGATGGCAGATGGGCAGGCCCAAGCCTCTATCACCGAATACAAAGATATATGGCCTATTCTCTCCTTATGGCTCATGTGATACTCTTGATAAGATGAATGCAAGTTTCTGGCAGCCGTACAGAGTGAAATCTATACCCAAGGAATGCATATAAGTCAACTTCTACTTAAGCCTTAAATGATGGGTATATGTATAATAGTAACCAGTGAAGTAGCACTGAGAAAATGTGAGGTTTTTCAGTTCAGTGGCCTAACTGGGGGGAGGAAAAGGAGAAGAAGAGCAACTTGGAACTGATCTGAAATAAATATTTGAAGGAATTTTTCACCAATTAGAAATATTTTCCCCCTGGCATTTTACTAAAAGGAAAGAGCAAGATTCTAAAAAAGGTGAAAAGGAGGAAAAGATGGCTCGTAGTGTGTGCTAGCTTAACAGTTTATTGAGAGATCTATAACCATACACACAGTCCYCCCATTAGTACTAAAAAACATAAATCACATACCCCTGATTATAAGGCCGAGAGGTATCTGTATGTCTGCACCTGCATTCAGCCCCATTGAAAATAAAGACTTTGCTGAAAAAAATATGCCAAATCCCACAATAAAAGCAGCTGAGGCTGAGCTGGAGGAAATACGAACCTTTCTTACCTTGAGGTAGATTGCATGACAGCAAACAGAAGAAAGAAAAAATGATCCCATTGGCACCATGTTCATCAGAGGGAAGGTTTCTTCCAGTCAGACGCTGCATGGCGTTGCAGCCTCCTGCAGGCTAACAACAGCCTTCGTGCTCCCTTCGATAAGCCGAGGGAGTCCATGAGAGCCAAATCCTTAGTAATGGGCTTTGCTCCTTGTTGGGACAAGCCCTTTGAGGGATAATTCGGCTTAAGCATAAAAGAAAAAAGCAGAAGTGACCCTCTAGTTCCTACCAGAGAGAGTTCTGGACATGTCTGGGTAATACCTGTAGACTCACTGCTGGGGTCCCACTGTACCGAAAGTCAGCTTATTCTCCCATTCATGCATTTGCTTTGCAAGAAACAGCAGGGACCATGCTGTGAATCGCAAAATCACAGACTGGCTACTGTTTGTGTGGCCTCATCCCACCCCCGTTCCAGAGCACAAATAAGAAATTCTTACTCTTTAACAGGGTCAGGAGTACTCTATAATCCAAACGGCTTCATAATGAACAAGCTCTTATTTAGTGTGAGGACTTATTCATTGCAAGTCTCGTTCCTTACTTGCAGCATACTGTTATAACAGCCAGGGTGTTGCCCTGACTCTGTTTTGGTTTTGGACTAAATACAGTACAGTAAGTCAAACATTATTGGTCACAATGGTAATGCAGAGTGTATATAATGTGCTTTTATTGCTGCAAGGCATAGTTGAAATATTTACGTGGAATACATGAAATAACAGTAAGATTCATGTTCTGTTCCTTATTTGTAAGGTATTTTATTAAAAAGAATCTGAATCTGAAGTTCATAAATAAAATAGTAATATCACTTATTTCCAGATACTAGTTCCAGCTTGTTGATTTTAATAGACAAGTATAACACTTCGAATGTGGAAACACAGTGGGTAATATTTATATGAAATCTCCAAGAACCGTGGTATTTTGCTCATGTGGAATATCATGGCATTTTGCCTGGATCAAGTAACCAGCAGATTAGCACATTAACACTTTTAAGAAACATGCGTGTAATCCACTCTGAATGTGGTCTTTGACTCCTGGTAGGAATACCTAATGATTTTCAAATTGACGCGTTACTTTATAAAGCAAGTCAAATAAACAGGAATTGCTGAGGAGCTTTGGTGGGGATGTATGGCATAAGCACACACATGTTGTTATCAACAGAGGAGACAGGATCAACTCTTTACAGCCATGGAAGGATTTGCAGAATCTACAGAGATACAGGAGAAACTTGGCTTCCCTTCTTTTTAAAGCTTTCTGGCTTTATTGCTCTACGTGAATGGGCAAGTGGATATAAACTGCTCCCTCTGATTGAAAGTCAGTCACCAGCTCAAGATGACAGCTTAACAACAGACCTCTAAGATTGACCAGAGCTAGCCAGTAAAGCCTGTGAAAACCATCACCACCGCTGATTTGGAAGGTCCCACTTCAGTTTGCAGCTTGAGGAGGATCCACACAAGACAGCCAGCCATGCTCAGGCTGCCACAGGCTCCATCTTAACCAGGAATTAGGAGGCAGAAGGGCAGGAGGCACAGGGATTATGTCAGTCCTGTGTCACTCAGCCAAGGACGCGTGCCTTCAAAGCCGCACTCCAGCACAGATTCTTTGCGTGGTTTTGGTCATGCCGCTGGCCTCCCTACACTGCTTTCCCCATTTCCCACGGAGAAACAATCCCGTCCTTCCCTCCATGGGAGCTGCTGCCAACTGCAGCAGCGTGCTCGCGGTGATGAAGTGCTCCACGTGTGCGAAGCCCTGGTTGTGTGGAATGCACATGCAAGCTCAGCGGTAGCTCGGGGCCCCGGCTTATTTCGACAGCCATCCGGAGGGGAACAAGACTTTCTATTCCCAGGATGCTTTCAGTGCGGCGTAGCAACTGAGTTCAACTTCTGCGGCAGGAGACAGCAGGGAAAACCCAACAGTCCCCCTCCCATGAAAGAAGCAGCAGAGTCCAGGCTGCGTGCCAAGGAATCCTATCACTAGCCTTGTAAAAAAATCACCAGGGCCACCTCAAAAACAATGGTGGAGTCATGCTTGGCTGCAGTTGGTTATGTTTTGAGAGGGAGACCACGAACAGGTCTCACAGAACTATTGTGGCTGGCTCCGTTTCCTGTTAACTCATCACACTTGTCCTCTCCTTCCTGAGAGACAACTTTTATAACCCAATTAATGAGTGTCCCTGTTTTCCTTAAGACCAGATATGGCTGCCCCAGCTCATACAGATTAAGACCTTTCTTCAGGAGAAGTGACTCCACAGAAGTCAATGGGACAAATCAGAGATTGTTCACAGCCGACCCAAAACAAGGGTGCAGGATCTTGCCCTTTATCCTGCTGGGGGCTGATGCTCTCCTCGCTTCTGCACTGGAGAATCAGGAATGAGCCCTGAGTTTCTAGCCTTTACTACCTGTAGGTTATGTGACATCAAAAAGCTACCCAAGTAGAAGGGAAAATATTCTTCCTAGTCCCTGCACTCAAGATTAAAAAAATAACCTTTGGTTTAAACTTTAATTCAAATAACCTGGAGAAGAAAGTCCAAACATGGATATTCGCAGAATGAAAGAATTTTAGAAAAGGAAATTCTGGGATTTGAAAAAGAGAGAGACTTGTCATAATGGAAAGAATCAAATCAAACTGTCTTTTAAAGCCAAACCCCAAAACCGCTCCCCCTTCTACCTCAGTTGCCAATTTGGACACAGAAAGGATCTTTCCTTTGCATTGAAGTTATCTGTTGAAAAAAAACTGGATTATAATGGAAATACTAAAATCTTAATCATGGAGAGCCTTCTTGGAAGGCTCATTTAGAAAGCAGCTCAGATGTCAATGAGCAACAACTGCTGCGAACCAAGTACATATTGAGTACACTGTGTTAACGTCTTGTCAAAACTCTTGGGTATACAACACCAGTGAAGCAGAAACAGCTCTGAGCAATGCTCCAATATTAGGACAGGATGAGGTTTGATAGGCTATTAAAAAAACCAAACCAACCTCCCCCTACTTAAATTCACACAAAAGCCCAGATTTTTGGAACATCATGCTAGAGTCAGGCCTTTCCCTCCCCACTGGCAGCCAAAGCTATTTTTGAATTTGGGTCAGATTTAGTGACTAGGCTTCAGCCAAAAAATTTAGGGGGGGTGGGGAAATCATCAGAAAAAATCATGAGAGTTTGCCTATTTCAGAAACAAAAGGTTTCCATTTTTCAGGCTGGATTCACAAGAGGATTTGGGAGCTGACCGTTTTCAGATGTGCGCGCTGCAGAGGGGCGATTACACGCCTGCAGCTCCCGGCTCCGGCGCCTTGGGACTGGGGGTCAGAACGGCGCTTGCCGTCCCCATGCTTTTATATCAGGCCCCCCCGCGGAGGCAGCTAGATCTGTACGAAAGTGTTTGCATATGCAATTTAGATCGGCATGCTGAAACCGGTTACGCTTGAGCCTTGTTTAGAATAGCATAGCTGCCTTCACATGAGGGATTTCTCAATTCAGTTAAAAATTGGCTCACAAACCCAACATGGCAAACCGTTGGGGTAAGAAAAGGTGGGGGAGGGGTGTCAAGGATGTGCTTTTCTGGAGCATATGGGGATCCCTGTTTCTGAGGCCAGAAAGGACATAGTCTGATCTCTCCGGAAGTCCTGTATTTTAATCCCTACTTTTAGAGCAAAGCAAGTACTTCCACAGTGGGTCCTGTGGGGGTTTCCCTCCTTTCCGCTCCCTCCAGAGTCTTCTTTTTAAGTTCTTTCATTCAGAAAATATGGATGTTTGGGCTTGCTCAGTCAAAGGGCAGTAAGTGAGGCAGCCACCGGGAGAACCTTAATGTAAAGCTACCTTTCACCCATACACTTACATGGTCTTCACCACACAACATCTAAGTCTCTTGCAGTCATTGCCAAATTTCATCCTCACAAGGCTGTTCATTAGATAAATATGTTTTCTGCTTTTCTCAATGCCAGACAGAAGCAGTGGGTGGAGGGAGTGTCTTGGCAAAGGTCACAGAGGACAATCTCAGTTGAAGCAGGGAGGGACCTGGGTTTTCCAGGTCCCACCAGCTCCTGGGACATCCCTCCTTCCTCAGACGGTCACTGGGGAGGGGACGAGCTCAGTGGCAGCCATGAGGGAAAGGTCTGAGCTCAGCGAAACCTGGGGCTGGCCTGGAGGAGAACAAAGCAAAAAGCAATGTGTTTATTTGAACGTCGGGTTGTTTAACCACGCTCTATCTCCAGATGCACTGAGGTTTGCTCACTGCTCTTAAAGTGCAGCTTGATTATGAAACGTGACTGGAAACATGGCACTTTTCCTCAGAAGGTCCCTGTGTAGACAGCAGGAGCAGGAGGAGAGCAGTTCCCATTTTGATGGTGGTCTAGGCTCTGATGAGGGGGCAAGGTGCCGCTCTTCAGTCTCAGGACACTGAATAAATCACTGAGATTGATCAAGGGCTAAAAACCCCAACTTTCTCTCTCAGCTTAGACACCTGGTCTTATCTTCCCACGCAGCCCTTTGTGCACTCTTTTCTCTGTCTTCCACCCAACCACGGCCACCAAGCCAATGCTTTCTGCCTGACAGGGTCCCTGCCCCTTCTCGGCAGCCCCCGCCAGGGCAGACCCTGCCGCCATGCTACACGCCACAGGTAATGGTGAGCTGGCAGGCAAGTAAGTCCCCCTGTCTCTAAACCCTCCAGGGGGTTATGGACCCTGAGGGGTCCACAGAGCGAGGAGGAACCTCCCATCTCTACAAAACCAGGCCGATACATGTTTTTGGCCAAGATTGGTGGAAAAGCATGGTTTTCAAGGATGAACTCTGCAAATTCAACCTGAAAACTATTGAGACACAGAAAGGCTTTGGTCCTGCAAAGCCTTAAATAAGTTGGTACAATCACAGGGGTTTCTCACATAGGTGAAGCGAGGCACGTGTATACCACACCATGGGATCAGGACCCCGTGCAGAAGGGCGGTGCGCACCTCGTAGCCTTTGTCTGTCRGATTCACACACGTTATTTGCAAACTGTGTGTTTTCCACTGGAAAGCAGAACGAGTAAAACCGAACAGGGATCCACCAGCTAAAGACATACAACTGTATAGCATGTGTTCTCCGGGGCTGTTCGGAGGTAGTTTTTCCAGCTTTCTTGTGCTATTTCAACACCACTGCTCAGCCTCATTTTCCTGCCAAAGTGTTAAATTCAAACAAAGGCTCCTTTAAACCACATAAGATCAAAATCGGGTCATGGGAGTGCTAGAAATAATTTCAAAATATTCTCATTACCTTCCTGTTTCTTCCCACACTATTTTACTGTTTGTTTGGGGAGGAGGGAATGGGGGAGCACTAGCATTTTTTTTTTCCAAACAATATTTGCATACAAACGTTCGAGAAGCCAGGCATTTTGAAAGCCTAAAGCCTATCTCACTGTCTAAAGAGAATATAACTCTTTCAAACAAATACCTCTCAGCCCAATAGAGATGCCATGGCTGAATTCTTTTATTTCACCCTGCACAGAGCAGTAGGCACTCTGGAAGTTGCATACATCAAGAAAAGCTGTTTTAATAACGTGTGTGTCTAATCCATGCCTTCCTACTCAGTCCCCCCTTCCCATGCTTAGCACATTAGCTGAGCTAAGCTAACTTTCAGTTTGACTCTTGATTACAGTATTTAACTGCTTAATTGCAACCATTTTAACTCCAGATTTGTTGTAAGCAAAAATTAGCAACACTTAACTATTAGGTATTTGCAAAAAGATGACAGAGTTAAGGAGCCTTAATTTAATATCCATCTTCAGAGGTTTATAACTGAATCCATACTTGTATTTAAATACCAAATAATCTGCTGATTATTATGCATAGTTTTCAGTCAGTGTAACGAAAACATGATGTCGCAGTCCTGCTGTGAGCTCTGTAGCTAGGTTTCCTTGTTTATATTAACAGCTGTAAACACAGTCTAACTCAGCCTTTATTTAAAAGCAGATTTCCCATACTTTCAAGAATTCACCACATTGTGAAGGCTACAATTTCAGAACTTTTCTCACGTGCTTATTGATTATGCCCAGGAACAGCCTGCAACGCTACACATGCACTTGCAATGACCCATTTTAGAGCCTCTTACATTAAAAGGGCCAGTTTTCCATTTTCATTAAAAAGTAAAACCAGCTTTGCAAATGTTTGTGTATAATCCTGCCCCTTAATGTCCTGAATCCAGCCTGCAACCTTCTGCATATGGGGTTGAACATGTACTTAAGTGCTTTGTTGGGTCAAGGTTTCACATGTTTATCCCTCCATTTAAAAATACAGGTTGTAAAACCATCTTAAAGCCATTTAAATCAGTGAAAGGGATTTCACTCAGTCAGAAATGGTTTTTAGTGCAAAGTTTTACCTTCCTACCTTTTAATAACAGCATTGGAAAACCTGAGCTTTTGGAAAAGTGACACTGCCTGCATAAAGGACTCTGAGGTTTCTTCGTTTTTTAAGAGTATGGTGAGAAGCAAGCCACATTTAAGTGGAAAGTCAAGTGAGGCAAAAAACCTGCTAGGAGCATTTTGTAATATTTCTGCCTTGAGAAAGGCAGCAGCATGTCCTTCTGATGGGTTCCTCTGATGCAGGTTAAATCTCCCAGTCCGTGAATCCTGGGCAAAGCCAACAAGTGGTGCAAAGCAACCTTGAGGGCCAGGCAGGTGAGGATCCCCTCTGGACAAAAACTCCCCAGCGATACAGAGCTGCTGTAGCAATTTACCATCACAGGGGCTTCCATCCACTGGGTCTCGCATGGGGAGAGAAAGTAAGGGAGGAGGTGTTTATGTCGGATACTTGCAGGGTCCATCAATGCTATCAGAAGAGCCTTTGGGATCACACTGCTCTACCACAGGGTAGGGATGCTCCTGGGCAAAGTGGTGGCATGTCTCCACCAGTAGCTTCACCATTGTTGCCCATATTATCTTGTTACACCTCTCCTCCCAGCAGTCTGTGCCTGGAAAACCTGGTTTAGACCATCACAGCATCAAAGCTCTGCAACTTTGTCACAGTGCCTGTGCTTCAGAGAAATACATCTCTGGGTCAAGAGGGCCAAAGTCCAAGGGTGATCTCATGACCCCGCTCATCTACAACCAGCTACAAAGCCTCAAGCTCACACTCAGATCCTGCCTCAGTGTGCCCACTGGACACCTTCGTAGCTCTGCTGTCTGGGGGGGATTGTACTCATTTAGGGGTGAGCATACCACCACCCATCCACATCCCACCAGCTTCACTCCTTCTAAGTGTACAGGGCAAGCTCAGAGTCCAAGCTGTAGCCAGGTTAGGGCCAAAGATATGTGCAGAAGTTAGAGTCCAAGTGCTTTGGGCTGCTCTGAGGCCAGTTCTCCGTCAGAATCCTCCCCAGACTCTTACTGCATTTCTCACTTTCCATTCAAGGGAGAGAGGATTGCTGGAGAAACACACCGTACGACTCACGCAGGACTCTGGGTCCACTCCTTTGTAGACTAACGCACAGGTTAAGTAACCTTCCACTTGACACATGAGCTGCTCTCGTGCTAAATACTCTCTCTTCTACCCCCTCTCCTTCAATGATTACAAGTGAACTTGTTCAAAACTTCATTTTCCCCCTTAGAAGTCACATATGAACCTGGTCTGCCAAGTGCCTAGCCTAGCCATAGTGGTGATACTAAAATATAACCTGAATTGACAAGGGATCCACAAGGAGCTTAGCCAGGCCATTCCACATCATCCTGTGCAAGTTATTTTTRCAAGTCCGAGATCTCGTTCAACTTGCTTGGCTTCTCAGAGGACAATTAAAACCAATGTGTAACAGATGGGAGAGCTAAAACAGAGGTTAAATGACCTGCCTGGGGCTGGTAGAGTCTAGCAGAATGGGCGACAGGAGTCCTGGGTATTAATTAGTTAATATTTGTACAATGCTAGGAAAATATATAGCCCTATATAAGTATTATTGTAAGGTGGCCCCTGCAGTTTGGAGAAGCAGAGGGCAACAGTGCACAGGCGAGTGCAAACATCCTTCCTTGTCTCGTGGCATTTCGGTCATCCGTGGGGTCCAGGAGGGACAGAGCATTCCCAGGGCAGAAGAGAGAGGGAATGGGAAAACCTGGAGAAAGAGATCCCACTCGAGCAACACCACTGCACACCCCCAGGCTGCTGCATCCGTGCATTAAATCTAGGAGCAGGCATTTGCTCTTTCCACTGAAAGCAGTAAATCTGTTAGGTACCGTCAAATTGGGCTATGTGGTCAGCTGCCTTCAGCAGAAACCTTTAAACCGAATTTGAGATATTTGTGGGTGTTTACAGCAGTAAGAGGTGCAAATCTCTCTGAAGTACCACAGGACCTGCCTGCCACCATGCTCTGTACTCTGCTGAAATCCTGGGAGGAAGGTCAAGCCTGTCTGTATTAAAGAAGGATCTATGGGAAAGGAGGAAAGGGTCATGGTGTCAGATTTCTCCTTTTTTTCCACCTCTCTGGGACATTCATCCTGCTCCCATGACTTCAGATCTGATTTCTTCAGATGCCTTTTTCAGTCCAGCTTCCCTTCACACCATCACATATCCCAGTTTGCTGCTCTGAGCCTTCTCCAGATTCCAGTATCAGCCTGAATGAAACATGCACCAGTTTTTCTCCAGGACAGCTCTCACTCTCCAGTGTTTTTTAACATAATCATTTTCTCTGCCATGTAGTTTCAAGAGTGGTGAACATTTTTGGCCATTCCCCTTCTTTCTCTTGGCTAGAGTACAAAAATATTACCGAAGTTGTGTCCTCTACAATTTTTAAATCATTCAGACTTCCCATGTAGTCTACTAGAATTTTCATCCAGTTTTCATCACCTCATATCTTGATTATTAGGATCTGCCATTTCTTTTCCCACCAGTTTAGCTCAGACTTGACTGAAATGCAGAATTTCCAGGTGGAAATTCCAACATTCATTTTCATCCAAAATAGGATAAAAGGCTCAAATTTTAAAAGCACCTCCTCAGAAATACTGACTTTTTAACTTGTACATATTTAGGCAAAACTGTTCAGCATTTCTAATTGCTAATTTCTAAATGCTGAATTTTGTTTCATTCACTTGACATGCTTCATTTAGAGTAAAATCAACATCAGGCTGCATTACCCTTCCCTTGCAGATTCTGCTTGCTCTGAGTCAAAATCTATAGGAAACTACTCTTCAGTGTAACGTGGTCTTTACTGCCTATATTGCATGGTGGGGAGACCATATAGTGTGCATTGAGAAACATACGGTATAGTGAGGGACCTCACCCAGAAAGGAACAGAGAGCAGAGCTTTGTGGCTGTCCTACAGCTCCCATCGGGCACCAAAACGATGCTCGTTTCTGCACCATGCAACCTGGTGAGCTAATTGCAGATTACACAATGGGAGACACGCATGTCCACATCCCATTCTTTTCCCCTAAGGGATACGCCATACTTTTATCGGAACTTTTTTGAAATGAAATGTTTTACATCATTTTAATTAAAAAAAAAAAAAAAAAAAAAAAATTGGATCAAACTGACCCTAAATGAAGCCTTTTCCTTTTTGCTACAGAAAATGTCCATTGCTGAGAAGCTGTGTTCTCAACTGTAAAATCATCCTGATAAAAATGTCCCATAGCCTCCACTATAGCTGCCACAATCATTATTTTTGCTACCACTCTAATCTGAGCAACTTGATGCCTCTTTGAATTCTTCAGGTTTCTTTCTTTACCATGAAACCCTCTTCCCCATCAAACCCCAAACTATCACTCTTGTCCCTGATGTCACCCACTGCAACCTTCCTTGTGCCAGCCAACCTCCTTGTGATTCCCCAGCCCAAACCAACCTGCAAAGCCATCCAAACTTCTAAGCCTGGCTGAAAAACCTGTATGTTATTTAGTGGCAATTTTAAAAAAAAATGTTACTGGCTTCAAAAGGGTTGTCAACAATTTCAGCCAGTTCCCTGAAAAGGATGGAGAAAAATAAGTAACAAAACATGAATACATTTTTACTCAATTCTTACCAATATTTAAAATGTTCAACAACATTTTTGATTGCCAAAAATTGACAGCCTGTTCTGCAGACTGTTTTAAAAGCTTTAAGTATGCGGTTGAGTTTGTGGTTTGAAAACTTTTGGAGCTTTTCCTCATCAGACTTGCTATTTCCAATAAGAAATATAATAAAAATATGAATTGCAAGCCAATAAAAATATAAACATAAAAATAAAATCTTCAAAATACAGACCTTTCAGCCAGGTCTGCTCTCCTTTTCCAAATCCCGTATCAAAACTCTGCTTCAACAGCTACAAGAAATTGGCAAAGTAACAAATACCAAGGAAAGTCAGCAGGCAATACTTCTAAATCACACTGAAGCATCACATTCTGAATGTAATTAATAAGTGTGGCCGAAAAAGCACATTGCTGAGACCCTCCACAATCACTCCCACTCCTTCTTTTCATTTCTCACAGTTGCACGTTGTATTTTTGTCATGTATGTAACCTTGGGTCCTCTGGACTCCGAACGCTCCTGATGAAACATCCTCTTTAAGACGAATATCTCTACGTTTGGCAGGTCATATCTGACCTGCGATCAAGGAGCATCGTTCTTTGATTTCAGGAAGCGTGTGAGCGCGTTTTCGGCGGCTGCACTGGAGGTTTGATTCTGTGCAGGGCTGCACGCACCCGAGGAATGCCAAGTACCCTCAATTCCATTAACTTCAGTGGGAATTAGAGGGCTCAGCTGTATTTAATATTTTACAGGGTCAGGCTCTGAAAACTGTATTAGCATTCTCAGTTCCCAGTAGGCCTAAATTCAGCAAAGCATTTGGATTGAGACTTAACTGTAAACATGTGAACAGTCCCCCTGATTTCAATATGACTATTCTCATGCTTAAAGTTAAGCATATGCCTAAGTGATGTGCTGAATTTGGGCCAAAAACTACTGTTTTCAAGTGCTACACGAGTTCACAATAGGCAAACTGCTGGTCTATAATGCCAGTTGCATAATCCTGTTTCTTCTTTTTCAGAAAGGCTGACACGAGACTATGTATTTTTAAAATGGAGCAGCTACACTGCTTTTAGAAGATGGGGAGTTCTGGTCAAACCTTGGGTATTTCTGCAAAGTTATTAATTTACTATTATTATTGTTATTATTACTGTTACTCCTATGTGAATGCAGGAAAAGCACCTATCCCAGACTCTTGGAACTTTTGCTATTCCTAAAAGAATATAATCCATACGGAAAAGAATAACAAACTCTCTCTACATGACAGCAAACATCAGCCAAGTGACAGCTAAAAATATCCCACCCTCCCCAGAGACCCTCAGCCTCTTGTACATCTGAACCCTCCCAGAAGCACTAGAAAACAGAACTGTCTTAAGGCGTGCTCTGAATATCCCCACCTTTCACCTCTCCGGGGGCCAAGGCAGCCAGGGGACTGCTGGAGAAGGGCAGGCTTGCACCTCTCGCCTTTTCTGAATTAGAAGGGGGCTTCACCCTTGAAATGGTGCCAGCCCCCAGGAGGCAGCATCTTGGCCAGCTCATGGCAGGGGATAGATGTGGCCCTCAAGCAAATTTCTTCACCCGGAGAAGCAGGGGAGGCGTGCAGAGCCTCCTGTGATGGCTCTCCTCTGAAAGCAAAGGGCTCCTTCCTCTGGGAGGACACAGTGGCTCGGGGGCTGAGGGACAGAGGGGCTTCCCAGAAGATCTGCTAGGGCACAGAAGAGAAACATAGCTGTGCATCACCCTGCACTTTGGGCCTCCATTTTACATGCAACATCAGTTAAGGCTTTTATTATACCCCGCAGCGTGGGAGGATGTAAAGTGTGGACTACCCAAACCCCCACTCAGAGGCCAGGAGGAAAGGAAGAGCTTTTCGGGCTCACTTTTCACCCAGGCCCCCTAAGCATATGCAGTTCATGGCACTGGAGCCATGTGCTGAGAAGCCATGGGGAGCAGCATGGAGGAGGAGAAGAGCAGAGTATGGTTCTCTCCCCTCCACTGTGCAAATGGGGACCAAACCAAGACTTGCTGAGGTGCCTCCAGGCCAGCTCCGGAGATTCACGCTGAGAGCACAGGGAAGGCTCCCCTCGCTCCCCGCGATTTTCTTTCCCCCTTCAGCAGCAGGTTGCCACTCTGGCTCGCTATATCAAACTCCGGCTTCTCCATAACTCCATGATCTACAACTCTTACAATGCAATGGCTGCTGCAAAGGCGCCATAAAGCCAGAACAAGGACACATTTAAGATGGGACAACTGCATATGAACATAAGCCCAGAACCTGCTGTTCTCAGTCTGCATCTCCCTTTTTTGACATCTTTCACAACCTTTTTAGCATGCAGGTTTTGGCACACGTGCAGCTACCGTACTGACAAGATAGCTTGTTGTGGTATTTTCTCAGTGAGGCAGATGATTGGAAAATGTCCCCTGCCTTTGCTCCAAGATCTTGTAGAAGGATTATAAAATCAAAGCAACAGCATAGCCAAAATCCATAAAAAATAATGTTTTGAATCCCAAACAAATCTCTCTCGGCACCCCCGACAGAGAAATGGCACCCACTGTTAGAGAAGAGCCTTGGGTGTGAGACGCAGTGCTGGCAAGACACACGGAGGACCAATGACCCAGACTGGTGGGCAAGGCCAGAAGTGCTGGCACTTAACCTTCCTCCCCTTCAGCCCCAGCTGACTCTGGTGCCAGGGGCTCCCAAACAGTGGCACACATTCTCCATGAGCGTTCAAGTTATCTCACAGAGATGTTTCCTGAGCAGCTTGATGTCCCCAGTTGTGTGTGTGCACGGTCCAGCACAGGGCTGTGCAGCTGAGAGTGGCTGGACTTGCTGCGGGTGGCTGTGCCCGAGCCAATACCTCTCCTATGAGAGCCCGTTGTCCCTGCTGCCAGGGAAAGTCGCAAGGGTGACAAAAAGATTTGCCGTGTCCTCCTGTGAGGACAGAAAGGCAGGGCTGGAGGAGGCTTTCTGCGTTGGACACGCTGTCCCCAATGCTGCGGAAACAGATGAGCAATAAATGGAGCCGGGACTTCTCCTACACTTTGTAAATACATGCTTGTGTCTTAATTTTGCTTCAACGTGTCCAAGGGCCTTCCAAAAACTTGAATTCTCATTGCTATTCTTATTTCCTCGCTCCATGAGAGCTCAGTGTAGGATTTAACCCGCTAGCTGTTCCCTAGGGCTGCCAGTCTGCTCACAGCCCGCTCCAAACCCGATTCCACCCTCAGACCCCAGGCTGTGCTGGGACCGCTCCCGCGCAGCCGCCTGGCAGCCCAAGCCCCCCCTGCCCGGCCGCCGGGTGGGGTGGGCGCAGGCACCCGCCGTGCTGCCACCTCGTGGCGCCGGGGCTCGTCCCGTCCCGCCCCGCCCCGCCCCCGCGGCCGTGGGCGACCACGCGTGGGCGTCGGCGGGGGAACCGCAGGTGCACGGCCGACCTCGCTCCTCCGTCCCCTTCCCCGGGGCTGCCCTCCTGGCTAGCGGGAGCGTTTTCTGCCGTGAATGCGGTGCTAACATGAAACACCCTAACAGCGTCCCGCTTTCCAGCCAGTGTTTTTTGACGTTAAGGCATCCTAGAGGGAAGACCCAAAGCCCATTAATCACTTCAGGATGTCTTAGAAGTGGGCAATAACACTGCAGAGAATTCAGGCCCTCTGACACTCCAGTGCAGTATCTGAGCATTTAACAATAACAGTCAACATTGCTGATGCCTGTGAAAATACAGATGTAAGCCAGCTGTCTGTCAGGGTGAAAAATGTGTTTGTCTTTTCGTTTTAACATGTCATTTCCCTCTTGGACATTTGCTGTGTTGCTGCCAGGATATCACGTGCTTCCAGCACAGACTCCAAGCCGGGAAGACGAACCATGTTCAGATGGAGGGCGGGTGTCATTGTCCTGTTTCTGCAATTTTTTCTTCATCTGAAGCTAAACAAAACATATCTGACTTAATTCCTTCTTTTTGCCCACAGCAACAAAATAATTTCCAATATCTATTTCTAGGCAAAGAGAATCACAGATTTATCCACAAAAGGATCATAGGAGGGGTGAAAGAGAGTGTGTGTGCTGGGGGGTGTCAGCCCATCAAACATCTTGATGTTTAGATTAATGCACAAAAGCTTGATATTAATAAGAGGAAGTGGAAGTCTATATAATGATCAAAAATTAATAGGCATAAAATAGGCTTATGGTGAGATAACTCATATGATCAGCATATTAGTAGAAAAGGATGCAGTTTGTTCATGAAGGACAAGAAAGGGGAGAAGGGAAGCATGGCTGCCTAGTACATGGGCCTTACTTTCAGCACCAGGACACAGATGGAGGAAAAGTTGTTGAATGTCTGATCACAGGGGAAAGGACTTTAGGGGCTCTCAGGATAACTATCTACTGTGGACAACCCACTCAACAAGTGCAGGTAGAGACGGCATTTTGTGAGCTACTGGGAGGATCCTCCAGGAAGTGATGCTCTCCAGGGATTTTCACTCTTCAGCAACCTGTTGAGAAAGTAATAAACCAAGAAACAAGAGTCTTTCTCTATTGCAGTAAATTAAACAGTTCCAGAGGGACCATGTTGCTCAGCATTGACGCGCTGCCATTCATACTGAAGTGCTGGGACATTCCCTGACATGGTTTTGCCCTCAGGTACCTGCCACTGTCCCAAAACACTTCCCAAACACTGCTTGGAGTTAGCAGAGAGCAGCAGCCAGATCCCTTGGGCAGGGTACGGCCTCCCAGTTTTGGAGAGTGAGAGAGTTTAGCTGTCCAGATGTGGGCCACTCTCTGCCAGTTGGTCTCAATTTTAAAGAATAGCTGTGGGCACGTTTCGTGTGTAATGAAATGTAGGCAGAGTGTTCAGCAAGCTCCAGGAATGTGCTGATGACAATTTCTTGATGTGTAGGTAAAGAAAATCCAGCAGAGAGAGTAGGGGGAAGATTTCTACAGATTTGGAAATAAATGGCTGAAAATGCAAAAGTGGAAATTGAGATGAGGGTGACAAAATGACTGTTTATGATCCATAGGAAAGGAAGGATCAAAAGCAGCAAGATCAAAACAGTGGAATTCAAGGATGAAGATTTCAATAAGTTCAGAGAACAGGTAGGTAAGATCTTACGTAAAGACAGTTTGGAGTTAAGGAAAACTGACTCTTTTTTTGAGAAACAAATATTGCAGGTGGAAGAGTAAACTATTCCAAAGCAGGGGAAGAAGCAGCAGTGGTAATAAACCAACTTGGTTAAACCACAAGCTCTTCCTTAATTTCAAACACTGGAATACACACAAGCAGTGGAAACCGGGCTAGACTGCTGAAGGTGAAAATAAGTAATATGACAGTAAAAGACAAAATCAGGAAGGCAAAGGCACAAAATGATAACAAAAAGTCACTCTGTAAGAGGAAAATCAAGAAAGTGCTGAAGGAAAGCTATTGACAGATGGTCCCTTGAAGGCCAAAAGCTTTTTTGCTTCAGCCTTCATTGATAGTAATGACTAAAATTGGGTGGCTTAAATACAGTATTGCAGATAAAAGGTAAGATCTCCTGCTAGAATAGGGGAAGAAGAAGCAAGGGAGTACTTAGATAAATTAGAGCCTTTCAGATCAGCCACACCATTCATCTTTAGTACCTGGCTAAAGCACTCTCAGAGTGTTGCTGGTTGCAAGTACTGGGCAAAAACTTGCAGAGTTCAGGTGAGGACTGAGAAGAGGAAGAAGGATAAGCAGCATACCTGTCTCTAAAAGGGCACAGCTGGAATCATAGATGCCACACGTTGGCTTCAATTCCCAGAATAGGACTGGAACAAATAATAAAAATAATCCATAAGCACCTAAAAGTTAACAATGCAAATAACAGCCAGATGGTTTGCTCCAGAACGCACTGGGTCAATTTGAATTATTTCCCTCTCTGACAACACAACAGGCCTTATGGATGGATAGAAGAGAGCTAGTAAGTGTTTGTATACAGTGTTTTTAACAAGGTTTTTGACACTGCCTCATAAAGGCAAGCCAGGAAGACATGGTCTACATTAAATCGTTATTGAGTGAATGTAAAAAAGGCAGGAACAGTGCCGTCAGATAATAGTTAACCATTAACTTACTGTGAAAATGGTATTCTTTAAGAGTTTGTCCTGAGTTTAGGAACACCTGTATATTCATTAATGATCTGGATGTCGTATATTGAAGATTTCATAACATCAATGTGGGAGAAGCTGCAGGACAGAAATACCTGTAAGAACAAATTGGAGAAATGGTCTGACAAAGAGATATGATGTTGTTCACTTAGGATTCCTGTCTATATGTTACACTTAGCCAGGAATAATCACCTGGACGTGTAAAGGATAGATTCTGTGAGAAAGATCTTGTGCTTCTAGCAGATCATAACTGAACACAGGTCAACAACATCTTGTTGCTGCAAAGAAGACAGAGGCAACAGTGGGCTCCACGATTTGCCCTCAAGGCAGAGGAACACTGCTCCTCTCAGCTCGGGCCAGGCTCTGGCTGAAGCACCACACGCAGGTTTGATGTGGGTGAGTGGGAACGAGACCACAGAGCAATGGTTATGAAGGGAGATCATGAAAACGTGTCCTATGAAAAAAGATTGAAATAACAATTTGATGAAGAGAAGGGGAGACTGAAGTGAGATGGCTACCGTGGTTTGCTCTGGATTGACTGGCTTTCTCCTGGGCAGCTGCCAGGGAAAGGGCCTGGGATACAACCCGGCAATGTTCCCAGTTGGCAGATTTAATGTGATCAGACTGTATTAGAGATTGAAGGAGATTGCTAGAATAGATCCAGGCTGCTGCATGCCAGTTGACCCAGTGCCAGAGGATGATCCCCAGCACATTTAATTTCCTACTATAAACCTGGATAATAAGTCTTCAAATACATAAAAGATGACTTCAGTGAGGAAGAGAATCACCTGTTCTCCATCACCTAGCTATATAGAGTTAGGAATAATAAGCGCAGTATGCAACCAAGAAGTTTTAGTTTGGACGTTAGAAAAAATTATTTGGAAGCACTGGAATACATTGCCTTCAGGAAGGCTCCATCACTGAAGGCTCCTGACAGTGATGCCTGAAGAACAGTAGACCCTTTCTCATGGCAGAAGGATGGACTGGAAGTCTTTTATGTTCTCCTCCAGCCCTATTTTCTGCTCTTCTCTCAAAAGCTAGGGATGAGCAGTTAAATAGGTACAGTTCTCCACTTCCGTTCAGTGAGAAGTAGGACCTCTTGCAACAGGACTCTCCTTCGTCATTTGTTCTCATAATATTTCAGTGCATAATTCTAAGGTAATTTATAAAATCCTCAGAAATGAATTGCACTGAATTAGCTTTCCCAGTGAGGACTCCGTCATTTAACATGGACACTTTGAGGAGCTACTTCGTGTTCGTTGTTCTGCTTTAATCTTTTAGAAATTGTGATTTCCTGGCAGTTGTGACAAAGATCACTGATATAAAGAGCTTAGACTCCCCGAGGACCTCCCAACCACTGCAGACAGGTCCAACCAAGAACTGATTACACTTTTGAGGTTAAAAAGCATCCATAAACTATATAAAGCTATTGGAGCAGGTATCAGGGAGGCAACTATTGCAATGTGGCTGGCTCCTTTTTATGTTTTAGTGCAGTTCTGCTGTCATCCTGGGAAGTACTTTAAGCCAAGAGCTTTTCATACCTAGAGAATGATTTAAGCAATGTAGCAGCAGAGACAATCTATCAGCCAGGGCGGAGATGTTGTCTGGAGACCTGCAAGTTAAAAAATAGTTTTTGGTTTTGTTGTCTAACAGACTTGTTCAACAGTGTAAATACATGTAAATATCTTTGACAAGGACAACTATCTCAGGTCTGTTTCAATTCATTTTAGTTCAAGAAGGAAATAATTCCCCCTGGAGTCCAAATCGTCCAAATCGCTTAGGCTCCATGACAACCTGTACGGAGGAAGTTGTGTTGGGGTAGCTGGCCGCTCTGCTTCATTTTTTAGAAGTCAGAAGAAATTATCTTGACATTCCTGAAGGGAAAAAGTTGCCAGAAGTTTCTTCTCCGTGAGACACAGATATTTTTCCTTTTGGTGAGAATGAAATCTTTTTTGACGTGCCGTATTGTCACACAAAATGGAAATCTTGGATTTCCAGCCATTCCTGGCTGGTCAGTTAGCTCCTTCCAAAAACTGCCTGCACTATAAAAAGGAAAAATAGCTTGGAAGATTGGAAGAATTATAACCACCTCCGGGGTGGAGGGCTGGGACACAGACGTTGCAGCTCAGAGGTTCAAACTTGCTCGCTTACTCCCTTTGGCTTTCACTGACACTTCAGTGCCCTGGTGCTACAATTGCCTTTGAAAATGTTTTTCTGAATTATTTTGCCTTAGTTGTACAAGAAATCTACCACAAAGGCAGGTGTGAGACTCTAATTTTCAGTATCAGCACAGGGAAAGTTATGTATTTGTTTTCCTGTCCATCTGCTCTGCAGTGATGATGGGACCTAAAGCAATGTTTCCACTCAGTTTCTATGGTTTAATAATCATCAAATTCTCATACAGAGTCTGTGGCCTGAGCCAAGTTTCTCCGTTAACCAGCCTGAAACATCTTTGCTCCTGAGATGAAATAAGATCAGATTCATTAAGTCCAGCCTGGCCATAAGGAAAATATATAGATATTTATTTGAAAAGAAAATGCCTAAAATTCCTTCATCCCAGGCAATTTATTCCTGCTAAATATCATGTGATGCAAATGCATGCAGTTCATAGCAATTTTATGAATCAGAGCTTGGGAAGGCTGATTAATGTGTAATGGGCCACATGTCATGAGCCAGGATACAGGAGAATGGTATGACAGGAAACTGGATTGATGATTTCAGGTTCTGCTGATACTTAGGTAAATGCTTATATGAAATCCACCTGAAAATAAATAGAATAAAGCTACTTACACACCTCTTCAAGCAGAACCTTTCCCCAGTGACTAATTTGCAAAACACAAAGTGCCTTGGATTTTCAATTGTTGAGAATATTTTGAGTTTGACTATGGTACTAAAGTAATAAAATAGTAAAAGTTTATTTTTTCCCTTATCCTTCATGTATTTTTCCTTTAACATTAATCATAGGATAGATGAGGAGAAAAATGTAATTCAATGTTTTATATTGTA